>JAIVFI010000047.1:0-106420 GCA_025558095.1 Hyaloraphidium curvatum
CGCAGCGGCGGAGACTCGGAACGCCAAGGCCAACGCTACCCGGCTTCCGATTACCTTCCGCCCCGGCGACCTCGTGCTCATCTGGGGACCAGAACGACCGCGCAAGGGCGAGCCGGGCAAGTTCGTCTCTCGTTATCTTGGGCCCTACCGCATCGAGGAGTCAGGCCACACCGACCTCACCTGGAAGTGTAGACACGTCTACGAGACCGACCACGTCACCACTGTGCATGTGGACCGGCTGGCGCGCTACAAGCCTTGGGAGTCGGCCACCTTCAACGCGCGCTCGTGGAACGCACGCGCCCCGGAGCTCGCCGCCGGTGAAGAGCTCGATCTCTCGGAACCGGTGAACGAGTTCGAAGAGGAAATCGAGGTCGAGAACGCGCTTGGGAACGAGCAGGAGTACACCGTCGAGGACATCGTCGGCCACGAGGGCCAGGGTCACGGACTCAAGTTCGAGGTCAAGTGGCGGGGCTTCGCTCGCACGACCAAGCTCCCTCTGGACATGTTGCACGGCGCCATAGGGATCGTCCGCGCCTATGCCGATCGCGTTGGTCTCCAGCTCCCGACGGGTCTCCCCAGGCGCATGCGGACTCGGCGTCGCTAGTAACACCAACGACGTCTATCCGGTCACAGCACTACCATCTCTGTGCTCCGATCCCCGGCTTTTCACTGACTCAAACCCGACGTACTACCTCGAGCCTATCCTCGACCCCCTCGAACGCCAACTTGTGATACCCGGACTGAAAATGCGTGTTCAGATTGCCCAGGAGGCCCTTAGCCTTGTGCTTTACCAGATGGCACCACGGGAACGAGCATACCGCCACTTCGCCCTTGGTGGGGCTCCGGTACAGTTCGCCGGCGTACGTTCCGGCAATCTTCCATCGGAGGAAGGAGCCTGCCGGCACGGCATCAGGGACCTTCTTCGTCACCCGTTCCGCCTTCAAGCCCCAGACCGGCGACGACTTCTTCATCTGGCACATTCAGTGACGATCAGCGCTTGTGGGGCGTACTCCCGTCGAGCCGTTCACCTGCGCAATCTGCTCCCGGGCCTCCCCGCGCTGCACCACATGCCCCTCGTCTTTACCTGAAGTTGCCGTTTGGGCCGTCTGGAAGGCGCTCCCTTGTTCAGTGGCGGCCTCGAAGTCGCCTAAGTGGTCCAGCTCCCAAGAGGGCGCATGAAGCGTGACTGACAGCACGGGGACTTCGTCGGCCGCCTCGAGCTCCTCCCTCGAGTCCGCCGCCGACTCGCCCTCGCCGACGGAAGGCGCACCCTTCGACGACATCGCCGGCAGGAAGACGCCGGAGGTCCGGGTTGCGGCCGCGGCCGCGATCGGGTCGTTGCCTCTGGCCCCGCCAGCCTCGCGCAGCTTGGCGGTCCCGCCGGCCTCGCGCAGCTCGGCGACGAGCCGACGGAGCACTCGGACCTCGACAACGACGTTCCCAGCCTCTTCGGCCAGCGGCAACATCCCGCGCATGGCGGCCAGACGCACCAGTTGCAGGAAGCAGTCGACCACGTCGTCCTCCTGGCGCGGCGCTGAGCTCCCGTTCGAGGACCACGCCGCTACGCTCTTACCTTGGTGCACAGCAGGACGTCGAAGGTCGGCAACCGAACCTCGAACCACGAACTCGGCGGGACGACGTTCGGCAGCTCCGCACTCATGACAGGCGCGGAGATCCCCCCAGCTCTTCTGGACCCTACGTCGCGATCCCCCGCGAGCGCTTTCGTCGACGCAATGGCGTACGGCCCTCGCTCGCGCCCCGTCCCCCGTGGCGGGGACTGGTGACCCGGTGTGCGGGCGAACTCGCGGTCGACTCGACTCGCAGTTGACTCGCGGTTGACTCGCGGTTGGCTCGCGGTTGACTCGCAAGTGACTCGCGAGTCACTCGCGAGTCGCTCGCAAGTCACTCGCGAGCGACTTGCGATGCACTCGCGAGTTGCCTGCGCTTCGCACCATATAAGCGGCGGACCACAGGAGGCCGCGGCCGCGGACTACGCACCCAACGTCGACCTCGCCGCTACCGTCTCCCATGGCGACCCCCACGACTGCCGGCCACAACCTGCGGCCCCGCCGGCCGCATGTGGCCACGGCGCCGCCGCCGGCGACTGCGCCCGTCGCTGCGTTGCCTGGCGTCGTACCCCCGGACTATCGGTCGGCGCTTGCCTCCCTCTCGACCCGGCTGGACGACCTCCGGGCCGACCTCGACGTCAGACACTCCCAGACGACGGCCCACTTGCACAAGGTCGAGCAGGCCGCCTTCTCCGCGGTCATGCCCATCCGCGCAGCCCTCGACGCACTCCACCCGGTGCTCAACACCCTCGTCAATGTCGGCAACCTGGAGCAGCACGCTCTTGACCGCGTAACGGCGACGCTCGAGCAGCAAGAGGCCCGCCTGGACGCCCAGATCCGCCAGCAGCGTGACGAGCTCCAGGTGGTCCTCAGTGGCCGCCACCGCGAACTTGAGTTCGCCGTCACCGCCTTGCGCCGGACCGACGACGCTCGTCTCGGTGCCATCGAGACGCAGCTCGACCGGCTTGCGTTGGTGCTCGAGGCTCAACGTCAGAACTTCAACGGCATTCTCCTGGTGGACGAAGCTACCATCGAGGAGTTGAGGGAGTTCGGCTCTTCCCTCGCCGGGCTGGTTGCTCAGACCGGGACCAACCTCGAAACCACCATCGAGACCGTCGTCGAGACCAATCTCGCCCGTCACAACAATGGCCCCATGGCGGAGTTTGCGGCCGACCTCAAGAGCGTCCTGGCGGCCCATCTGCAGCGATTTGGGTCGGAGCAGCACAAGCAGCTCATGCTTTCAGCTCAAGACCACACCACGCTCCTCACGGCCGGCCTGAACGCGCAGCGCGAGCACTTCACCAAGACCGCCGACGAGCAACGGGCCCTCCTGCGTCGCTTCCTCGGCAATCAAGTGGCTCCCCTGGCGGGGCAAACGACGCCCGCCGTGGTCACCTCCACGCCGGTCGGCCGCGTCAAGGACGAGGACCTCGTCACCTCCGACGATGAGGCTGGGGATATGCAACCTCCAGCTCCTCGCCCCGAGAGCGTGTCCAGCAGCGACGCCTCCTCCATCGTCTCGCAGGACGACGGCCTCTTGGCCGCCCTGTACGACGACATCCCGGCCGCTCCCTACAAGTCGACCATGCCCCCGGTCTACACCCCCTCGGCCGCGGACGGCTCAGCCGTGCATGCCGCCTTCGCTCTCGACTTTACCCGCCGGCTCCGCGCCCCGCCGCCGAGCGACGACGAGGCGGACGCCGACGTCGACTTTGAGGACGCCTAAGCCACCCTTCGGCCCTACACTCTCCAACATCTGTTGTCTCCACCTCGGCCTTCAACATCTTCTACTGCAAGCATGACGTCACTCCGCGGAGGAGCTTCGATTTCGTGGCGCCGAGGGCGGCGCCTTCTTTTGGGTGGGGGCGTGCGAAGGTACAGGACGTCTGACATTCGGACAAGGGTATTTTCATTTTCGGTTCGGAGGCGTGGAGGCGTCGGTCCTCGCGATCGACTCGTGATCGACTCGCGATCGACTCGCGAGTGACTCGCGAGTCACTCGCGAGCGACTCGCGAGCGACTCGCAAGTGACTCGGCACAGCCACCCTCCTGGGATATATAAAGAGCGGGACATGTAACAGTACAATCTTGATCGCCAGTTGACTCTACGTGCTCTCCGTGTCGTTCGACCACCGTGCGGAACCCCGCCCGGCCGGATCCTCGTTCTGAGAGCCCTTGGGACGCACCCCGGGAGACATCCCGTAACCTCTTTCCCCCGGCTACAGTCAAGTATCTTCAGCGCTGTTCGCTTATTCATATTCAGGGCCTATCCGACCCGAAGAGCCGAGCGGGATTCGCGCGCCGGGTTAGAGCTTCAGGCCCGGTTCCGACCCGGACCGTCGCACTCCGATCTTGCCGGCCGGCAACGGGATGACGGCGGTCGGCATCACAACCGTGGGAGCCACGAGGGCGGCCTCGTTCGGCCAAGGCGCCGCTGCCGTCGATACCGTGCTCATCTCAGGGATGGCGGAGGGAGGGTCGTTGCTGGGGACGGGGAAGGCGTCGTCGGCTTTGGGCATGCTCATGACTGAGGGATCCCAGGTCAGCGTCGAGCCCTGGATGTCCTTCCACTTCTCCTGCGAATCCTCCTCGGAGGAGGCGTCGGTCTTATGATCGGCCGCGGCGGCGCGCTTCCTCTTCATGCCGTAGTACGTCAGGCCGCCGATCGCACCCAGCGCCACCACCCCGCCCACGACGCCGCCGACAATGGCGCCGATGTTGCTCGGGGGCGGCGGAGGCGGCGGGGCCGCGGAGGAGGCCGAGACAGTCCATAGTCCGGCCTGCGCGCTCGAGCACGAGCCAAGGGTCACTGGCCCCTCGGATGGGACCTGCAGGCAGCCGGCCGAGGCGCCGAGGTTGGCATTCATGACCTTGGTGGTGCCCGAGGAGTTGAAGAGCGTCCAGTACGGAAGCGCGCCGACCTGCCGCCGCCGGCGCCCCGCGGATCCGCCAGGGCAGCTTTCGTCGAGCACCGAAGCCGTGGTGCCGGATCGGCGCACTTGGAGGCAAGAAGACCCGCGCTGCAGCAGGATGGCCGACGAATCGGGCACCCGGCCGACGGCATACTCGCCCGAAGATCCATCAGCAAGCGAGCACTCCGGGTTGCAAGAGAGACCTTTGGCACCGGAGGCAATGAAGATCTTGGAGCCGGGTTCGATCGTCACGGATGTCGCCCCTGCGGGAAGGACGACGGCGGAGCTTGGAACGCTGGCAAAAGTTGTGCCCGAGCCGACAGTCGATGTAGCACCTGCGACGGGTGCACTTGAAGTCGTGGCAAAAACGGAGCTCGTGGTGGCCAGCAGGGAGGTCCTTGAAGACGGGACGAGGAACGTCGAGGTAACGAAAACAGCATTCGAGGTGGATATTGGCCGGAACTGGCAGACGCTGGACGAGCAGCCCGTCGAGTCTGCAGGGCAGCTCGCCCCGCATCGCCCGCAATGGTTCCGGTCCGAGTCGGTCGAGACGCAGAAGCCGTTGCAGTTGGTGAGCCCTCTGGGGCAGACGCATCTGCCGCCCGAGCACGACTGTCCGCTGGGACACGCAGTGCCACATTTTCCGCAGTTTTGCGCGTTGGAATCGAGCACGACGCAATTGACGGAGCTCTCGCTGCCGCAGTTTGTCTGGCCGCTGGGGCAAGTTGGACGGAACTGGCAAGCGCCCGAGGAGCAACCGATTGAATCCGTGGGGCAGCTGTTGCCGCAGTGCCCTGAGCAACAAAAAGATGAGAAAGATGCGCTGGCTGTGTGCAGGTTGTTGTGGCTTACCGCAATTGTTGCGATCCGAGCTGGTGGCGACGCAATAGCCGCCACATTCCTTCTGCCCGCTCGGACAGTAGCAGTTGCGGCCCGAGTTGCCGTCCGACGTGAAGCCCGGGTTGCAGGTGCATGATCCGCCCGTGCACGACGAGAAAGCACCGCAGTTGACTCCCGCGCAAGGATCGATTGGACGGCAGTTCCTTCCGTCGTTGGAAGACGAGGTGTAGCCGGAGTTGCAGGTGCACGTCCCGCCGGAGCAGGAAGAGTAATCGCCGCAGTTGACGTTGGCGCAGGGATTGGCTGGCGGAGGCGGAGGACCAGCTCCAACACAGCGGCCACTGGAGCACTGCGCAGAGATCCCAAGTCAGCGATGCACGGAAGTAGTCTACCGAAACCACAAAGCAGCACCGATTCTCCAGCCCCACATCTGTTGTTCAGTGACCCACAATGTAAGTCATTGTTGTCGAAGTCGAAATACTTCATACAAAACACGTCGTATGCTGGGCCATCACTGCAAAGGCATCTTGACAAAGCGCGAACACATTGATCAAACAGAGGGCCAGGACAGTCGCCATCGGAGTTGCATGGAATGTAACATAGGCCGGCGGGATCAGAACACTGAGGAAACGACCATCAATAAAGGGTGACCTCCTTTTACCATGTGCTCACCTTCCACCCTGTTGGACACCCGTTCTTGCATAAGGGGTACTTCTGGCTCTCTACCACTTGCGCAGAGCCCAACAAGAAAGAGAACACAACGAAAATGACCGCCATCTTGCTGCCGGTGAAGAGTTGCGTGCCGGTCGTGGTCATTGTGATCCTACGCAGCAGAATGGGCATTCGCGGACAAGCCAAGGCCAAGACACGTCTCTCGAGGTGGTGCAGGCAGGTAGCGAAAAACAAGCAAGGAGATCCTTCTAGGGCCTCCGGGATCTTCGGGACTTGCGGCGCGGCCGTAGTGGCCCGTCGAAGCGACAGCCCAGGAAGACGCCGAAGTGATGAAATGCGGCCGAGCCTCAAGAGTCCTCACCGCGCCGAAGGTCCGCAGCCGCCACCGGGTCCGTTTCCGCGAGGGGCAACGACTTCCGAGCGGCGTAGCAGCGCCGACCGGTCTTCTCCTCCGCGCGAGATGCCTGCACTTCGTTTGATTGACTGAAACTGGCTGAGACAAAGCCAAAATCGGGCCCGCCCTTAGCCCCGCCGTTGCGGCTGTACCGGCTTACGTCGATCCCGGATCATCCGCCGACGCATTGTAATTTTGTTCCGCGCCTGCTGCGGGCGTCTCGTGGCCCCCGTCCTCGCCCCACGGCCCCCGCGCAAGGCTGACGCCCCATCCAACCAGTCCCCCTCCCCTCCCTGCCTTCCTCCCAACTCCGATAGCGATTCTCGCCGTACGCCCACGGCGCCTATCACCTCCCGACGCCCCATCCACCCTTCCCTCCCCGCGATCACACCCCCCTCCTCGCGCACAACCCTACCAACGCCAAAGCCAAATCGCCAAATCGGTTATCGTGCCGACCTGCCCGCGATCAGGAAAAGTTCGCCGAGCGTCAGAAATAGGCTTTGCGTCTATCGCCCGCGAGTAGCGCCCCGCCGCCGCACGCTGCTGCGGTCCCTCGGACAGCGATCACGGAAGTCTGTCAATCACGGAAAAGTCAGTCAATCACGAAGTCAATCAAGTCAATCAGAGGCTGGCAGCATCTGCGCAAGTCACTTCTGAGGCAGTCTCGCCGAAACCGAGCCCAAAGGGGCCCTGCGAGGTTGGTGCCGCGCGCGCGTTCGGCGGAACGGTCGGCGGCGCGTGCTGGACCCACCCGTCCGTCTCCGCCACCCAAGGCCGACCTGACGCTCCTCCACTGCCACCGCCAGCCTGCTTACCTCCCCGCCCTTCCGCTATCAGCAAAGAAAATGGTCCGCTTCGTGATCCTGCTCGCTTTGGCCCTGCTCGCCGCTGCGGCCGCCCCGGTTTCGGCACAGTCCTACTTGCAGGGCTGCGGGTTCGGGTTCTCCTGCTGCGGCGAACCGCTTTCGAGATTGCAAAATCAAACGCTCATAAGCTGCGATACAGCCTGCAAGTCGGATGATTACTGCTACCTATACAACTTCAAGATGGACACGGGGGACTGCATCTTCTTCCCGGCCAAGTGCGGCGGCAGCGGCAGGGCCAACCTCACAGGCTGGATGTTCAACGGCTACCCCGGGCAGTGCCCCGATCGGGACGGCCTTTGCAACCAGCCGCTGCGTTACGCCGCCTGCGGCTTCGGCCGGCAGTGCTGCGACGTCCCACTGGCCTACTCCCTGGCGTCGAGCCGCCAGGAATGCGAGCTCTCGTGCGACATGGATCTCAACTGCCGGGTCATTGCGTACAGCTCCTCCACGAGCTTGTGCTACCGCTACGGCCACACGTGCACCAACTACCGGGCGGTCCCCGGATGGGCCCTCAGCGCCAAGCCCGGCGCCGGCCTCTGCCCCGCCCGCTCCGGATGCAAGGTCAACCTCCGCATCAACGTCCCTAACCGCACCGTCAAGAGGGGCCAGCACGTCACGCTGACCGCCACGGCTTCCAACGCGGACACGGGTCGCGCCGTGGCCAGCATCCAGATCGTCTTCCTGATCGGCCCGATCGTAGTCGGTAGGGCAAACACCAACCGCCAGGGGGTGGCCAGCCTGCGGTACAGGTACCCCGCGAGCCAGTCGCTGGGGAGGAGGCAGATCACGGCGAGGTTCGCGGGTTCCAGCAGCTTCAATGCCGGGTCCGCGAACGCGACCCTGCAAGTGAACCGTTGATCCGGCCCCTGTGCGATACTTGCAATTGGATTTCTTTCGGATGGTGCAATCGTCTCGCATGAAGTGCGGTTGGGATTGTCGACCCCGAGTGTAGTGTTCTAGTGGAAACGGTGTGACTAAATTGATTTATCATCCGCAAGCGTCACGCTTCGGGACCGCGCCCTTCTCGGCCGCCGCGCCGTCCTGCCCTCCGCCTCCCCGAACCCGCGATCCCGCGCGCCTTCCATCTGCTGCACACCGTGCGAATCCGATCCGGTGCTCCCGGCGCGCCGATCCGATGCCGCCCAATGTCCGTGCCCCGGGAGCGACCGATAAGCATCCCAGCGTCTTCGCCCGAGCCCCGTCCCTCGCCGCGATCAGCGCCCCCTCCTTGCCCACAACCCCACCAACCCCCCTCCCTCCCCCTCCCTCCCCCTCAACCCATCCCAGAAACCCTCGTCCACGCCTTCCTCCTCCGACACCTGCTGATCCAATACCGGTCTGACGAACCTGAACTCCTCGAACCCGGCCGCCGCGAAGCACGCGCGGACGGTGTCGGGCGAGAGGTAGTAGTTCTCCAGCTCGAACGACGACACATCCGTCGCCAGCGCGGCGTCCGGAACCGTGGGATCCGACGCGGCTAGCGCCGCCTCGCGGATGTCCAAAGGCCGCGAGAAGATCCGGTACACGACCGAGTCCCCGTCGCGCCGTTCCCCGGACGCGTTGTCCGCGCGGGGCTGCCACCGCTTGACGAACCCGTACCTCCCGTGCGCGCCGTAACTTTCCACGGGATCGAACGGGCCGTCGTTGAACCCCACGAACGCGCCCCCCGGGGCCAGGTTCGAGAAGGCGGTCCGCAGCATCGCCGTGAGCTCCTCCTCGCCGCGGGCGTAGTTCAACAAATAGCTGGCCACGACGGCGTCGAACCCCCCGCCTTCCACCACCCCGCACGTGCGTGCGTCGCCCACATGGTACGTTGGCCCGCCGCCCTCCTCCACCGCGCGCGCGACCATCGCCGGCGACAGGTCGACGCCCACCACCTGCGCGCCCATGGCGGCGAAGCGGCGGGCCCAGGTGCCGTCGCCGCACGCGAGGTCGAGCACCCTTCGGCCCGAGATGGGGGGGAGCAGGGAGAGGAGGGTGGGGAGTTCGGTGGCGCGGCGGAAGGGGAGGCCCTTTGAGCGGGAATAGAGGGGGGCGAGGGGAGGGTTGTATTGGTCGTCGGGGGCGGGCATCTTTCGGTCGGGGAGCGGAGAATGGGTGAACGCGGGAAGGGGACGGGTGTCCCTGACAAGGCTGCGGGCGGGATGGGGGCGGGGGATCGGACAGATGCCTCCCTTCCCGGACGGGGGCGGATCAAACGCGGGGCGGCATCTGACAAGCCGATCGGTCCGTCTGCTCGTCGAGAACCGCGGTTCGGAAGGGGAGGACGATCGGACGCGTTGTTTGACTGACTGACTTGCGTTCGCCAAGAGGGCTCCCCTCTGTTCGGCTAGCAACCCGCTGCGAGCAGTTCGGACGCCGCCAATACGCACGATCGAACGGTCGACCATCGCTGATGGGATGGAATCCGTCTGTTTGTCGCCGCCGCCGGCGAGCTGAGGGCCCAGCGCGCGGGATGCCGCAGGCTGTGCTTCCGCACGCACGCGACAGCGGAAGCCGCCGGTGTTTGGCAGCCTGCTGCTCGGTGGATGTCGATCCAGACTGCAAAGGATGCGCGGGAATAGGACGCCGGATGTCGCTGGCACCGCCCGGTGGGGGTCGGTCGGCGGGCTGGGGCTTCGGGTCCTGGGAGAGGGCAGAGGCGTCGATCGAAGGGGTGCTTGGAACCGTCTATCGAACCGATCGGCCGCCTCTCCCTGCGGATGATTTAGCACGCCATCCGCATTGCCGATCCCCGCCCCCTGCGGTGCCGCCCCGGGTCCGCCTCGGTACGGTCCCCCGCGCTCGAAGAGGAAGGAGGGATCGGCGCGCCGCGGCGCCTCCCCCGCGGGGGACCCGATCGGCGGCCGGAGGCATGCTGCGGAGGCTGGCTGCCAGCTGCGATTGCTGCGGCGCGGGGGGATCGGGCGGCGGCCGGGGGTTGTTGGGCCCTTGCTGTTTGTCCATCCAGGCCCCAGCGCGAAACCAGCGAGGGCTGGTGGTGTGCAAGTCCCCCGAGAAGAACCCCCACAGCAGGGGTTTGCCAGCACCTGTGCGGCGCGCGCGGCCGCGGATCCAGGTGCGTTTGCTGCCGGCGGGCGGGGCGGGCGGGGCGAGCGGGGCGCGGGGCGCGCGGGGGTTCGGGAGCGCGGCCGTGTTTGCCGGTCGCGGCGGCGCTCCGCCCAGCGCGGCGCCGCGCCATTGAATTCGGCCGCGCCGCGGATCGGCCGCGGGAGGGCGGCGCGCGGCCGGCGGCGCGCGCGGCCGGGCGGGGAGCGACGCACCGCGCACCCCGGGCGACACCCTCCGCCCGCCACGTCGATCGGCGCACGCCGCATTCTGACCGCCGCTCCCGCACTCCGCTCCTCGTCGCAGGCTTCCGCCGGCCCGCACACGCCGCATGGCTTGAGCCGCGCCCGCAGCCCCCGCAATGGACCCCATGGCCGTCGACCCGCCGGCTGCCGACCCGGCCGCGGACGCAAAGCGCGGCGCGGACTCGGAGGACATGCCCATGCCGGCGCCGGGCCCGGTGCCCAACGTGGCCGCTCCCGCGCCCGCTGTGCGCATCCCCGCGGCCGCGGCGGGTGCGCCGCCCGGCCTGCTGAGCCCCGCCAGCGAGGCGCACGCCTCGGAGGACGCGGTCATGGCGCTGCTCTCGATGAGCAACGGCCGCGCGAGCCCCGGCCCGCAGGCGACGCAGCCGCTGCCCGCTGTGTTCGTGTCGCCTTCGACGCCCGTGACAGGCCCCGCGCAGGCAGCCGACGGCGCCGACCCGCCGCACCCCACGCGCAAGCGCCGCTCGGAGGACCTCGCCGAGGCCGCAGCCGCATCCGCCGCGGGCGGCGCGCACTCGCCGGACCGCAGGCCGTCCCCCGAGCCCGCCGACCCCGCGCAGCGCCCCCGCTCCCCCTTCCAGCACCGCGCCCACTCGCCGCAGCACCACGCGCGGCAGCTCTCCCCCGCCCTCGCCGCGCAGATGGGCCACGCCATGCAGGGCGCGTACCTCGTCGACTCCGCAACCGGCCTGCCCGTGCACTACGCCTTTTCCGGCGCCCCCGGCATCGCCTACGCCCACCCGCACGCATACCCATACGGCTACCCCGCGCAGGCCGCGGGCCAGGCCCCGCACTCGCCCGGCTCGCTCGTGGCCGTGGTGGTGCCCACCAACCCCGCCTGGGCCGCCGGCGCGCTCGGCGGGCCGGGCGGCGTGGTGTTCCAGCACTTTGCCCCCGCCCATCAGCAGGGCGGCAAGCGCGGCTCGCTGCCCCCGGGCGGCTACGCGGCCTACCCGCCCGTGTTCCCCGTCTCGACGAGCCTCGCACCCGCGGGGTCGACCGAGTGGCCCGCGGGCTTCCAGCAGGCCGGGCAGGCCCGCCTGCACCCCTCTGGCCTCGTCCTGCCCCCGCCGAGCATGGTGGTCGACGAGGCCTCGTCCCCCGAGACCAACGCCACGAACCGCACCTCGCCCAGCGACGCCTCGCCCGTCTCGTCGACGCTGTACCCTGGCGACGGCAAGAAGTCGGCCTCGGACGCCGAGGACGCGGGCGCGAAAAGGCGCAGGGGGCACCGCCGCAACCTGACCGCCACCTCGACGGGGTCCGCGGGCTCGGCGCACTCGGGCGCGGCGTCGGCGGCGTCGTCGCGCGAGGCGAGGGTGTTCCAGTGCGAGCAGTGCGGCAAGGTGCTCAAGAGCTCGGGGCACTACCACCGGCACCGCAGGGAGGTGCACGAGCGCAAGCGCGACTACGGTACGTTGCCCCGGCGCGCCATCTCGCTCTCCGTCCAATCTGACCATCCCGCCCTCCACGTTCACAGTGTGCACGGTGTGCAACGAGGCCTTCTCCCGGCAGGAGCACCTCTCCCGCCACATGGCCTCCCACGAGCGCGGCACCGCGCACCCCGCCGTGCGCATGGCCGGCGGCTCCGGCTCCCCCGGCCTCTCGTCGTCCTCGTACGAGCACGGCAGCTCGCCGCGCTCGATCCTCTCGGACCTCGGGCCGTCGCCGGTGCTCGCGGCCGCGGGCCACCACGGCGAAGCGGGGGACGACGGCAGGTCCGCGTTCCAGAAGCCGGAGGGGGTGCCGGTGCAGCCGCACGGGGTGCAGGGGGACGGCAAGGCCGGGGAGGACCTGGTGGTGCCGTCGCCCATCTCGGCGGCGGCCAACCCGGGGGAGCACTTCTGGCGGGACGAGCGCACGCAGTGACCGCCGCGCGGCGACCGGCGCGCCCGCTGCCGGGGGGGTTTCCGGGAAAGAATTGTAGATTAGCAGCATACCTGTGGTCGTTTGCCGGCTGGGGCTTGGACGCTGTGACGTTGTGGGATTTGTAGGTCGTAGGATACACGTAATCACGGTTGGATAAAAGCACTCGCATGGTGTACAATCGCCCGGGCGTCCGTCCCACCCGCACGCAAATACTCTAGTCCCATCTGTCTAGAACTCCGTCGTCCGTTGATGGTGTCCAATCAAGCCTGCACCGCGACGCGGTTGGCGGACGCGGACGCCGATCCCGCGCGCATCCCCGAGAAGGTGAAGGGCAGGTCGAACGGCGGCGACGACGCCACGACACCCCCGATCGCATCCGCCACCACCTCCCCCGTCGCCTTGCTCACGATCAACCCGCCCCTCTCCTCGTGCCCCCCCTCCTCCCACGCGCTCGGCAGGCCGAGGAACCGCAGCCGCACCACGGATTCGGCGCTCTCGAACGACGCCTCCATCCACCCCCTGCGCAGCCCGAACGCCTCGTTGACGACGTACACGGGCTCCCCCTTGAGCGGCTCCGCCGACGCGCGGAGGATCTCGACGCTGGTGAGGTACGGGTCCGTCCGGCGCTGCATGTGCCACGCGCCCTCGTCCCACAGCTTGACCACGCTGCGCAGCGGGGCGGGGATGTCCGCCTGCGGGAACAGGACGCGGAGCTGCCGCACGAGGTGGGCTTCCCAGGATGAGGGGGACATGCCCGAGCCGGTGGCGTGGCGCCAGTGGAGCGCGACGCAGTCGCCGGCGACGTACGAGACGTGCAGGGCGGCTTCGCCCTTGGCGCCGCGGCCGAGGTACGGGACGACTTGGCCTGCAAGGCACGCAGATGTAAGGACCCATGGAGCAGTGGTCGGAGAGCGACGTACCGAGGCAATTGCCGGCGCCCGAGATGCCGTCGAGGTAGCCCGTGCTCCCGTTGGCGGCGATGATCGGCTCCCACCACGCGTGCGGGAACAGCAGCGCGGCCTTGAACGCGACATCGGGGTACGAGTGCCGCAGCAGCGGCGTGGCAAGGAGGTCCTCGGGCACGGCGCCGCGGATCTTGGCCAGCGCGAGCGGCGGCACGGCGAAGGCGACGCGCGAGGCGGTGAAGGTCTTTTCGCGCGAGGTGCGCACGGTGTAGCAGTCCCCGCCGCGGCGGCCGGCCGCGCGGCGCTCCGCGTCCGAGCAGCGGTCGACCTTTTCGACGGCCATGGCGACCGACATCCGCACCACGCCGCGCCGCGAGAGCTCCTCCGTCATGAGCCGGGGCACGTTGCCGATGCCCCCGCCGACGGGGCGGAAGTGGTTCGAGGGTCCCGAGCCCCACATCCGGAACATGTCCAGGCTCCAGCGTGGGTCGACGTCGTGGAAGGACGAGGTGAAGCCGCCGAACTCGACCTCCTTGAGGTACGAGACCGCCTCCGGGCCGTACTTGGCGAGCAGTATGTCGTAAAGGTCCGTGTACCCGCGCAGGACGCGCGTGCTTTCATCCGTAGGCGGCAGCTGCGCGATCAGGTCGGCAAGCACGCTGGCGTTGCCGAACGGACCGTCCGCAAAGACGGGATAAGCGGCCCTGCGCACGGCGCCGTTTTCGACCTCGGCCGAAGAGTAGATCTTTCCGCGCGCCTCGCGGAACTTGCCCTGCACCTGCCACCGCCGGAGCGTCATGTTGTACCGCTCCACCGCGCTGCGCCAGACTTTCGGGTTGTGGTCCTGGTCGATGCGCCATCCGCCGAGCCCGACCGGTTCCAAATCGCCGCCGACGGGGTTGCCGTCCTCGTCCGGCCAATACCAGTCGTACGCACGGCCGCCGAACCGGAGCTCGCGCTCAAAGATGCAAATGTCGGAGGGCTTGAGGAGCTTGTGGTCCAGGAGCTCGAGGGCCAGATGGAGCCCTGTACGCGGACGGACGATCAGCACCCCGATACGCGTGCCCCGAAGGAAGCGGGGCCGCAATCGCGTTTGTAACTACCTCCGACGCCGCCTCCGACGATGGCCAGCTCGCAGTGGTCGGGACGGGCGCCCGCCGCGGCCGGGAGATTGGAATCGCCCGCGCCGAGTCTCCCACGCGCCCCGAGCTGGAATGCCGCCTGAATGCCCGCGCCGAGGCAGGCGCCGACGGCCAGCAGTGCTGCTGATCCGATCATGGTGCGCGATGCGCTCGAATCGGCGCGCACTGCGAGTGACGATCGTTTGGAAACCGCGTCCCGTCTGCTGTCCTGCGCGCATCGCAACTGCAAACTCACGGACGGCCCGACCTTGTGATCACTCCCCTTCGACGACGGAAAGAGTTATATGTGGTTACTAACTACACAAAAGCGGCTCTTCCGACACTTCGTCGTCCTGGCCCTCGGGATTGGGAGTGGGTCCTCTCGTCGAGGATACCCGGATCTGCTTCCACTCGTCCAGCTTCCACTGCCCCTCGCCGCCCTCGCCGTCCGGGTCCTCCTTGGCGCTCGTCCAGTCCCTCATCTTCTCGCAGAAATCGCACGCCCCCTTGAAGCCGTCGGCCTGCTTCAGCGCCTTGCAGGGGTCGCCCGAGGTGGCGATCTTGTCCACGGCTTCGCGGAGATCGGTGCCCGCAGCGAGCAGCTCGCGCGGCTCCACGGGGTCGACTTGGATCTGCCGCAAGCCGCTGTTCGGAGGTCAGCCACCACTTCGCGGCCAGCTGCGACAACACCCACTGGTAGGGGTTCAACAGGTCCTCATGATCGCGCATCTTCTTGAACTCCGCCTTCGACAGGTACTCGTCCGACTCGGGCGACATCTGCTTGATGGCGTGAACGGCTGCGTGGAGCAGCGAAAAGAACGAGGCGGCCGGGTCGGAGTACTGGAGGGCCATGGACTGGGCGGCCCCGCACTTGACGAGCAGCTTGAGCTTGGTGTCGCCCCCGACGGAGCTGGTTGCCGATTTCCGGTTGCCTCCGCGGCCTATTCCGGCCGTCTGCTCAATCTCCATGCGGATGACGCGGGTCTTGAAGGAAATGTGCTGCGAAAAGAGCTCCGTAAGCGTTTCGCGTAGGGAAGCCTCGTCGCTTGCGCTCACGAGGGACGAGAGGCCATGCTCCGTGATCCGCATGTAGAACGGGTAGCGCCCCAACTGCCCCGGTGTCCGGTTGATGTCGATGTCCTTCGACTTGGCCCAATTCGCCAGGGCAATGTGGATCTCGTCGCTCTTCGGTGCGCAGGTGAGAGGTAGCCTCGCGAAGAAGATGGATTACAACGAACCTTTTCGATCTTCCTCTTCTTGCCAGTCTGCGGAACGACGGGCAGCTCAAGAGCCGGGCTGGCGGGCCTCTTGCCGATGCTTTTGGGATCCGGCAGGTCGTCGTCGTCATCGCCGTCGTCCGCCTTGGCCTTGGCAGGTTTGGCCTTCGGTCGCCTCAAAGGGACCTTCTTTGCCTTGGCCTTTGGCGGCGACTGAGATGCAGGGTCCGTAATCTGGATCGGGTCCCCGACCGGGCTGAACTGCTCGGCAATGTCATCGGGCGGCAAGAAATCGTCGTCCGCTGCAGAGGCATGCCGACCGTTGGCATTCGAGCGCGCAGTGGGTCCCCTTTCGGCGTCAGGGGTCGGAGAAACGTGGTCACGAGGAGCAGGGTAGCGGGCGGAGCTCCGCTGGATTACTCTGAGCGGCGCCTTGCCCTTGGAGGCGGACGCCCCAGCCGGATCCGCGGTGAAGCCCGGAACGAAAGGCGCCGGTTCCCCCTTGGGGAACAGGGTAGCGTCCTCAAACGCCGTGCCGCCAGGGACTCGGAAGAGGGTGAAGAGGTGGAGCATGACTTGAAGACCGCTCGGCACAACTTCTTTGTGCTCAGGTTCGTCCCCTTCGGCGTGGCCCTCTTCGGCCTGTGCCCAACCGCGCACGAGCTTGCGGGCGACCTCCATCTCGGGATGGTTGACAAAGGTAACAAGATCGAGGAAACAGTTTCGTGCGTTGTCGGCGGCCGAGGGCGCCAAGGAGAGGCCCAGATGCGAGACCATCTTCTGGACCGTCGGGGCGAGGTTCGGAGGGAAGGTTCGCAGCAGGAAGGCCTCGACCGAGTGCGCCGGCTCCCACTCGTCCGCCATGTCGAACGGACGGCCGCCTATCATGCGCGGCTCCCGCCGAGAAGGAGCGTGCGGTTTGGAACTTTCGGGTGACTTTGGTCCCGCGAGCACTGCTGGCGGGAAGTGGGTCCAGCTGCATCCCGCCAACCGAAACCACCCAGGTCGATCATCGCAACAAGTGAATAAACGAAGTTTCATACACGATGCTGTGCTTCCCATAGCGGTCCTGCTCCCGATCAGCAGCAGCAACCGCCACCCTTCGCGGGTTTCCATGGATGGTGAGAGAAGACGCAGAACTGAAGCAGCATGCCCACGCCGGCAAACACACCGCAGCCCACAACCATGCCGATCAGCGCCGGCGTCCAGTTCCAGCCGTCGAACTCCTGGA
Organism: Hyaloraphidium curvatum; assembly: GCA_025558095.1. NCBI lineage: Eukaryota > Fungi > Monoblepharomycota > Hyaloraphidiomycetes > Hyaloraphidiales > Hyaloraphidiaceae > Hyaloraphidium > Hyaloraphidium curvatum. The sequence continues at coordinate 16,910 of JAIVFI010000047.1, forward strand.
ATTGGCCCTTGAAGAGGACCGTGAGCATCTGGTTGAAGCCCACTTGAACGAAGAAGTCTGGGTTGATCCCGGTCAGATTCACGCTGCCTTCCGATCCAACCGCATGACGTACCGATGCCCCAGAACGTGGAGACCGACCCTGCGATCGAGGTACTGTAGGAACCCATCGCGTCAGCCAAAGCATCGAGAAGCAGGCACCGCCAGAACGGACCTGATGATGATCAAGGGCGTCTGCAGGAACCATATGGCGATTGCGCCGACGATCGCCAGCACCACAATGATCACGATGCCTCCCCACGAGGGAAGCACGTTGGACAAGAGCCCCGAGATGAACAGGCCCAGGAAGAGGCCTCCGACCGCGCCCAGCACGATGAGGCCGAGCTGCCACAGCAAGCCCAGGAGCAGGCCGCCCACGAGGCCGGCACCGGCAGTGACGCCCACATAGAGCCAGTAACGGTTGACGGGGTAGCCGACGCCGTTCGCGGGCTCAAACACGTAGAGGAGCGTGTAGGCGATAATACCGAAAAGGTAGGCTCCCGCGAAGAACAGACAAATCCTGAACAGTCTGATGCCGAAGAGGCACATGAGCACACCCGCAACGATGGTGATAACGCCTGTGGAGCGAGGGAATGAGGGACGGCCAGGGGACTAAACGGCTTCCACTGACCCGCGGTGATGCCGGCCGCCGTGATTTGGTTCGCGACCGTGTTCGGGTCGGGGAAATAGAAGGGGGGAGGCAGCTTCTGGGCGCTAGCCGCCAGGAAGTTGCCGATGAGGACGGCGAGGAAGAGGATGGCCTTCCACGCCGTGGCCAGGGGTTGCGACGCCGCGGGCCGTCGAGGCCCGCGGGCAGAGTCCATTCCGGTGAAGGCGCCGGCGGCGGACACCGGCGCTCTCCGACGCAAACATGCCGAGTGTGGTTGGCGTTCCATTGTGTAAGGGGGTCGTTCAGGCGCTTCGCTCTTTTGAGAAGTCGTCGAACGGGGCACAGCACCACCAAGCCCTCGGCACAGCCGATGCGCCGCAACAAGCCCGGATGCTGAGACGCCTGTACTCAGCGATACACTCGCAGGAGTCCATCCGTCCCTGCAGCTACCCGGATCCTCTCCCATGGTTGCTCCTGCTGCCGCTCAATCACGCCGCGGCAACCTCGCCCGCTTCTGTGCCCAGATCGACCTCCGCCTCGGTCACCAATTCCGCCTTCCCCAAAAGTGGAAGGCCTTCTGTTAGCTGTCATTCTTTTCTTGTGAGCCCCTTCGGCGGGGATACTTGCCTTTACAACATGTTTCGATTGGACCGCTATGACCGCCTTTCGTTCGGTCTGGACGTTGCTGATCGGCGTCGGCGTTCAACAAGGCTCCGTCGACGGGAGGAATTCCTCGTTCGTATTCAAGAACTGTCAATTCTCCCTTGAGTGAGCCATATAGACTTGTAGGTCGGCGCTAACTTGATTTCGTTGGGCAGCGTATCCAGCGAGTACTCATCAAGCGTTCGTTACGGAAGAGATCGGAGAAAAGCAATCCACGAAGATGAAAGAAGAGAACATAAGCACGGCTATCTTTTGGGGAAAGTCGAAAGAAAGACGCGAAGCGTCGTATTGGGATGGGGTGAAGTCCTTGGCAGCACCAGCCCCGACTTGGTCTCCCACCATTCACCCGCCGCCACCCAGTTTCACATTCCACGGCGACCGGCGGCCATCCGCGCGACAGACGGACGCCACCGCAGAGCCTTGCTTTCGGGTTGGTCGTCGGGGCGCTGCGCCCTGGGCTTGATGCGGTCTGACCCGGGCGACCCCACCGCGCCGCGCCGCCCAGCGCCCCTCACCCACAGCCCTACCGAATGGCCGCCTCCGCTCCCGCGTGGGTCACGGACTACTACAAGGTCGTCGACCAGAAGTCTATTCCCGCGCTCCTCCCCCATCACACTGAGGATTCGGTCATCAAGTTTGCAAACAACCCCCCCGCCGTCGGGCACGATGCCATCGCGGCGTCTATCGGCCCCTTCTTTTCATCAATTGCCGGGATGAAGCACCGCTTTGTCAACGTCTGGGAGCAGGGGCGGGGAGCACAGCCGTCCTCGAAGCCCTGGTCACATACACCAGGCTCGACGCAAAGGAGGTCGTGGTGCCGTGCGTGTCCATCCTGGACCGCGACGTCCAACACGGAAAAGTGAAGGAGCTCAGGGTGTTCATTGATTTGGCCCCGGTCTTCGCTCCCTAGTTTGTTCAAGCACAGCCGGGGAGGAACCAATGGAGGCTCTGGAAACGCGGACAGAGAGCCCCGGTTGCATGAGCAGCCCCAAAAGGTGGAGATCCGAGGAACAAGGAACGAATCATGGGGACATAACTACTCGAACAATTGTATTGCGACTAATAGCAAAGCTTGCGGAATCTGACCGTGCCGCCGTCCATGACATCCTGAGGTGCCTGTACTCAGCGATACACTCGCAGGAGCCCATCCGTCCCTGCAGCTACGAGGATCCTCTCCTTGGGGTTGCTCCTGCTGCCGATCCACGCCGCAGAAGCAACCTCGCCGGCCTCAGCGCCCAGATCGACCTCCACCTCGGTCGCCGATTCCGCCTTCCAGAAGTGGAGGCCCGCCTTGGTCGAGGGACCGTCGTCCGCTCCCCGTGGTCCAACCTCGGTGGCGTACACGTACTTTGCGCACGGGGAAAAGCTCCCAACGATATTCGATCTGGGATCGACATGGCGGCTGTTGAAGTTCAGCACGATCCCGCCGCTCCAGCATTCCACCAATAACACTGAGCAGCCGGCCGATACGAGAACGTGGGTTCTGGGGCCTGATGGATGGCAGGCAATGGCGCTGATGTGCGTTTTGCTGGGAGTGAAATCAGTTATTGGGGATCTCTAACAGCCTGGTGGGATACCCACCTTTCCTTCAACGACGGTAGGCGGACGCTCTTCAGCAGATTCAGCTCAAGGGCATCGTAGATCTTCAGTGCATAGCTCAGTCCGGCGATCAGCAGGGCCTTGCCGTGTCCCCTCGCGACTTCTGCCGCATTGTCCTCCGCCGGCGCAAAGTCGAACCCCCCGAAAGGCTCGTTGGCATGGACCCTTTTCGCGTCGTCAGTGTCCTCCAGACCGCTGTCGAGCGCAGTTTCGTCGTCATCCCTGCGAGCCTTGTCCTCCATGACCGCCCTCCAGACTTTCAAGCTGTGATCGGTCGAACAGGACACGGCATAGTCCGCCATGTCGCCAAGTCCCTGAAGGACGGGAAAGAAGCTGCACTTGCTGATTGGCCGCGAATGCCACTTTCTCCAGCGCCGAAGCATCTTGCCGGTCGTCAGGTCCCAGAGTTTGCAATCCATGGCCGCATCGCACGTCATGGCCAGAGGCGAGCTCGAATGCAGGGCAACGTGGGAGATGGCTTTAGTAGTCGAAAGCTCGAGGAAAGGCTCGCCTCCCGAGCTTTCTTCAGAAAGGTCGAAGAAAGCAGCGCCTTTGCCGCACTGGGCCGCGACCACACCAAAGCTGGCGGATGATTGGTTGACGAACAGGAAAACCACTCGGATGAAGGTTCTCACCTGGAGTTGACGACGATGTCCAAGCTGCGGACAGCTTGGAGAGGTCCCAGCACACCATCCAAGTCAAAGTTCACGGTCTCGCCAGCTTGAAGAGGAGCGGGCACAGACTGTCTGTGCCTTGACGGCTCAATCTCTTGAAAGCTCCTGGTGTCAATTTTTGCAGGCTTCTTGCCGTCATCCGCCGAGCTTGACGGCGGCGGAGTACCAAGACGTCCTGGCATCGTTCCCGTCTTTGATGCCTCCTTAGCACGGCGAAGGAGATGCTCCGCTCTTGCTATGGCATTGGAGCGGCGCTTTTCCGTGACTGGCGTCTGATCAGCGTCCGCCTCATCGTCTGCAGTTTGCGTTTGGCCCCCCAGACACGCCGACACCATGAAGCGCGAAACCATCCAATACTCAAATAAGGCTCCCAGCTCGAGCGGTGGGGCCAGCTCGGCGCTGCTATCCACCGTAGCTAGCTCGGATCTGAGGGATTCGGCTGCAGCAGGGAATCGATCCGAGAGCCACCGAAGAACTGCAAGGTCAATCCAAGTGGCAACCTGTTCATTCGGTTCCCCCTTTCCACGTTCGCTATCCAAAAGAACATCCCCAATGTCCGCCACGCAGCCCAAGCACGAATGAAGTCGGTTGAGGTCCGTTTCGCATTGCAGAACCCGAGAGACGAGGAGATCAAGAGTTGGTACGAGATCTTTGGAAACGAAGACCTCAGAAGTTTCCGTCCAACTGCCTTGTCCAACGGGGCTAGAGTGCTGGTCGAAAGTGTCCAAATCCAGAGCAGGCAGGCCATGCAGAGTCGCAGTCGAAGACTGAACTTGTGCCTCCAAGGAAACTCGAGCGGAAGAAGGTCTGGAAAACTGTCCCTCTCCTCGACGCAGGCGCTGCCCTCTAGAAGCCGATCCGTTTGCATTGTCAGCAGCGCCATCGCCGCGTGGAGTGCCAAGCGCGTTGAACCCAGCCGTAGCCGGTGCCCGGTCGGCCCCTTTCGCGTCGAGGCCTGATGGGTCTTGGAGCAAATCGCGCAGGGCACTCGAATCGTTGCCTCTTCGCGTCCGCGGTCCTACGCGCGACCTCGGATCGGCAGTCGCAGAAGCCGACGCTCCGCGAAGCCCTTCCGTAGTCCGTCCTCCGCTCGACGTCACAGCGCTCGGCCCGTCATCTTCGAGCCTTGGATCTTCTCCGCTCTGCCCAGGCTCGGCAGTTGCCGCCGGAAATGGATCTCTTGCTGCCGGAGAGAACGCAGCGTGTCCACCGCGTGACTCGCCACGGCCTACGCGAGGGGCAATGCCCTGGTTGTCCAACCCGGGCGAATCTCCCGGCGGCACAGGGATCCCGTAGTACGGAACGTGCCCCATCGGCCAGTAGTACGGAAGCGGAGGATGGCCGGCGCTCGGAGGAAAGGGTGTCGGAAATGGTTGCGAGACCAGGGTCGCTCTTTCGGCCGGCAACCGTCCGGTGCCGTCCAAAAAAGGAGCAACTGCTGGTGCCCATGGAGAGCATTGAGGAAGGTGTTCGGAATCGGGGACAGGTCGCTCCCACGGGGGAGATTCGGCGGGGGGCATTGGTGGGTCGTCGCAGACTGTTTACGCATCGCCAGTCATCCCCCGTGTCCGTGTCCGCGAGGGCCACAAGATCCGATCATCTAGTCCTTTCTCTCCGACACGTTTCCACGTTCTCGTCAACCTTGCCTGAGCAACGAAGGCCCCAAACCTTCCTTCTAGGGCGATCTACAACCGCATCCACACCTTCCCACCCGCCAAATCGAACCTGAGCAAGCAGGTGATCACCGCCCCGAGCAGCAGCGTGAATCCGCCGTACATCTGCACGGGGATCCAATTGATCGACACCGTGCCGTCCGGCAAGGTGGTTGTCTGCGAATCGATGATGGCACCCCCGATAACGGGCCCTACGAGTCCGCCCGGCACGAACGCAACGTAAACCATGCCCAGAGTGGTCCCGATCTGGGCTGTCCCGAACGCCTTGACGAGCGTGAGCGGCAGCGTGCTTGCGTATCCGCCGGCCACGAAGCCGTACAAGAACATCAAACCCATTTGGCTCGCAAACGTGAACGAGAAGGGCCAGAAAACCAAATCGCAGAGGGCGCCAACGAACACGCAGATGACGAACGTGTTTGCCGCACCCATTAGGTCCGAAGTGAAGCCCTGGAAGATCCGACCGAAGAAGGAGAAGAGGTTCAGGAAACCAACAAGATTGGCTCCCTGGTTCGCCGTCAGCCCGATGTAAACCGAATAAAGTGGAGTGTAGATGGTGATTGTGAAGAACCCAAACTGTATGGCGAGCAGAGCACCGAAAGCAAGCCAGAATCGGCGTTGCCGGAGCTTGGAAAAGTCCAAAAGTGGTGCGCCGCGCAGCCGTGGAAACCGAGGGCGCATGGCGATCGCAACGAAGACATACACAATGGCCGCAACAAGCGCGGTGATGCGGAGCGCCCAACGGAACCCGAATCGGTCCAGCATCGCTTGCGTCCCCGGTCCTAATGCGAAACCTCCCATACCCACGCCTGTCCGGGACGGCCAGGTGAGCGTCGCGTTTGCCGCGCGTCTGCTCCATCACCTACCACTAACCGCGATGCCCATTGCCAAGCCCCGGCGCTTGTCAAAGTACTGCGGGATTATGCTAAGCGGGGGATAGTAGGTGAAGCTGGCACCGATGCCCTTGATCAGTCCTTGCGTGAGGAAAAGCTGCCAGAGTTCAACGGAGAAACTGGCCAGCACGAGCCCGACCACGTAAATGCACGCCCCGGTAACCACGACATTGCGAGGACCCCAAGTGTCTGTTAGGCGGCCCGCGACTATCCCAAAAATTCCGAAGCAACCCGCACTGACGCTGCCGACAAGGGCAACGGCCCGGTTCGTGCTTCCGGGAAAGATTTGGTTCGAGTAGAAGTAAGATTGATAGACACCAAATGCCCCTGAAAGTGAGAGACGTGGAGGATCAGGACGTACTCTTATTGATGTCTCCGCTAAGCACTCACAGTCGCTTCCTCCAGCAAGAGCGCAGGTGAAGAAAGCGGCCACCATGACGAGCCAGCCCCAACCGCCTTCGGGAGGCGGGCCCAGGCGGGAGATCGTCTGGTTGAAGGACTCCGTTGCGGATAGTACTTTTTGCGGTCCGTCGCCGGGATCGCGATGCAGTTCGTCACTGGGATCGTGATGCAGCTCCTCCATTTGCATGGTAAACTCGTCGCTATCCTCTTCAGCTCCTGCGTCCTTAGAAGTGGTCGCCGGTTCGTGCAGCACCGGCCGGTCCGTCACTTCCAAAGGCGGCGAGCCTTCCTTGGGCTCGAGGGAAGCCGGCAAGTGCGGTGAGCCCGAGTCCGACGCTTCGGTGGGGGCCACCGGCCCGTTTGGAACATCGCTTTCCGAGTCCTTCAACGTCCGCGAAACTGCCAACGGATCACTGTCCTGTTCCTCCGGCCGGCCAGGAGCCTCCACCGGCTGTTTCACTGCCGAGGAGTGCGACAAAGCCTGGGCCTTCCTGTCCGACCAATCGCCGTTCTCGGCCCGGACGCCAACGTCTATCGACGATCCAGTGTCCATCTCTAGCCGCTGGCAGCGCTCAGCGCCAGCTGCTCCACTGGTGGTGGAGAGAAGTGGAGTGGGTGGCAAATGCCGCGCCGCGGCCCCGCCACTACTGCCTCGTTGACGCCGCTCGCTCATCAGCCGATGAGCGGCGAGCAAGACCGTAACGCTGCAGAAAATTACCGAGAGACGTTGCCCACGGACCATGAAACCGCGATTGGCCCCGGAGCCTCGCCGGACGCGTCCCGCTCCAGGGATTCGGACACTCTTCGCATCCCGCCCCAGATACCGCGCCAGACACGTTCCATGCTGACGGACATCCTTGCTGCGCGTCGGCGATACCTTGAAATATGTGCCGATACCCTGGACACGGCCACTGCGGTGGCAAACCTAGCTCTGAAGAGGAACAACGCCCGCGCAAAGGCGGGCAAGTGGGCCCCTGGCGAAACCGAGGACGAGATCGGGTGGGAAGCCACCGCGGAAGAGCTCGACGCTGAGTGCAGGGATACCGTGGATTACCTCCGGGATACCGCGATCGCGAAGCTCGAAAGCTTGGTCGCGAGGTTGGAGCTCGCGCTGAAGCGCATTCTTCACCTCTCGACCGAGACATCCCGAAACCACGGTTCGATCATGGTAGCTGAGCGGCCGGTGCTCGGACTGTTCACCTTGGACGCGCTAGGTAGGTCTGAGCGGGACATGGTAAGAACGATCCTGACGACGCCGTGATCTCCAGTTGGGTGGGCGCAATCGGTCACAGATTCCTGTAGCAAGGACTTGCGTCTGCGGCGCTCTCTTGCGAACATTCATTTGGCGGCCGTGAAGACCAGGCAGGAAGCGATCCTCTATCTGGCGGCGTGGCGGCACGGGCCGTACCTGGACGACGCGGACGACGACCTAGGTGGCATGGCAGACTTGATCGAATGCGCCATGTAGATCATCTGCAGTACCGGCTACAGAGCTGACCTCTTGCTCTCGGTTTTCGCGAGGAACCTGGTGCCATCAACAATCACTCGGGTGTGCGTGCCCCGGCCGACCAGTTCCTTCTCGTCCTTCACGGAAATATCAAACTCCATCTGCCGCTTTTCGAACTTCACCAGCCTCGCTTCCGCTGTGACCTTCATTCCCCGGGGAGTCGCGGCGAGGTGTTCCACCGTGATCAGTGTCCCAACCGTGGTCCACGGATCCGCCAGATGGCGCTGTGCAGCCTCAAAGGCAGCGCGTTCCGACAGCGCGACGAGCATGGGAGTCGCCTTTGGAGCGTCAGAAGCTCGTCTGGCGCGATCCGTACCTCGAAACCCACGAAGACAGGCAACCCTCCGCTTCCCACTGTCGCGGCGGTATTCGTGTCATCAACTGTCAGACTGGTCCCAGGAATCAGCTTCATTTCGAGCAGTTGTAGCCCTGATCCACCTCGCTGTGCCAACGAGGTCCGCAGGGAACGTGAACGCCGACATCTTTGTTTGGGTGACAGCGGCAGCGCGCGCCCGCGCACGCCGATCCTCTCATGCGCGCATTTTCGAAAATGGTAGAAGCCTACGATTGAATTGTTAGCTCCAGCTACTACACAAGCGAAGATTCTTGGGCATGTATAGGCGACGGAAGCTTCAATCCACCGGCAACCATTACAATGGGGAGGGGGTTCGGGGACGAATGGACGTGCGGGATGGCCTCCAAAAGAAGATTCTTGAACAAGCATAGTCGGCTAGAGCTTCGACCCGCCGGTAACCTGCCCCTCAACCCAGAGCTTGCGGTGGAACATGTCGAAGATCAGTTCAAAACTGACGCGCGCCGCGGCGGGATCGTAGCGGCCCTTGGAGAGCTCGTCGCGGATGTAGGCGTGCTGCACATGAGCCAGTTCCAGAAAGGTGTGCGTGATGCCGTACTCGTTGAGCTTCTCGCGGATCAGGGTCCTTCCGGCAAGGGGGATGTGTGTATCCAAGTGCCCAAAGATCACCATAAGCTCGCCCCGCACGTCCTTGATCCTCTGCAACGTGTCTGCATTCTTTCCCTTGGCTAGCGATCCGGCATGGACCTGGAAAAGTGGTGTCAATGGATGCAAATGAGTGCGGGCCGAGGCAACCCACGTCCGTGGGCTCGATCAAAGCAGCGCAGCGAACCCTCGGGTCGAACGCGGCCCGCAGGGCAAGGTGGCCTCCGATGCAGATCCCGGCGGTGCCGACAGCACCCGTGCATTGAGGGTGCTTCAGGATGTAATCCAAAACTGCCTTCGAGTCTTCGTCGTACGATTTGAGCTCCTTTTCCACCTTGAGCGCGTTCCCACGGTCGGTGCCTTGGTCGTCGTACGGAAACTGGGCACCCGGTTCCTCGAATTCGTGGTAGATCTCCGGGGCGGCAACGATGTACCCTCTGCGGGAACGCGTCAGAATGCCCGGCGGCGAGGTCGACTCGGGAAGGAGCGACGCACCTCCCACTCGCCATGCGGCAGAAGCGCTTGATGGGCTCAGTGACCTGGTAAATTTCGCTGAACACGACGATTCCGGGAAAGCGGAGCTTCTGCTGCTCGCCGGGCATTGTCGGGGTGAAAACGTGCGTCCTCAGAATGCCGTAGGACGTTCGCAGGTCCTCGAAGGACTCTAACACGAGCATCGTGACGCGTTGACTAGCAACCGATGAAGGCTGGTTTCAAAGGGCTGAGACGCGTGACGCAGGAGTGCCGGTAAACAACGGAGGCTGTTTCTATAGCTCGCGGCCAGCTGAAGCTGTGGCGGGGAGTGCGGCGGCGCCGCGGGGGACAGAGTGATCGGTCCGTGCGGTCGTCGTCATCAACCAAACAACTCGACCCGCCCGCGCCGCTTTCGTGAGATGTCGAAGCCAAAGCACCTCATCGTCCTCCTTCCTGGCGATGGTATTGGCCCGGAGGTTGTTGGGCAGGCGAAGCGGGTGCTGGACCTGATCGCTGAGAAGCGGAAGGCCGTCGTGGATTTCGAGTTTCGGGAGGAGCTCATCGGCGGGGCTGCCATCGACGCCACTGGTGATTCGGCCTCTTTTCCCAGACGAGAACTGTCTTTGACCATTTTTCTTTGTCGCCGAATCGCGATGGCCCGTGGAACCTCCTGCAATCTAGGCAAGCCGCTTCCGGAAAAGACCCTCGCGTCCTGCAAACAGGCCTCCGCCGTCGTGCTCGGTGCCGTCGGCGGGCCGAAATGGGGCACCGCGGCGATCAGGCCGGAGCAGGGTCTGCTGGAGATTAGGAAGGCGCTGGACCTGTACGCCAACATCCGGCCGTGCTACTTCCCGAGCGAATCGCTGGTCAAGCACAGCCCGCTGAAGGAGGAATACGCCCGCGGGACGGAGTTTGTCGTCATGCGGGAGCTGACGGGCGGCATCTACTACGGGAACAGGCAGGAGGAGACGAACGGCGTCGGTGGGTATTCTCAAACTGGAGATGGGGCCGTCGACCGACATTCTTGCCAACGCAGCGTACGACACCATGATCTACAACGTCGGCGAGATCGAGCGCATCACGCGGATAGCCGCGTCCATCTCGCTCCTGTACAACCCGCCGTGGCCCATCATCTCCGTGGACAAGGCCAACGTGCTGGCCACCTCGCGCCTGTGGCGCAAAACCGTCACTCGCGTGCTCGAGACCGAGTACCCGCAGATCAAATTCTCGCACCAGCTCGTGGACTCGTGCTCCATGATCATGGTCAAGTCGCCCAAGGCGCTCAACGGCGTGCTCCTGATGGAGAACATGTTCGGCGACATCCTCAGTGACGAATCCAGCATCATCCCCGGCAGCCTGGGGCTCCTGCCCAGCGCCAGCTTGAACGGCTGGGGCAGGCAGAGCATCGGTCTCTACGAGCCGATCCACGGCAGCGCGCCCGACATTGCCGGGCAGGGTAAGTCCGTCCGTGAACTGTCCTCAATCTCAACTCATCCAACTTTTCAAGGCATCGCAAACCCCATCGGTACCATCCTCTCGCTGGCCATGATGTTCCGGTACTCCCTCGGGATGGACGCCGAGGCCCAGGCGGTGGAGAACGCGGTCCGCAAGGTGCTGGACGACAAGTCCGCCGGGGGCTACGGCATGCTGACCAAGGACCTGGGCGGCGATTCGTCCACGACCGAGATCGGAGATGCCGTGCTCAAGGCCCTTGGACCGGAGCTCGAGAAGCTGGCCGGCAAACTGTAGACGCGGTGGTTCTAAAACTAGAAAGTAGAGCGTATTGAGCCTCCATCAACGAGTCCATTTTCGTCATTTTCGTCCATGAACAGGTCACCGCGGCCGAGGCTGCGGGGCCCTGGTCTGATTCAGGAAGCCCGCGGTCCCTCCAGACGGCACCATCAAGTCCTCGACGTTCTCAAAAGTCCGGCCCGGTCTCCCCTGCGTCGGAGTTGCTCCCGTCGGAGTCTGCGGGCCGCCGCCGGCAGCGCTCGCCGCACCCAGCGCCGCGGTCTGCACCGAGATGTTGGCCGCCGCGCCGCGAAGTCGGGGATCGTTCGGGTTCATTTGCGTCGTGGGGGGCGCAGGTGCAGGCTGAGGTGCGGCAGGCCGCGTGAGGAGCGAGGAAGCACTCTTGCGTTCCGCCGGCGCCCCCGAGCGGTCTCCGAGCACCGAACCCGAAGAGCCCGTCCGTTGGATGCGCGGTCCGGCGGCGGAACTGGCCGCCGGAGTCCCGTCCATCTCCGGTGTCTGCGGCCGCGCAATTGAGGCGATCTGGGCCAACTGCGATGCGAATTCAGCCCGCGCAGGAAAGCTCCGCGGAGATTTCTCACCTCCTGGTTCATCGGCCTGGCCATGAGCTGGGTCTGCACCGTGTCCCGATACTGCGCATCTATCGTCTGCCGCTCTGGCGCGTTCTTGCCGAACCGAGCGTCGTACGCGTTCGCCAGCTCAATGAACCGGTCGCGAATCTGCTTGTCCCAGATCAAGCTGACCTGCGCGAGGAAGAGACCCCTGACGTTTTCCCCGTACGTCCCGGCCGCGGAGCGGTCCTCGATCATCGCGTCCGGGACGTGCACCGGCCCCAGCTCCGCCATCGAAGCCGCGCTCTCCATGAGCGAACGCAGGTCCGCGGGCGAAGCGAACGCATTGTCCATGTCCCATTCGCCGAAACACGCGCTCATGGCGTCGACCAGGGCCTCGGACGAGAGCACGTCGATCTCCGCCCGGATGGCCGCGGCGAAGCGGTTGCAGAGCCGGTCCAGCTGGTGCAACAGCTCGCGCCGCGCGCCCTCCCGATCCCACGCCGCCGCCTCCGGGTAGTACGACTCCATTTCCTGGGCCAAATCCCACGTCCGCTTCCTCGAACCGGCCATCGTTGCTGGGCCTCCCAGACTGCTCCCAGAAGCGGAATGATCACGGCCGTGCCGCCGCCGCGAAGACAAACAAAAGAGTCTCCCCTCCTCCATCGTCCTCGTGGGCTCTTGCGCTTCTGCTGCGCACGTTTCGTTGTGCTTATTGTCATCTGCTGCCCGGCATCGGCCCCGTCCCGCCGACCCTGGCACCCCACCGTCTCCCGCACGCAGCCCGCGCCACCGCGGCCTCCTCCGCAGCCATGGCGCCCCTGACGATGTACGACAAGATCTTCCGGGACCACGTAATCGACACGATGGAGGACGGCACGGCGCTGATCTACATCGACCGCCACCTGGTTCACGAGGTCACCTCGCCGCAGGCCTTCGAGGGTCTCCGCAAGGCCGGTCGCAAGGTGCGCCGGCCCGACAACACGCTGGCGACCGTGGACCACAACATCCCGACGACCTCGCGCGCGAGCTTCAAGTCGGTCGAGACCTTCATCAAGGAGGCCGACTCGCGGCAGCAGTGCCAGACGCTGGAGGAGAACGTGGTGGCCTTTGGCCTCACCTACTTCGGAATGACGGACAAGCGCCAGGGCATCGTGCACGTCATTGGCCCCGAGCAGGGCTTCACGCTGCCCGGCACCACGGTCGTGTGCGGCGACAGCCACACCTCGACACACGGCGCCTTTGGCGCGCTGGCCTTCGGCATCGGCACCTCCGAGGTCGAGCACGTCCTGGCCACGCAGACGCTGCTGCAGAAAAAGTCCAAGAACATGCGGATCACCGTCAACGGCAAGCTGCCCGAGGGATCCAGTTCCAAGGACATTGTGCTCCACGCCATCGGCATCATCGGCACCGCGGGCGGCACGGGCTCCGTCATCGAGTTTGCCGGCGAGGCCATCCGCGCCCTGTCGATGGAGGCCCGCATGTCCATCTGCAACATGTCGATCGAGGGCGGCGCCCGCGCGGGCCTGATCGCCCCCGACGAGATCACCTTCGAGTACCTCAAGGGCCGGCCCATGGCCCCGCGCGGCGAGGAATGGGACCGCGCGGTCGCCTACTGGAAGACGCTGGCTTCGGACGAGGGCGCCAAGTACGACATCGAGGTCGAGATTGACGCGGCGTCGGTGATCCCCACCGTGACGTGGGGCACGAGTCCGCAGGACGTGGTCCCGATCACGGGCAACGTGCCCGACCCGGCCAAGGTGCAGGACCCCGTCAAGCGCGCGGCCATGGAGCGCGCGCTGCAGTACATGGGCCTGGAGCCCAACCGGAAGATGGACGAGATCCCCGTGGACAAGGTCTTCATCGGCTCGTGCACCAACTCGCGCATCGAGGACATGCGCGCCGCCGCGGGCGTCGTCGCCGGCCGCAAGGTGGCTCCCAACGTGCACGCCTTGATCGTCCCCGGCTCGGGCCTGGTCAAGAAGCAGATGGAGGCCGAGGGCCTCGACAAGGTCTTTGTCGACGCCGGGTTCGACTACCGCGAGGCCGGGTGCTCCATGTGCCTGGGCATGAACCCCGACATCCTGCAGCCCGGGGAGCGCTGCGCGTCTACCTCGAACCGCAACTTCGAGGGCCGCCAGGGGCAAGGCGGGCGCACGCATCTGGTCAGCCCGATGATGGCGGCCGCTGCAGCCGTGACGGGCAAGCTGACGGACGTGCGCACGCTGCTGGGCGCCGCCGACAAGCCCGGATACACCGTCACCAAGCACTCGTGGAGCGAGTTCTTGGAGCCCGAGGCCCCGATCCCCGCCGCCTTCCTGGACGGCGCCTCGGCCGAGGGCGCGGCCGCCAACGGCTCCGGCGCCGCCGCGTCGGGTGGCATGCCGGCCTTCACCGTGCTCAAGGGCATCGCGGCCCCCCTGCCGGTCCCCAACATCGACACGGACGCCATCATCCCCAAGCAGTTCCTCAAGACCATCCTCAAGACGGGCCTGGGCGTGAGCCTGTTCTACGAGCGCCGCTACGACCCCGCCACGGGCGCGGAGCGGCCCGAGTTCGTGCTCAACCGGGAGCCCTACCGCCGCGCCACGATCCTCGTGGCCGGCGAGAACTTTGGCTGCGGCTCCTCGCGCGAGCACGCGCCCTGGGCCCTGAACGACTTCGGCATCCGCTGCATCATCGCGCCCTCGTTCGCCGACATCTTCTTCAACAACTGCTTCAAGAACGGCATGCTGCCCGTCGTGCTGCCCCGCGAGGCCGTGGACGAGCTGATGGCCGACGCCGAGGCCGGGCTGGAGCTCGAGGTGGACCTGCCCGCGCAGGTGATCCGCCGCTCCAACGGCAAGGAGGTCAAGTTCGACGTCGAGGAGTTCCGCAAGTACTGCCTGGTCAACGGGTTCGACGACATCGGCCTGACGATGCAGAAGGCGGACAAGATCGCCGCGTTCGAGGGGCGGAGGAGCGAGGAGTACCCGTGGCTGGACGGCGCCGGGTACCGCGGCAAGGGTATGGAGGGCGCCACGAGGCTGCGGCCGCACGTGGAGAAGAAGGCGGGGATGGAATGGTAGAAAAAGGACCGACGAGCCCGCGGGCGATTTGGCAGCCGATCCGGCCGCGCATGTAGAGCGCAAAAGCCGGGCCCATGCATTAGACGGGGGAGGTGAACGTTTCCGCCACCCTGACGAACTCCCGCGCCGTCGGCAACGCCAGCAGCGCGCCGTGCCCGCCCTTGCCCGCCTCGGGCTTGCCCACGAGAACGAACCTCCCCCTCGAATGCCGCTTGACCGCCGCGTACAGGACCAGCACCGACGCCGCGGGGCCCATGTCCGCCAGCGCGTGCTCGGGCGGGTTGGCGACGATCTCCACCAGGCTCTCGTCCAGCAGCGACGGCGCCAGGTCGCCCTTGACCAGCGCGGGGAGCGTGGCAGGGTCCTTGGCCAGCTGCAGGGCCAGAAGGGCGGCTTGGGCGCGGGGGGCCTCGCGCGGGTCCGTGCCGGATTTGGCGGACGCGACGAGGCGCCGGAAGACGGTGCCGGGGATGGCGATTACGAAGGGGGGGGAGGAGCGCGTGCGGGGGTCCGAGGGGAATTGCGTCCATGCGTGCTGTGCAGCAAAGGGGGCGTCAGGTTGGGAACAATATCGTGTGCGAGCAAAGCACCTTTGCGATCCAGCCCACGACGGCCTCGATGCCCTCCCACCCGGCTTCGATCAGCCCGTCGTAAGTGAACGCGACCACACCCCGCGACGCCGGCCAGATTTCGGCAAAGTAACCCCCCGCACCCGCCGGATTGGCCACGGGGAACCCGAATTCGTAGAACCGCGTGGCACGGTGCGGAGCCTGCAGCCACGCCGCGACCCGCCGCACATGCAGCGCGTGCCGCACCGCCGGCCTGACGACGAACGCCAGGTCGGGCGGCGGGCCGCCGGGGGAGTAGTCCGCCGATCCCGCGCGGCGCAGCATCAGCAGCAGATCCTCGTAGTCCCCATCGCCCTGCCGTCCGAGCACCGAGCAGGTTTTGCCCTCGGGGTGCAGCGCGGGCAGGCCGGCGGCGCGGAGCAGGGCCTCGGTGCGGAAGGCGGGAGGGTCGAGCAGGGATTCGTTGCGCGAGGTGCGCGAGCCGGAGGTGCCCCATTCGTCGGCGGCGGATCGCAGGGAGCACCCTGCGGCGTCGGCGTCGGAAAAGGGGACGGCGAACAGGGCGAGGCCGCGGTCGCCCGGGTCGGGCAGCTGCGCGCCGGCCACCTGCACGCCGGGCGGCACGACGAACGCGGCGATGTCCGGGAAAAGCAGCACGGCGATGCGGTTGCGGATCCTCAGCTGGGCCGCGCTGCGCGAGAACGCGTCCGGCGGGTTGGTGGTGCCTGCCAGCCGCAGCTCGAAGGCGCCAGGCGGAGTCCCGGCGGCGACCAGCGCGGCGACGAGGTCGGCGAGCGATTTGGCGGGAATCGCGCCGGCGATGCGCCACGCCGCGGGTTCGCTTGCCGGGCCGGCCGCGGCCGACAGGAGCTGCGCGGTGGCCGCCTCCCGCGCCTTTCCCGCGCCGTCGGCCGCGTTTCCGCCCTCACCGGAGCTGCCCACGCGGAAGGCAAATAGCTCGAAAGCGGCGTCGCGCGAGGCGGCGAACGGAGACCCGGCCGGTTGAAGCACGCGCACGGAGCCCAGCGGACGCGCTACCGGCGCCGATGTCCGGTCCGCCGCCGCCCGTTTGAACTTTGGCAGAGCATTGGACGATGGTGCCGCGCGTTTGGCAGGCCGCCGCGCCACCAGGGGGCGCTCATCCTCGGAAGCCGAACTCATTGTTCGGAGTTCTACTCGGGCCGGCCGGGACGAGAGGACCAAACCCGCCATTAACGCCTCTGAATCCTGCCGGATTACGCATCTCAAGGCTGCACGAATCTTGCTCAACTCTGCCGCAGCCGCACCAGTATCGTCGAGGGACACGATTGCCGGGGCACTGTCCCCGTTTCCGCCTTCCTCGCGCCCCACAGAATCGCAATCGCTGAAGCGCCGCAGGACCGGTAGCGATGTTGACAGTGGACAAGGCCGCGCGAAGATACCGAGACAGGCTTTAATCGTTACTTCCCTCGAGACACGACCCCGAATTCCCTAAGCCGCCATCCGCCTCGAACCCCGCCACCCGGATCCAGCCCTCAAGAAAAGTCCGCGCGAAAGTACCCGGGATAGCCGGCCAGTGCCGACGTCCCTCCTCCGCCAACCCCGCCTCCGGTGCCCGTCTTGGCGACTTGATGCGATGCTGCTGGAATTCGCTCGGTCAGAAACAAGCTGGCAGGCTCCGGCGCGGCCCGACCTACCCCAATCAGCAGGGCTCGTCCCTGGTGTGGCCGCACGGGCCGCCGAACTTCCAGGACCTGGGGCAGGCGACCTGGTTGCGCCTGCTCCAGAGGATCCCGAGGGTGCGGACCCTGAGCGGGCTGGCACCGCAGTCGGGGCAGTTGCCGCCCTTGGTCGACCAGAGCGCAGCGTTGAGGGCCTTGAGGAGCTCCATGGAGGCGTAGCTAGCGATGTCGCTCATTGTGGCCGTTGGTAACGTGAGAGCCGATGGCGTTCGGAGGACAAACGGCCGAGATTATGTAGCACGTAGGTCCTTAGTAAGTAAACCAAGCAGCGTACGTACTGACGCACGGAAGTGTGTTCGCGGCAGCGCCGATCTCGCGGCAAATTTGCTAGCTGCTGCCCAAGAACACCGAGATCTTTGTGCCGAAAGTCTCGTTCGGGCATCCAGCGGCGGCGTCGTTCTTTCTGGTTCCCTAGCTCATCGCGCCGGGACTTGTCTTCCCGCCGCAAGGCTTCGCGGCGGCGAAGGATGGTTTTCGAGCTCTCGTTGATCTTCCGACTCCCGCCCTCGCTTAGCAGCGCGTGCAATTCGGCGCTCGAACTCTGGCTGACACGCACGTTGGTCGCGAGCGCGCCCATCTGCGCGTCGCTCCGGAGCACGAGGAGGGGCTAGCCGCTCGCGTCGGCGGACGAGACCGTGCCCAACCTGTTGATCGCGTCGAGTGCCTCCCCCACCAGCTTTGCGGGGGCGAACATTGGACCGCTTAGGCAGGCTATAATGGGGTCGGACGCGGGGGGGCTCGAGGTCGCAGTGAACAGCTTCTCGATGCAGAGAGCGTGTCAGGTTGGTTAGTTCGAGGTCAGCATGCGTAACGTCAGTCCGCTGCGCATCGAAACTGCCTCAAGCGTACACAGAGATTCGCTAGTCGACGTTTGGAGGGGCACGTGGGGGTTCTCAGATGAGGGGCGCAGTCAGTCGGCACAGCTTCTGAGAAGTCCAGCTGAGAAGTCCAACCCCGCCCAGTAGTAGTGTGCAACGCAAGCGTTCTTATCGTCTCCTTCGCACCACGCTCGCGGAGTCTCCTGCCGTCCCGCCGCTACCGGGATGGTGAACCCAAAGGACCTTGCAGATGCAGTGGCAATAATGGCGTCGGCTCAAGGCCCAACCATGCCTTTCGAAATGGCCTTTCTGTTCCTTCTCTGCCTCTTCCTCCTCTGCCTGCTTCTCCTCTGCCTGCTTCTCTGCCTGTTCCTACTCTGGCAAATCTGGCGCTTCGAGAAACCTTCGTTTCACAGAGCCGCACCATCCCCGCCTCAAATCGGAGCAATGGTTTCGGCTGAAGATGCTCTCTCACGTTTCCGACCCCACGCATACCTAGCACTGGCCGCGTATGATGATCCAAACCATTTCGCGACCCAGAGTGTCCACGACGCGCTTGGCACACGCTTCCGTTATCTGGCGAACCGGGACGGTGGACGGATCTGGATTTTTGTGCCCGACGACCCAGCGCGCAGCGATCAGGTGCATATAGTCTTGCGCGGCACCGACACCATGGACGACGTGATGGACTGCATAGGCTTGGTCGCAGCTGCGGTTGAAGCTAAAGGCGACAAGTTCCTCGAGGCAGTCAATACCGTTCGCAGATAAGTCGAAGATGCTCTGAAGGAGTTCATCGCGAGTCGTGCTGGAAGCCGCATGTTTCGCCCTGCGCAGTGCAACGTCATCCTCATCGGACATTCGCTGGGAGCCGCCTTGGCAGAGGGAATGTTTGCTACCTGGCATTTGATGGAGCAGCGAGGGGAAAAGCCAGACTTCTTGGGCTCTCTGGAGGCAACGCTCTTTGACACGCCCGGGACGCCAAAGAGGTTCAGAGAGAAACATGGCTTGCACGAGCACCCCCACATCTACGTACTCAATGCGTCTACAAATCCGGTCAACATGCTCTATGGGCCCTCAGCTGCCAAGCATGTCTTTGCCTGTGGGGATGGCATGCGGTTGAGGCTATCGACCAGCTCCAGTGCCTTGAATGACATATGGCAGCTCTTGACCAACGGGCTTACTGTCGTGGGGCTGGCAATAACAACGATCAATTTCGCAGGACGCAATCTCCAAGGTCACAAGATGTCAAACCTCTTGCTCGAAACCATACGTGGCAACATCCACTCAGTCAATGGGTCAAAATGGCCCGTTCATTCGGGAGCTACGGCGG
This sequence comes from Hyaloraphidium curvatum, assembly GCA_025558095.1. Classification (NCBI taxonomy): domain Eukaryota; kingdom Fungi; phylum Monoblepharomycota; class Hyaloraphidiomycetes; order Hyaloraphidiales; family Hyaloraphidiaceae; genus Hyaloraphidium; species Hyaloraphidium curvatum. Next base: position 36,205 of record JAIVFI010000047.1, read on the forward strand.
AACGGATGTTACCGCATCTTTTCCGCTTCTGGAAACCCGCCAGTCCGGACAAGGCTCCCGACCGGCTGATGGAGCTCAAACGCAGAGAAGGTGACCTACGCGCCTTGATGTTCGGGAGACACAAGGATGTGGCACAGATGCAGCTCGAATTCACCCGTCAGAGACGGATGGCGCTGGAACGTAGAGCAGGTGGCCTATGGGACAGGGAATTTGAGGAGGAAGATTTATGGGAGATGGAATACGATACGGAACGGGAGGACCGGCGCAGAGAACTGGAGGACGTAGCAGTCCCAGCACGGACTGCTGACTTCACCTGGAGGGTGACGTCTGAGGACTGATCTGATCTACGTATGCGAGGCTTATCGATGGGGGAACTCTTCTATGTATGTTAGCGCCGCAGCACGGCGGCAGTGTCGACGATTACAACCTCAATCTCGCTGGCAAGCTATCCCGGCGGACGGTCCAGTAATCCCCATACCAGTACTGTTATGGAACAATGCAGGACCTCCTCGGTCTTTGAAAAGAATCACCAGACGCCTTTGTACGAAGAAAAAGAGAGAGAAAGAAATAGGGGACAAGCCACGCGCCGTTCGTCCGCGTCCCAGCCGCTCCGTCGCGGGGAGGCCGATCCATTGCAACCCGCACATCCAGACAACGTTACTACCCCGCCCCGTCCTTTTTCCTCAGCGACTTGGACCTCCCGATCGCCGCGAAGAAGCTGCCCAGCGACTTGCCGCTCTTTCCGCTTCCCATGCTCCCCGAGCTCGCGTCGCGCGCGATCGGCGAGCGCGGGCCGCCCGAGAGGGGCGACGAGGGGGAGCCGATGGGCATGAAGCCGTTGCCCGATCCCGCCGAGGAGGAGAGCGAGGCGGAGGTCGATGCGAGCGGGGCGGATGCCGAGGCGCCGGGGATGGGGAGCGAGGAGCGCGAGGAGCCCGCGCTGCCCGGCGAGGAGGCGTAGGGCGACGCCGCGAGGGTGGCCGAGGACGACCGCGTCCCCGGCCACACCGAGTCGACGAAGCTCGCCACGAGCGCGGCAAACTCGCCGCCCAGGAGCACCTCGTAGTGCGACCCCGACGCCTGCGTGACCATCTGCACGCGCACCTCGGGGCCGTCCCGGCCGCCCGCGTTGCCCGGCTCGGCGGCGACCAGCGCGCGCAGGTGGTCCCTGAATTTGGCGGTGCCGTCGGGGGGCAGCGCGTCGTCCTCGGGCGAGTGCACGAGCAGCCAGGGCGGCATGCGGTACTGCTTTTCCAGCTTCAGGTACTGCGGCGAGGCGTAGATCCAGTTCCGGCGCTCCTCCTCTGCCCGCGGGCCGAACGCGCCCTCGACAAACTCGAGCAGGCCCGGTTTGGCGGCCACCAGGCCCGGCAGGTCGTACAGCCCCTGCACGCCCACCACGCCCCTCACGGCGCGCCAGTCTTCCCCCAGCCACCGCGGGTTCAGCACCAGCACGCCGGCCAGCTGCGCTCCCGACGAGTGGCCCACCAAAAAGATGCGGTCGGGGTCGTACCCGTAGCACTGCGCGCGGCCGGGGCCGCGGAACCATTTCACCGCGGCGGCGCAGTCCTGCACGTGGTCCGGGTACCGCACCGGCCTGCCCTCGCGGGCGGACAGGCGGTAGTTGACCACGGCCACGGCCACGGGGTGGTCGGGGCTGGAGGCCCACGCCTTTGCGAGGGCGGCGTGCTCCGACTTGTCCCCCGCGCGCCACAGCCCGCCGTGGATGAAGACCAGCAGCGGGACGCCGCCTGCGCGGGGCGGCTGCGGGCAGAAGAGGTCGAAGAGGCGGCGCGGGTCGTGCGGGAGGGCGAGCGACGGCGGCGAGGCGTACGAGACGTCGCGGTACACGCCGAGGTTGGGCGGCATCGCGGGCAACGGGGGGAGCGGGCGGCCGGGGCGGTGTCCTAAGCGATCAAGCAGGCCGGTACCGGAGAAATGGGACGCCTAGGGCGGCGGTTCGGGGGGCCCTGGGAGCGCCGCGGGGGGCACTCGAGTGACTCGGCCCGCCGTCGGGGGCGGATCGCGGACCGCGGCCCGCCGGCGGCCTCGGGCGGGCTCGCGCGGTTAAGCACGCGCGTCCCGCGCCGGAGGACCGGATTCGCCGATAACGAGCTGACTTTGCGTTCGCTGGTCTGTCGATCAGCGCGACGCGTCTGTTGCCCATGTGACGGCAATCCGTGCCACCTCTGTCTGCGTGCTTCCTGCCACGTCTTCAGGCCATCAGACAGGTTGCTCGGCCTCTTAGCAGCCCGCATCGCCCGGCCGCCATGTCCGGCCTCCTCTCCGCCGCCGCCACGGCCTTCCGCTCGGTGCGCGAGCAGCTGGCCCCCCTCCCCTCGGCGTCGCGCTTCAGGGAGCAGGGCACGCTGACCCCCGCGGAGTTCGTCGCCGCGGGCGACCTGCTGGTGCGGCAGTGCCCCACGTGGCAGTGGGCGCCCGGGCTGCCCGAGAAGCGGCGGGACTATTTGCCAGAGGGCAGGCAGTACCTGGTCACGCGCAACGTGCCGTGCAGGCGGCGCGCGGGGGAGCTGGAGGCGGAGAGCGCAGAGAGGATGGTGGAGGGGGAGGAAGGCGGGGAGGGGTGGGTCGAGACGCACGCGGGGAGGGAGGGCGGCGGCAGGGAGGTCGGCGAGATCGGCGGGGACGAGGCGGCGGAGGCCGTTGCGAAGCTGTCGCTGGCCGATGCCGCGCCCGCGGTGCCGGCGGAGGAGGCAGAGAGGCCGCCGGACGACGAGATACCGGACTTTGACGAGGACGGGCTGCTCTCCGCCGACCCGGGTGTGGTCGAGGCCGACGACCCGGGCGCGCTGCGGCCCGATGCCGAGGCTGCGCCGGGGGAAAACATCCTGCGGACGCGGACGTACGATCTGAGGTGGGTTGCGCGCCGTCGGGGCGCCCATGCCGTAGATCCCGTATGATCTGAGCCCCGTCGCCCCCATCCTCCCCTGCCCGCCCCTTTCATTTCCTCCATTGCACCTTCCCAGCATAACGTACGACAAGTACTACCAGACCCCCCGCGTGTGGCTCTTTGGCTACGCCGAGGACCGCACCCCGCTGTCCCCCCCCCAGATCTTCGAGGACATCTCGCAGGACCACGCCCGCAAGACGGTGACCGTCGAGCCGCACCCGCACGAGCGCGCGATGGCGGCGGGGATACACCCGTGCCGGCACGCGGGGGTCATGCGGAAGCTGGCCGAGATGATGGGCGAGGGCTCGGGGGAGGGGATGAGGGCGGAACTGTACCTGCTCGTGTTCCTCAAGGTGGGTGACGTGCTTGGGTGGGCGTGGCGGGGTTTGGCTGACGCCGTGTTGCGTCGGGGCAGTTCATGAGCAGCGTGCTGCCGACGATCGACTACGACTACACGATTTCCATGTGATCATTGGACCTGCCCCCGGGCTTTGGCTGTCACCCTGTATTCCCAGATTAATTCCCGAACACGCGATTTCCACGATCGCCTCCTCCGGCATGCGATTTCCGCGATCGCCGCACCAAAGCGTGGCATCAGCCCCCCGCGGCCCGCGCCAGCGCGTCCACAAACTCCCTCTCCTCCAGCGCAATGTCCAGCACCTCGGCCCTCCTGCACACCAGCACCGCCTCCTTGCCCTCCCCGAACGGCACCTCGAGGCACGCCGCGAACCCCCCCGGGCCGTCCAGCGCGGCCACCGACCCCGCCAGCGCCGCGCCGTGGTCGCGCTCCAGCTCCGCCGGCGTCGTCCCCCTCGCGGACGCGAATATCGGCAGCGAGGCGATCTCGGGGCAGTGCATCCCGCGCTCGAAGAGCATCTTGTCCGCCACGAACAGCCCCCCCGCGCCGCCCTCCAGGAACCCGGCCAGCCGCCCGAGCTCCCCCTCCCCGACCGAGAACACGGGGATGCCCTTCAGCGCCGCCCTCGCGAGGAACAGGTAGTGCGGGAGCAGGCCGCACAGCAGCGCCAGCGCCCTCCCCGCCGCCTCCTCGGCCTGCCCGCGCCCCTTGCCGCACCGCCGCCTGTGGGAGGGCCAATCGCGCGCCTGGCACTCCTTCCCGCAGTACCTGACCCCGCACCTGCCGCACCGCATCGCCGGATTGGTGGAAGGGCAAGCGGGGGCGCGGCACCGGGGGGGTTCCGAGAGGCGCGCGAGGAGCGCGGCGGCGAGGTCGGGCGGGCAGTGCGCGGCGAGCGCGGGGAGGTTCGAGGCGGCGGGGAGCGCGCGCGAGGGCGGGAAGGCGCGGTGCATTGCCCCGGGCGGGCCGCGTCCCGATCGGGGAAGCTCGTGTCGGCCGAGGGGCCGATCGGCGGAGCCTGCTGGGCCGCGGCGTTTGTGGCTGAGTCGACGCGGAAAACACAAGTGGATCTCCCGAACCGGGAGCCAGAAATCCGACAACACTGCACGCCGTCCACACCCATACCGCAACCGTGGACGCCGCATCGCAACAGCGCTCCCCCTCCCCTTCCTCCTCGACCCCCCCGACTGCCGAGATGAGCACCTTTGCCGTTCACATCCTGGTCCCGACCGTGCCCGCCTCGGGCGAGCAGCCGCACCCGCTGTTCTGCGCCGTGGACGAGCCGGGGAAGCCGAGCATGTGGGCGCCGCTCACCGCGAAGGAGCGCAACGCCGTGGCCGGCCGCCTGGCCGGGTCTTCCCCCCACCCGCTGAAGGTGACTCGCCTCCGCCTTCCCCCCGCAGATCTCCCGCTCACCCCCGCGCAGCGCCTCGTCTTCTACGCCGTCGACCCCGCCAAGGCCTCCCTCCGCGCGGACCACGTCGCCCGCCAGCTCGACGCGCAGTCGCGCCCGTCTCCCGGCTCGCACGGCCCGCGGCACGCCCTCGTGGTCGTCTGCGCCCCCGAGCTCGCCGAACCCCCGTGCGCGCCCGCGTTCGCCGAGTGGTCGTTCGACGCCGTGCGGGCGGCCGTGGTCGAGGGGACCGCACGGCTGCCGGGGGGGGGCGAGGACCTCTCGCTCGCGTTCCGCCCGCTGTCCCTGGCGGCGCTGCGGATGCTCGCCGAGGCGTCCCGGTCTTCGCCGCCGGAACTCATCGCCGCGGCGCGCAAGGCGCTGGACGAGCTCTTCTCCCCGGACGCGCTGCCGCCGCCGGCGCCGCCCGCGCAGCCGTGCCGGAGGGCCATGGACGAGCTGGTGGAGGTGCGCGCGGCGGAGCTGCTCGCAAGGATGTCGCTCGCCGCCGACCGGGAGCGGGAAAAGGACCGGGAGGGCGGCGGGTACCACGCACTGAGGAGGTCGAGCGCGGTGCGCAGGCACCGCCGCCCCGGGTCGACCGGGTCGATCGGCTCGGTGCGCAGCCTCAAGCTGCACGCGCACCACCAGCAGGCCCCCAAGGGCGAGCCGAGGCACAAGCGGCTGGCAAAGTCGCTCGGACTCAAAGTCATCATCGGGCTGCCGCGCGCCGACAGGCTGCGCAGGCAGGGGCTCCCCGTGCCCGTGCTGCAGCCCGTGCAGGTGCCGGCCAACGCCGAGTGATCCGTCCTCGGAGGCATCTCCGGAACCCCGTGACATTGGCCGCACGCAGCGGCAGCTATACACAGACGATAGATAGCTAGCTAGCCTATACCTTGGAACCGCCCAGAATGGATCTGTACAATCTACGGATGCCCCGCTCCCGCATTCACGGCAGCACGCCCAGCCGCCTCATCCTCGCCGCCCGTCCCACCCACTCCGGCACCCCCTCCCCGCCCGCAGCCAGCGCATCCAGCGCCTGCCTGTCCGCCGCGCACACCCGCTCCGCCCACGCCTCGGCGTCCGCGAGGTTCAGCGGGCCCGACTCGCACCGCCCGGGGATCCACAGGCCCTCGACGACCACCGCGCAGTGCATCGACACGGACTCGTGGCGCCGCGAGGGGACGGGGGGCTTGGCGGCCGAGGGAGGGGCGAGGGAGGCGCCGGAGGGGCGGGCAAAGGGCGAGGCGGGCTTGGGCTTGCGGCCGCCGGCGCCGACGATGTTGCCGAGCCTGCCGAGAAGGCCCGACCGCTTGCCGGGGTCGTTCGCCGAGGGCATGCCTCGGGGCGGCACGTGCGGCTGCGGAGAGGCCGGCTCGGCGGCGTGCTCAACCGGGGCGGGCGCCTCCACCGAGATCTTGCCGACCATGGCCACGCGGTGGCCGCCCAGCCGCAGGGGCTCGCCGGCAAAAGCCTCGCCGATGTCGAGCTGCACCCGTGCCGCGACGACGCCGGCCGACTGCGCCGGGTCGCGCATGGATCCCGCGAGGCTGGCCGAAGAGGCGTTGGACTGCCGCGAGGCCATGGCCAGCGCGGTCGAATCCGAGTCCACGTCGCCCGACGCCGAGCTCAGGTCCCCGTACGAGAGCTCGTGGTTGAAGCTCCGTCCGAAGAAGGAAGACGTCTGGCTCATGAGTGAAGGTTGGAACGAGGCCACCGAGGCCTGGCGGTGCATGTTCGAGTCCCTCCGCGGCGGCAGCGGCGGCGGCGAGGCGGACGGCTGATGCGAGGCCAGGGCGTGGTGCGAGAGCGGCTGCGCCTTGCGGCCGAGCAGGGGCTGGAGGTAAAGGGTGACCTCGGCGTGCTCGGGCTCCTCGATGTACCTGAACGAGAACGTCGAAATCAGATGCGCTCGACCAACCCGAGAGCGTAATGAGCTTACAGGCTGAACCCAGCCCGGTTTTGCGCCGGAATTTCGAGCGTGTAGTGCTCCGTCAGGCTGTCGACCTGCATGCGCTCCGTCACGCAGTCCTCGCGCGTTCCCCCGACGCCGATCCACAGCTGCGCCGGCGCTGTGCATCGATGCGCGTCAGTCCGATCTCGCGAGAAGAGCGCACCGCCACCCACTGAGGTAGTCCGGCATCATCTTGGGGATCTCGCACCGCACCACCCTCCCCGCGAACCACCCCGCGCCCGACTCGACCTCCCGCTTCAGCTCCTCCTTCTCCATCTGGATCCGTGCCTTGACGAGCTCGGGGTTGGGCGCCGTGTACGTGATGACCTTATCCGCTTCGGGTTCAGGCCGGGCCGCAGCCTCGGGGAAGGCCTGCTCCAGCTGGAAGAGGGCGCTCGTGGCAAAGGCGACGTCGTCAAAGTCCAGCTCGAGCCTGCCCGCCGACGGGATCTCGGGGATCTGCACCGCCGGTTCCGAGATCCCGGAGCTGCTGGCGGTAGTCTCGCTGCGCAGCGTCGGCGGCGGCGCGGGAAGGGTGGCGGCCGACGCATCCGAAGCCGGGGTGTCGGGGACTTTCGTCGGAGACGGCGGATCTGGCGACTGCAGGGCCGCGAGGATGCCCGTCAGGAAGCCGTTCTCCATCGGTTGATGTGCGCCGGCGGGCCAGACGGTCGGAGTGTTGGGAGGCGTGTTGTACCCTTTCTGCCCGACCGACGACTGACCGGGCGAGCTGCTGGGCGCCGGGGTGATTGGCGTGTTGGGCGGGACGTTGCCAATGGGAGGGAGGGAGAAGCGTGCGGATGTCGGAGTGTTGGCGACCGAGGGCGGCGACGACGAGCTCAGAGGGAGATTCTGGATGATCTGGTCCAGCTCCTCGACGTGCAGGTCAAAGTCGCTCAATGACGGTGCGCCGTCCAATGGAGTGTTCGGCGGCGGCCCCGGGCGCATCGAAGCGGCCGGGCTCGGCATGGGAGCATCCCCGTACGGCGAAGCGGGCGGGGTCTTGCCGACGCTCGAGTGCCCGGAAGCCGAGCTGTTGGTCGCCGCGACCTCGCGCAGAGCACGCTGGCTCGTGTCAATCTTGGGTATGCCCTTGCGCGAAGGCGTCGACTTGAGCGGGATCCGGGGGGGAAGCTGGCTCGCCTGTGCGGCGGATTCCCAGATGTCCTCGGCCTGTGGATGCAAGGAGTCAAAGCAGGCCTCGCACGAGGCGCAAGAATGACGCACCTCGAGTGAGATTCCGCTCTCCGACTTTGGCATCTGCATCTCGACGTCAAACTTCGAATCCTGCTTCGCCCTCATGTTGTCGTCCTTGGCAGCCGAAAGCTCGGGGAGCACAAAGTCGGGTTGCGACTGCCCCAGGTGCGCGACCTTGTCTGTCAAGCGAACAATCCCGGGGGCGTCCTCGACCGTCGCCCGTGCCACACTGGTGGTCGGCGTGTACGGCGACGTCGTTGCAGGCGCGGTGTCTTTGGAGCTGAAGATGAGGCTGGCCGTCCGGACAACGTCCTTGGACGGGGACCCGTCGAGCTTTGAAGCCTTGGTCGGCGACGCGGCAGGCGGCACCGGCAGTGCCACGGCGACCGAGGTCGTGGGGGTGAGGGCTTCGGGGGGCACCTCGATCGAAGCCTGGCTCTCGGCTTCCTCGATCTGTTTCTTGCGGGCCTCGAACAGCGACAGCCCGCGGTCCTTGGTCGGGGAAGACGATGCCGAAGAGCCAGGCGCAGGTTTCTCGCCGGTCACGATGGGGACAACTCCTGAGGGCTGGCTGTCAGACCAGGATGCAGCCGCATTCTGCCTGCGCTCGAAAAGGGCGAGGCCTTTGTCGGGGCTTCCGCTTGCGAGGCGCGACGAAGCTGGGTTCGGGTTCGACCTCGTCGGGGTGCGCGAGCCGTCGTCGAGGCTTTCGCGCGGTGCACGAGACTCGCTCGCCGCGACGTTGCTCGTTGGCTCCGCCTCGTCCGGTTTCGGCGTTTCAGACCGCACTGCGGTTAGTTCGGTCTCTGAAGCGTCTGTGCTCTGCGGTTCGAACATGGGCTCCGAGATTTTTGCGATGAGGGGCTCGGTGATCGCGACCTCCGCAACGGGGGCTTCCAAAGCGTCCGCCTCCGCAGGCTGCGACGGCTCCACGGCAGTGACCGAAACAATGTCCACCTTGATCTCCTCGTTGAGCGCTTGAGAAGGCTCTGCATCAGCAGAAAAGGCCTCAGGAGCGGCCATCCCGTCGATCTCATCGCCGAGGAAGCCGCTTTCCTGGACCTTGAGGTAGAGTGCGAATTCGTTGCCCGCAGGGGGCTCGTCCTCGACGCGGGGAAGTTCCGGGTGGCTGTCGGTCCGCATGGACTCGGAATCCACGGCCGACGAGAGCATCGAGGTCGCCGAGGTGCCCCTCTCGAAGCGCGAGATCGACGAGGAGCTCTGGAAGCCCGACTCGGAGTCCGCGGCGTCGTCCTCGATCTCGATCTCCGACCCGGTGCCTTTCCACCACATGCGCACCTTCTGTCCCAGTGAAGGGTCCTCCGCCATGTCCATGGCCGTGAAGTTGCGCGAGTTGTTGGCGTCGGGCCGGAAACCGGCCTTGACGAGCATGACGGCGATTTCGGCCAGGCCGTAGAACATGGCCTCATGCAGCGGCGTGGTCACAGGAGGGAAGAGAGGCCGTTTCCAGTAGCTGGAAGGCTGCGTCTGTTTGCCGTCGGGGATGAGCCACTGGCGTCGTCGACGGTGAGGAAAGCCGCCCACCTCGAGCACCTGCAGCATGGCCTTGACCATCTCGGCCCCCTTCTTCTTGTCGTCCTTTCTGGCGAGCCGAACGGCGACGCTGAGCGGCGTCGGCGACACGTCCCCGAGCATCCACGCGACGTCGCGCCGGTGGTTCAGCGAGACGCCCTTGCCGGGGAGCTGGGCGGCCCAAAGCTCCTGATCACGCTGGAGCGCGGCGGCGACGGCGTCCGCGTCCCATCTCAGGATGCTCTCGAAGAGCGCCGAGGCATCCTCGGGTGCCGGCATGGCGCCGGTCGCTGAGTCGCGTTGTTGTGCGGCGGCCGACCAGCCCAGCGCGGGTGCTTCGGGGGAAATCCTGGTGGAAATGAAGAGTAATGTTGGTGCCTTTGCAAATGGAACGACCAGCAGGCCGAGCCGGTGTGCCGCGCGGTGGGTGCGGCGCGGGGTGCCGTTGCAGCCCAACGAGTCCGCTCCCGGCGCCCGCGCGGCGGGGACAACTCACGTCCACCTGGGTGGTCGCTTTCCGTTATGAGCTAGCCCGGGCTGTTTTCCGGAAACCGCGCGAACCCGCCCGAGTCGGGGGACGGCGTCAGATTCGGAGGAGCGGTTTGGGGGGGGTCGAGCACGCGGCGCGTGCTTGTGACGCACACGCACAGCCGCTCGGATCTGGTTGCAAAACCCCCGGCAGAAAGCACCAAAACGGTATGAATTGTGAGGAATGTACAGTGGAATAGCTGGGATCTTCGGGTATCGTCGCGGCGCCACCCCAGCGGCGCTCAATCGTCCGAATCGGAGCCGCTCTCGGGGAAGCCGAGCACCGTCTTCCGCTTCGACGGCTGCGCGTTGTCCGCCGTGAGCTTGATGACCTCTGCGAGTGGAACAGACGCGGTCATGGGGCACGCGAAGAAGGATGTCGTTTGCGGCAAAAGAGGACGATCCCCAAGCAAGAGCATCAGTCACAAAACTGCTTCGAAGCGGGCAGACAAATGCTACCCACCGGATTTCGAGGCTAGGCGTTTCTCGAGCTGTGCCATAGTAAAGTTGTCGTTGTTGCCCAGCTCCTCGAAACCAACGAGTCTGGCCCGGGCGCCTTCAGAATCCACGTTTCCAGATAGCCGGCTTCGCCCCCCACCTGTCCACCGATATGCCGTCGACAAATGCCAGCACACACGGCAAAATTTGGATCTTGAGCCTCTCCACCAGGAACGGCGCGTTCTCCACGTCTATCCGGACGAACTTTGTCCGGAAGTGCTTCTTTGCCAGGGCCTGTCGACAGTCGCGTTCAGTCCGAGAAATCAATGCCAACACCCGCAATGAAACTGACTTCCAGATGCTTGTCCATGATCTGGCACCTCCGGAAGTCCTTGTGGAAGAAGCTGACCACGACGAGCTTCGTCGTCGTCGTGATCCGCATGAGCTCCTTCTCCTGCGTCACCGTCTCGTACGTGCCGTGGGCATTCTGCCGCATCTCCGAGAGCCGCTCCATCCTGGCCGGGCCGGGGCCGCGTCAGGACCGGGCCAGGTCCCGCTGTCCCGCGTTTCGGGGAGGTACCCACTCCCGCTTCAGCTCCTCCATCCTCTGCTCCCGCAACCGCGCCATCCCGTGGTCCTCGTCCTCCTCGCGTTCCAGGGCGCGGAGGATCTCGTCCTCGTCGCGGAAGTCGTCGCTGCCGAAAGGGCAACCGCGTCGGAGGCCACCCCGGTCGCGGCGGCCGGGAATGCGGACTCATCGTGCGCCGACGGCATCCTGGCCGGCCGAGAAAATTGGACAAGTAAACGACGATGGGCGAGGAGGGGAGGAAACGCCCGTAGAAAAAAGTCGAGCGAACGACGAGCTCGCGCGTGACGTCGCCGGCTCGCACCGAGAACCCGCCGCGTTTTTTTATCCATCGGGCGCTTTTGTTATCGATCTGGCTCTCTCCTACCCCAGTTTAGCTACTGATAGACATTGCGGCATGGCACATGTTTGCTCCTTGCCGTATTTCGCCGCCAGGGGCATGGGTCTACGAAGGGAGGCCCGGAAGTCAAGTCCATCATCTCGGGCATCCATACTGTCCCTATCCTTCACGAGTGGGTTGCTTGTCGACACCACTCATGTCCAATCCGCTGGATCCGTTCCAACGGAAGATTTGGGGGGCACATGCCGCACGATGTCTGATCGACTCCCAAGGATCGTCGCCCGGCGGCTTGACTTCTCGGTCAAGCTCTCCGAAATGGCACCGCCGCCGTTCACGGCACGCGAGTGGGCGGCGCTCTTTCCCGCGCTGCCACCGGCGGCGGACGATGGGCTTGCGGCTAAGGCGGCCGACGGGTCCTCCGAGCCGAGCCGATTGGCGCAGGCCGAAGTGCTCGCTGCGCTGCCCAACGCCGCGCTGCGCGCATCTGTGCGGCTCTTCCCTGTTGCTTTGCGACTTTTCTCGCCATGGCGTGCGTTGGTCGTGTGGACGTCGCTGCCGACGACGGTCGTGGTGTCTCCGACCGCCGCACTGTTCGCGTTCGCGCGGGCCGACTTCGCCGGGCGGGCGTTCGGCGCCGCGCAGGTCGGCGTCGCTGTCGCCGCGCTCGCCGCGATGTCGCTCTCGTTCTTCGTGGCGCAGCGCATGGACGCGTTTGCTGCAGGCGCGGTCGCCGGCAACCCCGCCTCCGCCGACGACTACGCCGCGCACGCCATCGCAGGGCTGGTGCGCTGGCGGCAGCTGTGCGCCTCAGAGCCACAGAGTGCGCTCGTGCTGCACGTGGCGGGCGACGCGGACTGCCCGTGCCCCGGTTGCCTCCGGTCCGTGCTGCGCTCCGCCGCTGCCGCGTACTGGGTCGAGACCGCCGTCAAGGCTGCTGCTTCCATCGTATCTCTCTTCTTCGTCTTCTACTCGCCGTTCGTCACTTTTTCGCATGTATTTTGGCCGACGTGGTGGTGCGCCCTGCTCGGAATTGTCGGCTTCGTCGGAATGGGCTGGGGCCCTGTCACCTTCATCTTTGGCACGCACGGCCAGTCAGTGCCGGTGCTGGAAGTTGCAAAGAAACTGCACAAGCGTGCGATGGCGCTCGCACTGGATGTGGTGGCAGCGAACCTCGAGCTGCCCGAGGACGGAATGGCGGGACCGCGGCCGCCCGACGGCTCGGCTGCTGAACCCGAGCGCTCGATCGGTGCCGCGGCCCCCCGGCCACCTCACGGCTGCACCGGTCCGCAGGGCACCCTCTACGCAGTGCTGCACGACCGCCTCGCGACCGCCTGGCGACGCCGCTCCGCCGCGGTCGCATACAGCGTCACCCGCCTCGTCGTCCACTTCCTCGGCCTCCTCTTCGCCGCCATCATCTCCGCCGCCGGCGCCTCCTGCATCCCCGCCTACGTCCCCCTTCTCGCGCTGTACCTCCTCCTGCAGCTCACCGCCGCCCTCGTCGTCCTCGCCGTCGCTAACTCCCAGATTGACGCCGTCGTGGACCTGTACGTCTCCACCCGCACTGCCCTCCGCCGGATCGCCGCCTCCTCCCTTGCCGTGCTCCCGAATCTGGAAGCGCACGACGCGCAGCTGGCGTTCTTTGCCTTGACGGCGGACAGGAGCCGCGCGAGGTTCGCGGGGGTCCCCGTTGGACTCGGGACCGCGAGAGCGGTTGTGGCGACTGTGGTGACCGTCGCGCTGGGGTTGTGGAGTCTGTTGAAGGGGGCGGGGTTGGCCGTCGTCGCGGACAACGTTTGTCCCGTGGTGTAGGCGTGCGCTACTTTCCGCAGTTGCCATTTTACAATACATACAGATGCTACGCCACGGTACATGCTTGCTCATTGTCGGATGTCGCAGCCTTCGGCATGGGCCTTGAGCACATAGGCCCGGTAGTCAAGAACATCATCCCGAGCTTCCATTTGCTCCACCAAATCCGCTTCCAGGTGCTTGTCAATGCCTCGCATGTTGAATCCGCCCGTGATCCACTGGTGCAGCACCATCCGTGGGGCATCCGTCCCAAAGTAAGAGTGACCTAGGACGTCCTTGGCCGGATTTTTGACATCCACGTAGCGGATTCCTCGACAGACTGTGTGCTTTCCTCTGCCAAGGCGACGATGCCGAGTACCCCCAAGACCGTCATTGATGAGGCTCCCTGAGACTATGAGGGCGAGGTCTGAGTAGGTTCCCATTACTAGGATGGGAGGTACTGTTGTCGACGATTGCAGCCTGGCATGCACGTCGGCCAAGTCCTTCACGAAAAGATCCTCAGAGACGTCTGGAGCCACGAATGCGACAGTGTTTGGGATGGTTTCGCCAGCAATCACCAGATCAAGGAGGATTCTGCATCCCATGCTGTGGGCAAATGCATGCAGTTCCATGCCGTGAGAGTCAGTCCACCTCTTTAGCAGCTTCATGCATTCTTTTGCTCTTGGCAAAACATGACGAGAGTTCTCTGAAGCCCGAGGATAGTTTGTCCACGGCATGAGCACACTGGTAAACTCGGATTCCCATGCAAATACGACTGGGATGTACTCGTCCAGGCAGCGGCACTCGACGAAGGAAGCCATCGTGTTCACAGCACCTTGGGCGGTGTTGTTGAACCCGTGGATGTAAACGACGACACCGCGGCAGCGTCTGAACGCCTCAAGGGCCACCTTGGCATTCTCAAGGCAATCTAAAAAGCGGAGGTCACCAACGCGGGTAATGCGGAGATCCCGCTTGCGGTGGTTGTGGCCGGCCAAAACAACGTGGCCGTAGCGAAGGAAGTCGTCGCTTTCTGCTGCCGTCGGAAAGCTGTAGGCACCTTTGCCGGCAGGAGCATTTGGCAGTACGGGCCACCACTTGGTTGTGACTAAGAAAAGGTCCCGGCGAGCTCGGTAGCGTTTGTAGTCGTTGAGATCCTTTCCAGCATAAGGATTAGGCTTCAGATTGGCGTCCAATGCCACTGTCAGTATTGAAGTGTCAAGCCAGTTACTTGCGATAGACACTGCAGCGCCCAACTAACTTTCAGCTTTAGCATCCTGCTCCAGCAGAATCTTCGCGCTCTCGTTCCCGACAGAGAACACGTAGCCTTTCTTGTTGCAGGCGTAGCAGCCAACGACATTCAGGTCAGCTTCGAACTGGTCGTCCGCATCTAACGTCGCATGGATCTTTCCTCCACGGTGCCGCACGAGAGATGACTACTGGGAGCATCGGTCATCTGCCGACTGAGGAACGCACGATGCTGGGCCTACCACTCTCGACTTGTCTGCATCTATGCAGGCAAGTTCAATCTTTGCGCGGTCCCTGGCATCTGCAACATCGCGTTCTAGCCGTGTTTTCTGGAAGAAGCGGAGCAGTGATCTGTGAGCCGGACGGCGGCCTGCCAGAGAGAGCAAAGAGGGACGCACGATGTCATTGGCCCGGCGATCGATTTCTGCTTCCTTCGGTGACCGACCCATCGGCGCAACGGCCCACAGGGGTAGCCAATCCTTTCGGTACGCAACCAGGAAGCCGTCTCCCCTGACCAGCACGTGGTTGATCCTCGCGCCAGCCAGGTCAACACCAACGAGCGCATCTTTTGGGCCAGCGGGGCCCTCGATCATGAGCTTGCCGTCTTGGATCACCGCTTTAGTCCCGTTTGCGACGTCGGGTGACCTCCATTCGATGCCGTCGCCGGAGCTGAAGACAAGCCTCGCGAACCGTTGATTGCCTATCGTCACCTCTTCGAGCTTGAGCTCCGCTCCCCCAGTCTCGGCGAGGAGCTTCAGTTGGCTGTCGGAGCGGTACGGCAAGAGCTCTCGTGTGGCGCGGAGCCGCATCTTGTCGTCTGACCCAGGGATCCCCACTTCGGCGATGAGGATGTCCTTGCGCTCCATGGTGGGCTGCGAGATCGCCCGGGGCAGAACGGGAGAGCTTTTGCTCGGCATCGCTTTGCTGGGCGCTTCGGGAGAGGTTGCGGGAAGCGTCGCCTGAACCGCCGTGACTGACTGACTTCCGTGACTGACTGACTTTCGGTGACGGACACGGTTACCAACGAAAGTATCCCCCGTCGAAAGTAGCAAAGTAGCAATCGCCTCACAATCACTGTCTCTCAACCTGTTTACAGACGCTTGAATAGTCCAAGAACCGACGTGACGCCGCGGTGCCAGGATGGGCCCTGGCAGTCATCAGGACCTCGCGCATCCGCCGGGGCACCAGGGGAGGCCGAGAAAGCAACAGAGCGGGTGATGAGGGATCGAAGGAACACCAAGGCCCAGAACAAAAGCGGTGGTTTAGAATCAGACATCGACTGCGGCACTCACCCGCCCGCCCCGCGTCCTTTGTCCCCGCGCCGGGTCAGAAAAGCCGCCCAGTTATCCCGCCATGACCTTCGACGGCCCTCCTGCGGACTCACTCTCCTCCCCTTTCGAGCTCTGGTGCGCCTCGCCCCTCCTGGTCGACCGCATTCCCGAGGACCTCGCGCTCTACCTCCACCCCGGCGGCCAGCCCGAGCGTTACGCGCTCATCGTGGTCAACACGCCGCTGTGCCGGAGGGACAGCTTTGAAAAAATCTGGAACAGGGGTCGGTCTTCGCGTGTCGGTGTTCGCGGGGGGTGCTGACGGGTTCCGAAGCCGCGGTCAAGATATGCGCGGACGGGGGTGCAAACAGGCTGTTTGACCAGTTCCGGGGCGACGATGCGGCGCGGGAAGAGTGGGCCAGCTTCTTGGCGCGGTTGCCGGGCCGCGATTGATATGCTCGTCGGCCAGATTCCTCCCGGGCTACATCGTCGGCGACCTCGACTCGGTCCGGCCCGAGGTCATGGACCACTACGCCGCGCGGGGTACCCGCGTGCTTCGCTTCGAGGACCAGGACTCGACGGACCTGCAGAAGTGCATCACAGTGCTGCGGCAACTCGAGGTCGGGATCGACCCGGCGTCGCCCGTCGAGCACCGGAAACGGGCGTTGGCGGAACGGCCGAGGGCGAAAATGGACTTCGTGCCGCACGACCTGGTCGTCCTGGGTGCCCTGAATGGCCGGTTTGACCACTGCATCGCCAGCATCAACACGGTCTTTCTTTTGCGGGGTGGCCAGATCCACCTCGACGACGGGGTCGAGGGGGACGGCACGCCGGACCACCGCCGCGTCTGGCTCGTTAGCGACATGAGTGTCGCGACGGTCCTGGGCAAGGGGAGGCACAGGGTGGTGGTGATGCCGGCCGTGGAGGGACCGACGTGCGGACTGATGCCGCTGGGCGTGACCGAGGCCATGGTGGTGACGAAGGGCCTCAGATGGAACCTCGGTGCGTCGCCCTCTTTTCCCGATCGGCATCCGTGTTCCTTATCGCATGCTTCCGACGGCAGATCATTCGCTGCCCTTGCGCTTCGGCGGGATGGTGTCGACCTCGAACCAGTTTGCGCTGGAGGACCCGAAACTGGACCACGGCGGGGCGAACTTTGAGCGCGAGTGGCACGTCGTCGAAATCGAGACGGACGAGCCGATCGTGTGGACTGTCGAGGTGGACCTTGCGGGCAGCTACATCCCGCTATGACGGGGCCGCGGAAGGGCGCTGATGTAGTGGGACGTATTCTATGGTCTTGTAAAGCATGGCTCTCGCATCTCGGTCTGCTTCTTGCAAATTTGGTGTTGTCCGGACGCGGCTAAACCATGACGTGCCTGTGTGGCGAGTCTGCGAGAAAGGTCCCGAGCGAGTCGGGGGTCAGGCACCCGAACCGCAGCACAAAAGTCTGTGCCGCCCCCCTCCCATCAGGCGCGGCGTCCTTCGCGGCGTCCCTTTCTTGAGCGCGGCCACCGGCGGTTTTCGCGCGCGCGCCGCGGCGGCCGCTTCCGGTCGCGATGTCCGCGCCGCCGCCGATGGGGATGGGCGGGCCGTCGCACCGCGCGGCGCCGGGCAACGCGGGCGGCGCCGTCGCGCAGCTTGCGGCCCACGCCGCGCAGCACGCGCCCGCGTCGCACCGGCTGCCCGAGCTGCTCGAGGCCATCAAGGCCGAGTTCCAGACGCTGGCAGACGAAATGCACGTCTACAAAATGCAGCGCGACGAATACGCCGAGAAATGTGGGCCCTCCTCCGGCTCTGCTTGCTGCCGCTGACTTGGTTTTTTCGCAG
Organism: Hyaloraphidium curvatum; assembly: GCA_025558095.1. NCBI lineage: Eukaryota > Fungi > Monoblepharomycota > Hyaloraphidiomycetes > Hyaloraphidiales > Hyaloraphidiaceae > Hyaloraphidium > Hyaloraphidium curvatum. Next base: position 53,568 of record JAIVFI010000047.1, read on the forward strand.
TCACGGCCCAGGTCAACGAGCTGAGCCAGATCCGCGGCAACCTGTTCGACCTCGAGCGGATCCACAACACGATCAAGCAGCAGTACGAGGAGGACATCATGCGGCTGCGCAGGGAGCTCGAGGCCGCCGGAATCAACCCCTCGGTGGGCGCGCGGCCGGGTGGCCCCCTGCCGCCCAAACCCGAGTTTGCTGGTGCGGCGCCCGCCCTGGGTGGTGCTGCAGGTGCGTCCCCCGCGCCGCACGAACTCGTCGGCCGCTGACCGTATCTCCATTTCACCAGGCTCCATTCCGGACTCGCTGCACCGCCCGATGGGGCAGCCTCCCGCGAACCAGTACATGAACGGCGGACCCCCTCCGCTCCCCCCCTCCTCCCTGCCCAGCATGGGTCCCGGCGGCACCCCTCCGCTCGGCAACCCCAACGACCCCAACAACCCGAACAAGCGCCTGCGCGGGCCCGAGGAGGGCTTCCCGAGGCCGCCGGGTCCGGGCACGCCGGGCGGCTCCCAGCCGTCGTCGTTCCCGCCGCCGCCGCGGCCGGGCGGGATGCCGCCTTTCGGGATGGATGTGAAGCCGCCTGGGCCGGGGCAGCCGCTGCCGAGTCTGAAGGATGGGCCCGGATTCAGGGGTAAGAGGGCTGCGGGACACCCCGGGGGATCGGTCCCTCAATTTTGTGGCTTCCGCAGGACCGTCGACTCCCGGACCCGCTCCGCCTGGAGGCCTTCCATCCATGCAGGCATCAACTCCTCCCAGCAGCTCCGCTCCACTCGTAAGCAAGCAGCTTTTCGTTTCGTTGGACTGCCTCTCACCGCTTCGTCCAGCCCCCCTCCGCCGGCTCCGCCCCGCAGCCCACGACCCCCGTCTCCGCCAACGCTCCCTCCAGCGCCGTATCGCAGCCCGTCACGGGCTTCTGCGAGCTGGATCCCGAAAGCGTGCCCGCGAATTACCGGAAGGAGGGCCCGGATTGGGTTGTTGTGTACAACCCGAAGCTGCCGCGGACGGTGAACGTGGAGCTCGTCCACAGCCTCGACCACCAGAGGTGGGTTGCTTTCCCGCGCGCGTTGCTCTGCCTCCTGACGCCTGCGCCCTAGCGTCGTCTGCTGCGTCAAGTTCTCGCAGGACGGCAAGTTCCTGGCCACGGGCTGCAACCGCGTCGCCCAGATCTTCGACGCCGTCACGGGTGCCAAGATCATGACCCTCGCCGAGGACTTCTCGCCCAAGGACGGCGACCTGTACATCCGCTCCGTGTGCTTCTCGCCCGACGCAAAGTACCTCGCCACCGGCGCGGAGGACAAGATGATCCGCGTGTGGGACATCCAGCGGAAGAAGGTCAAATGGGTGCTGCCGGGGCACGACCAGGACATCTACTCGCTGGACTGGAGCAGGGACGGGCGCTACGTCGTCAGCGGATCCGGCGACAGGACCGTCAGGGTATGTCTGTCGGGACGCAGGCTCTGTCGAGGTGTGACAATACCGCACAGATCTGGGAGGTGGAAACCGGGCGTTGCCTCGTGACCATGATGAACGAGGACGACAAGACGATGAACCAGTTCCCGCGGACGCAGGCTACGTCCAAGGACTCGGGCGTGACGAGCGTGGCCATCAGCCCGCTCGATGGCCGTGTCGTCGCAGCTGTGGGTCTTGTCCGCCACGTTGTTAGCAACATCTAACATCCACTTTCAGGGCTCGCTGGACAAGATGGTCCGGCTGTGGGACGCGCGGACCGGGCAGCTTCTGGAGCGCTTCGACGGCCACAAGGACTCTGTCTACAGCGTCGCCTTCTCCAGTGACGGAAAGTCCATCGTCTCGGGCTCGCTGGACAAGACGCTCAAGATCTGGGACATCTCCCCCCCCGTCCTCTCCTACCTCGCCGCAACGGCGCACATCGACATGTCGGAGGACGGCCAGCCCCCCGACACCTTCCCGCGGTTCGAGGCCCTTGTCACCACCACGTGCCGCCACACCTTTGCGGGGCACAAGGACTTTGTCCTCAGCGTCGCGTACGGGGCCGTGTTCCCGTCACTGCCGCCGCAGAGCGAGGACGAGTGCCGCGAGTGGGTGGTGAGCGGGAGCAAGGATCGCACGGTTACGTTCTGGGACGCGCGAGGTAGGTCGTTTGCCGCTTGCCGCGCTTAACCTGGCGCTCAAACGCATCCTTGCAGGCCCGAGGGGACGGGATCCCGCGACGGTCACGCAGTTCATGCTCCAGGGTCACAAGAACTCTGGTGAGTGTTCTTGAGGCGTTTGCCTACCCTGGGTCTGACGATTTCGGACAGTTATTTCTGTCGCCCTGTCGCCGATCGGGGGAACGTTTGCCACGGGCTCCGGGGACTGGCGGGCCCGCATATGGAGGTACTCGAAGCGCGAGGAGACCTCGTGAGCGGGACGCGGTCCAGGTCTTTCGATCATGGCAATCGAGGCGCGGGAGGAAACTAGTCTTGCCGTGCTCTGTAATTGGGTATATCGTCGGGAAAGAAACAACTACTCCCCTACATGAAGAGGAACGTGCTGTTGGTGTCGTTGCCCGGTGCTGGCGGCGGCGAGGGCGCCGGCTCATCCGGCTGCCCGTCGTCCGGCGGCGCGCCGGAGTGCAGCACCACGAACCGGAAGAAAACGACTTTGAACAGCACGGCGAGGCTGAACTGCGCCAGAGCGATGAAGGAGAGCACGAAGGTCGTTGCCCTCTTGTCCTCCGAGCGCGAAGTGATGGCGTGCGCGTTCCGCAACATGAACGCCGCAGAGAAGACAAATGCCAGCACGATAAGAACCCATCGGAAAGTTTCCGATGGGATGATAGAGAGGACCTGTTTCGCGCGTCAGCGACGCCACGGGAACCAACTCGGCCGAAACTCACGGATACGGGGATCCAGATGAACATCCCGTACCCGTAAATCATGACCAGCTCCAGGAGTTGTGCTGGTGCCGACAGCCAGCGACACAGTACCCAAACTATCAACGGCACCAGGAATGCGTAGAGGTAGCACGTCGTGGTCGCAAACGACAGCAGGGTAAAGTCATACTCCAGCGGCTGGCCCCCGATGTACGACACGATGTTGTTTGCAATCGATGTCGTCACAAACAGGGCAAAGATGACGGTGGTTGGGATCCAAAAAGGTCCGTAGAGCTCCAGGTTGTTCTCCACAAGCTCCAGAAAAGAGCCCCTCGGGGCAAAGGTCGCCGAAATCCGTTTCAGTACCTGATTTCGCAGTTTTGTAGCTAGCCCACAATAGCAACAGAAGACGGCAACAATACCTGGTCGGAATCGACGTCGAACCATTGCTGGTAATATTCAATGTTCCAGAAGGAAGCATTCGACGACTCGGCGGACGCGTTCGCCTGGGTTGCCGTAAACGCGTACGCGGCTGAAGACGGAACCGAGATCAGAATAAGTTTTGAGTCGCAGAGCTCCAAGCCGACACCGCGGGCCAGAGCAGTGCCACGCGCGCCGGTCCGTGGGGATCCGTGAGGAACACCCACCTCCCGAGCCCGTCGACGCCCCATTCTGCCCTCCAGCAACTCCACCGCCACCGCTCGCGCCGATTGTCGTACCTTGGCCACGGGAGGGGCCGCTGTTGTCCGACAGGACAAAGTCTGAGCGACACGGGACCCAGGCCTTGGTGAGCAACAGAGAAACCAGGGCAGGAATGGCGGTCCCCACTTTGAAACTGAAGCTCCTGCTCGGCCGTGCTCTGCATTCGGGGAAAGCAACGAGCCGACGGGCGCGTTGAATTGGTTGAAGTGATACTCCTTGAGTTGCCAGCTCTCCGGGCCCATGCCGCCACCGTGCCCCACCGAGAAATCGAGAATTGAATCCTGTTTGCCGTTTCCGGCAGAGGATCCGGCCATGGTCCCCTCGTTCGGTGGCACAGGACCGAGTGGTGAACCCCAAGAATGACGTCCCGTGCGGGAGCTGATCGACGATCGATGCGCTGTTGGCCGCAGCAAGGTCTCGGCGGCAGTCTCCTCGGAAGGCTGCCGTAGCCCTAATCGGCGACCGTTGCGCCAAAGTGCTTGACCATAACTAGTATCTTGGGCCGTCTGGAGCTCACGATGGCCCTCCGCCGGGTGTTGGCGGCCTTGACCGTGGTGCTTCTCGCGGTCAGCGCTTCGGCGACCGTAGTCGACCTCGACGACAGCAATTTCAACAGCTTGGTATGGAGCCCAATCGTCACGATTTCTCTGGCGGCTCGGCCTCGGCAGAAGTCTGCTTTGGACAGCTCTCATTCACTCGATCTCTCCGTTCCGCAGGTCCGGTCAGACGGGCCGCCGTGGATTATCAAGTTGTGGGTTTCGATGCCTGTATCGTCATGGGTGCCAATGTCTGACCTTCTTCCGTCCCATTTGGGCAACGAAGCTACGCGAAATGGTGCGGAATGGGCGGTTTCCTCCGAGAATGGGACGATCTCATATGCCGGGGTTGGCCGCAGGTGTGGAGCCTGCCAGTCGATGGCGGTGGAGTACGAGGAGTTTGGCAAGGACGTCGACGAGGCGGATATGGATCTGCGGATCGGGCGTGTCGACATTGACGAGAACCCGATCTTGGTCAATCGGTGGACGATCATGAGGCTACCGACACTCATGCACGTGCTGCCGAACCGCGAAGGTCGGTCTTTCTGGATCTTTGAGTTAAGTTCCACTAGTGACCTTCTTTTCAGTGAGGGAGGTCGAGCTGGAGGCTCGGACGGCGGAGGGCTTGATGAAGTACATCAAGGAGGAGCAGTGGAAGAACACCACCCCGAGATGGAGCATAACGGGTCCTTATTCCCTGTTTGGCTACTTCATGGGGTACATGGGATGGTTCGTGAAGCAGTTTGGGAAGATTGCGCTCTGGTTCGAGGCGAGGCCGTGGGTCCTTTGGTACGACCCGCGGAATTCGGCTCTTGACTGGTTCCCGACAGCGGGTACGAGACCGCCCTCATCGTCTCCATCAGCATGATCTGCCCAATCATAGTCAGCTACTCGTTCCATCGCAGCCGCGAGCGGGAAAAGGCGGCGAAGGAGGCTGCTAAGGAAGCGGCTCGCGCGAACGGCGCCAGCGGAAGCGGAGCCGCGGGAACGCCGAAAAAGGCGAAGGCGAAAAAGACGTCTTGAATCTTGTATCGTTGGAATGAAAGAAACGAAGAGGCGATCTCGATCTCGGTGGGTGCCACGTCAGTGGAGTTTTGATGGGCGTGCGGACTCGTCGCGAGAACGCGTCGACTCCGCGAGTTCACAAACCCTCCGCCATCGCCCCTGTCCTCCGAATTGCACCCCGGCCGCGAGCTCAATAGGCAGAAATTGCCTTGCCGATGCCGAGGGCGACATTCAGCATGTGCGCATCGGCTCTTGGTCGAGTTCCGACGAATGGACGCCTCACTGACTCCCCGCCCGGCATCGCGCTGGGAAAACACCGCCATTGACCCGCTGCACGCCATCGATGTCACGGTGATGGTCTCCAGCGAAGATGCACTCGGCCGAGGCGGCCAGATTGTCGAATGCCGGGAGCACCTCAACAACCGCGGAAAGTACACCGTTCGTGTCGAGCTGCCCCCGGGCGGTGCCGAGCCCGCCTCCGTCCTGACGTAAGTCTGTCTTTGTATTCGACTTCGCTTTGTCTCAACTTCGTTCCAAAATCGGCAGCTATACGAACATCTCGGGGTGAGTGAATCAGCCCTGTGCAACGAACTCACTGTGCTCATCACGCGCTTATCAGGCACTTACTCGCGATGTTCCGGCGGTCCATGTCTGTTTCGAGCAAGGCTATGGTGCCGCCGACGAACGGAACGTCCGCCAAGTCGCCCGGCCGCCCCGAGATCGCCCCTGCCCAGCGTGGCGTCAAGAAGAAGCGCACCGAGGCCACTGGGAGGCAAAGGCGCAAAAGCACATCATCGCCGCCTCCTCCGCCTTCCGAGCACGAGTCTTCCAGTGTCCTGGACAGCGAAGAAGTAGGTTTCGCAGTCGCTATGCGCTTCCCCGCTCGCGAACTCATGTGAACCTATAGCAAACGGAACCTCCTTCGCCGAGCGACATCGAGAGGTACAGCACTCCGTACATTGTGTATTTGCGGATGCCCGAGGATGGCCAGATCGAGGTCTTTGGCAATGTTTCGCTGGTGAGACCAGGGGACGACTCGTGGAGCCTGTCAATCTCTAAATCTTTGTCCTTTACTACAGGCACGGATCGAAGCCATCCACAAGCAGGTTCTCGCCATGCAGTACGACTCGGACGACGACGACGGGGATGACCGGGAGCCCGGTGAGTTGGAGATGATCGAAACGAAAAGTTTACTGATACCCTTTTCTATCGTTACAGAAGATGTGCTCGATGCGTGAGTGTTCTGACGGTCGAAGGTTCGGCGATTGGCCCACTGATTCCTTTACCAGATGCGTCAAGAGGGGAGGAACAATCATCCACGTTGATCCATTCCCGCTCGCAGTCAAGACCGAGCTTGCTGTTGAGGATGATGTCATGAGTGAAGACGGTAAGCTATCGTCGCGGGCAGATTCGATATGGCTGACCTCGTGAATCAGCAGATGCCACCGAAGGCGGCGCGGAGATGCCAGATATGTCCGCCCTCCTCGCGCTCAACCAACTCCTGTCTTCCAACTTCCCATCTCTTGTCTCTACGTAAGATACGCCGAAGTTGATTCTTGATTCACCGATCTGGGCGTGGGACCAACCTGGGTGTGCGATCAAGTCTTGGCGTGGGGCGTGGGGGATTGGCGAATACCATAATCAGGGAAAGTGCGTTCTATTGTAAAGCGTGCTCGCAACGCAAAGGAAATGCGAGCTTTTTGCTGGGCCTGAAGCCTCTAGTGCGTGAACAACCGCGTGCTGGTAAAGACGAGAACCATGCCGTTGTCGTTTGCGGCATCAATGACGACCTGGTCGTTGACCGAGCCGCTCGGTGCCGCGACATAGTCCACGCCGGACATCTTTGCCCGTTGGATATTGTCCGAGAAGGGGAAGAAGGCGTCCGAGGAAACAACCACGCCCGAGAGTTTCTTCTTCCACTCCTTCTTCTCCTCGGCCGTCAGCAGATCGGGCACCGAGGCCGGGTTGAACAGCGCCTGCCACGCGGCGAGATCCGTGATCTGGTCCGTGACGTAGAGATCGATGGCGTTGGCACGGTCCGGCCTCTTGACTTCCTTCTTGAAATCAAAGGCCAGGACCTTCGGGTGGTGCCGAAGCCACCAGTTATCGGCCTTGTCGCCGGCCAGACGGGTGCCTGAATGAACGAATGGTCAAAGCTTGAAAAAGAATGCAAGCCGCGACCGCTCACAGTGAATGCGGCTCTGCTGCCCGGCGCCCAATCCGATCGTTTGGCCGTTCTTGGCGTAGCAGACCGAGTTGCTCTGCGTGTACTTGAGAGCGATCGTAGCCACGATGAGATCACGTAGAGCGTCCTCTGGGATCTCTTTCTTGGCCGAAACAACGTTGGTGAAGAAGCTCTTCCCGATCTCGAGGTCGTTGCGACCCTGCTCCAGGTACATTCCGTAGACCTGGCGGACCTCCCTCTTTTCCGGGACGTACGACGGGTCCATCTCCAAAACGGTGTACTTTCCGCCCTTCTTCTTCTTCAAAATCTCGAGCGCCGCCGGTTCGTATCCAGGAGCAATGATACCGTCCGAGACCTCGCGGGAGATGATCCTTGCGGTAACGACGTCGCACTTGTCGGAAAGCGCGATCCAGTCGCCGAAGGAGCTCATGCGGTCCGCACCCCTGGCGCGAGCGTAGGCGTTGGCGAGCGGGGTGAGCTCCGCGGCGAGATCCTCCACAGCATAGACGTCCAGCTCCTCCTTCGAGAGCGGGACACCAACGGCGGCGCCGGCGGGAGAAACGTGCTTGAACGAGGCAGCAGCGGGCAGGCCGATCGCGGCCTTCAGCTCCTGCACCAACGGGTACGAGTTGAAGGCATCAAGGAGGTTGATGTAGCCTGGGGAGCCGGCGAGCACTGAAGAAAGGTGTGAATTGGGGGGACAAATGAAAGGAATCGACGAGCTCACCTTTGAAGGGCAGCTTTCCGTGCTTAACGTACACGCTGGCGGGCTTCTGATGCGGGTTGATGCCGTAGCGGAGCGGCTGGAACTGCTCTCCTGCCGCGTACTGGCCCCTGAAGTACCCGCTAATGGCCGTGTCGTAGTCTGAAGTCTGAGTGAACGCTTTCAGGGCAAGGGTCTTCCTCGTGGCCTCCGAGATGGTCTTGTTCGCCTTCAGCTCGGTGAGGAAGCTGGCGTAGTCCGCGGGGTCCGACAGAATTGTGACACGAGCGTGGTTCTTGGCAGCGGCACGGAGAAGCGTGACGCCGCCTACGGAAAGCTAAGTCGGGAGGAAGAAACAGCGCTTGACAAGGAACCAACCGATATCAATCTCCTCGACCGCCTCCGGGATGGTGACACCCTCCTTTGCCACGGTCTTTTCGAACGGGTAAAGGTTGCAGACCACGTAATCGATCTTATTGTAGCCACGGGCCGCCATGTCGGCGTTGTCAGAGGGAATGTCGCGAGCGAGAATTCCTGGTGACCGCAAAGAATTCCAATCAAACACATGGAATGTTTCCTTCAGTAATCCATCAACGTACCGCCGTGGACAGCGGGGTGGAGGGTCTTGACACGGCCTCCCAGCATCTCCGGCGCCTGGGTGATGTCGGCGACATCGCTGACCTCCAATCCCGCGTCCCGGATGGCTTTCGCGGTCCCTCCAGAAGCAATGAGCCGCACACCGCACTCGGACAGGCCCTTGGCCAGGTCCAAGAGGCCGGTTTTGTCCGAAACGGACAGGAGCGCTGCGGTCCCATTAGTTCCCACGCGAGTCCCGGAATCGCGGCGCGGAGACCAGTCAGACGCTGAAAAAATAGAATTCTTGCCGAGAGCGTCGTACCGTAGGATCCCTGCTGCGAAGCCATTTCGTGGGAGCGCGGGGATTGCCGTGTTTTTGTTTTGGTTCTGCGGCCGCGTCGTGCGTTCCAGCAGTGACTTGGCCGAGCCTCGAAGCATTCGCACCACCCCGCGGAGCCCTACTTCGGCGCGCGTTGCTCCATGGCGGCCGGTGTTCCGCCCTCGCCGGCGATCGAAGCCGGCGCCGGCCAGCCCTCCGTGAGGGGCCTGGGCATCTCCTTTTCGCCGCCGGGTTCGGAACCGTCGCAAGACGAGATCGAAGACTCCGTCGGCCGCCAGCCCGCGGCACCAGCGCGCACCTCGAAAGCAAATGCTCCCTCGCAAGGGAGCGGCGCGGCCAAGAGGAGAGCGGCCCGTTCGCGCCTGACCTTCGACGACGCTGACGGGGACGATCGCTCGCCGCAGGTGCGCGTCCAGCGCGCTCTGCCGCCGGAGCACGAGGACTGGCGATTGACGCGTCTTATGCAGAGCAAAGGACTGGTCGCGCGGGCCAGGCAAGGGGCAGGCGGGGACGATCGTTCGCCGAGCCCCGGCCCGAGTCACGTAGCGATCAAACCGCTGGACCCGCTGGATTTCGAGGCATTCTCGGCGTTCGATCTCCGCATCCGGGAGGACGGGAACAATGCCTATGCCGTTGAAGGAGACGAGGATGCCGCGGAAGCGGACAGAGGACGCGGCGGACCCGGGATCCGTGGCAGGAAGCGCACCGTTGCGAGCAAGAAGGCCCGCTTCGCCCCTCCAAGTCAAAACATGTACATCGACCCGTCGGCCTCGGTGGTGACCTCTTCGGCCGCTCAAATCCGTGACGATGCGAGCCAGGCGTCGTCGGAGAACATCGCGGAGCAGGAGGACGTGCGGGAGGACGACGCGGTGAGATTCCTCGAAGCTGCAATTGCACGCCCGCTCAATGAGCGACTTTAGGTGGTACTGTGCCTTTTGCATCGCAAGAAAAGGCTGGGGGCAGCTGCTTTCTTTCCTGCGACACGTATTCTCTACCTCATGCAGGAATGCGAGGAGACGGACAAGTTCGCCGTTGCCCACCAAGGTCATAACCCCCAGGAGCCGCCCTTCTTGATGGTCTTTTTGATAAGTTCCTCCCATGCAGTGATCTTGCAGCTCCGACCTGCCCGCATCATCACCTCGTCCCGCTCGGACGAGTCTTTCCTGGACTTTCTCAAGAACATCGAAGGCAACCGCGCCTTCATCGACGTCAGGCCCAGCACCGAGTTCTCCTTCCCCAACTCGCTCAACCGCCTCCTCACCGTCCGCATCCTCGGCAACGGGTTCGACGTGCCCTCGTTCGAGGACCGAAAGGAGGCCGAGACGTGGCTGTCTGGCCGGATCGACCTCAGCACGCGAAACGGCGAAACAGTGACGGCCGCGGGCGCGCTGCTGGCGTACCTGCAGCGGTCTCTGGTGGCGGGCGACGCCCCGCAGCAGAAGACCAAGAAGAGGGGGAGAAAGCAGCTCGAGGAGGACGAGGACGACGAGGGGCCGTCGGTGCCCGAGGTGGAGCTCGAGGGGGTCGAGGAGATGGCGCTGGAGGCGCACCTGCAGATCAGCGAAGACACGCTGAGGTCAGCAATCCGGCCACAGAGCACACAACCTGCCGCTCATTCTCCGCGCCAACAGGGCCCTGTCGATCTTCATCGAGGACCGCCACCCAAGCATGCACAGCTCCCACCGCAAGGAGGGCCTCTCCCTCTTCGGCCTCCTCGACACCACTCTCACCCCGCTGGGCAAGCGGCTCCTCCGCTCGTGGTTCCTCAAGCCCAGCGCGGACCCGAAGGTGCTCCAGGGCCGGCACGACGCCGTGGCCATGTTCGTCAGGCCCGAGTACGAGCACACGGCGGACCAGATCCGGACGGCGCTCAAGCAGGTCGGAAACATCAGGGTAGGCTTCGTGCGTGGTCAGTTTCTGTCGGCAAAACTTACCGGGCTTCTCAGAGGGTCGTGCAGAACCTGCGGGTGCAGCCGACCAGCGCCGACTTCCAGAGCCTGCTCAAGTGAGTACAATCTTCCGCACGCCCCCTTTGGCACGCTGACTGTTCCGTCAGATTCGCCTACTACGCCATCCGCATTCGGTCCCACCTCCGCGAGCTCCCACGAGGTACAACCATCGAGGCGATCGCCAAGGCAAGCCTGTCCGCCCATCCCGGCGGACAATGACCTGACTCCCGCCCCTGCCTCTAGTTCCAGGCGCTATGCGACGCCGCCAGCCTCCGCGAGATCGGCAGCCTCATCAACGAGATCTGCGACTTTGACGCGTCGGCCGAGGAGGGCAGGTTCGTGGTCAAGCCCGGGGTGGACGAGGAGCTGGACGAGATGAAGCGGACCTACGAGGGGCTGAACGATTTCCTGGTGCGTTCCCGCGCCAAGCGGTCTTCTGGGAGCGCTTGCTGATTTGTGCGGCGCAGACCTCGGTCGCGAGGGAAATGTCCGAGATCGTGGACCTGCCGCCGGGCAGCACCCTCAACTGTACGCCTGCCCTCGTCCCCCATGCGCGCACTGCTTACCCGCATTCTGCAGGCATCTACTTCCCCCAGCTCGGCTTTCTCGTCACCGTCCCCCTACAGCCCACATGGCGCACCGCCGCCGACTTCGAGATCCCGGGCCTGCAGTACCAGTTCTGCACCGCCAACACGGTCTACTACAAATCGGACCGCATGCGCGCCCTCGACGCGGAGCTGGGCGACGTGCACGGCCTGATCGCCGACCGCGAGATCGAGCTGATGCACCAGCTGTCCGAGGCGGTGCTGGAGCACGGAGGGATGATGGTACGCGCGTGCGAGGCGCTGGCAGAGCTGGATTGGTGGGTCGAACATGCCTCCGGGGCCGTGCATGGGACGGAACAGCTGACCCGATGCCGGGCGTTCAGCTTGCTCGCGTTCGCGGCCGCGGCGAGGAAGCACGGCTACGCGCGGCCAGCCATGACCGACGCCAACGTGCTCCTCGTCCGTGGGGCCCGCCACCCGCTGTCGGAGATCGTCGCCGAGACGTTCGTGCGCAACGACGTGAAGTTCAACGAGCCCGGGGGTGGGACGAGGGTGCTTATGCTGTCGGGGGCCAACTGCTCGGGGAAGAGCACCTACCTCAAGCAGGTGGGTTGCTCGGGCTCCGGGAGCGAGTGGATTGGGCTCATTGCTTGCGCGGCAGATCGCACTGATCGTGTTCATGGCCCACATTGGTGATTCTTGCCTGCACACGTGGTCCGTCCACGCCTGACCCTTTCATTCAGGCTCCTTCGTCCCCGCCGACTCGGCCGTCGTCGGCTTCACCGACCGCATCCTCGCCCGCATCCAGACCCGCGAGACGGTCTCCAAGCACGCCTCGGCCTTCATGCTCGACCTCGTGCAGGCCAACCAGGCCCTCCTGTTCGCCACGCCGCGCAGCCTCGTCCTGCTGGACGAGTTCGGCAAAGGCACCGCGACGGCGGACGGGATCGCGCTTCTGTGCGGGATCGTGGAGCACTTTGTCGACCAGGGGGCGGCGTGCCCCAAGGTGGCGGTGGCGACTCACTTCCACGAAGTGTTCCGGAACGAGCTTTTGAAACCATCGTCAATGTTGGGCTACAGCGTGATGGAGGTGATGCAGGGGGGTTCGGCGGAGGAGCTCACGTTCCTGTACCGGTGGGTGGCGGCGCTGGGGCTCGGCGATCGCAGGATCGGCATTGACGATGGATGGCAGGCTTGCGCCGGGGCGTGCGACCAAATCGTTCGGCAACTACGTGGCCGGCCTGGCTGGGATCCCTCGGCGCATCGTGGAGCGCAGCGAGCGGGTGTCGGAGAGCTTCGCGCGGTTCGAGCCCGTCGAGACGGTCGAGACGGAGGAGGACCGCGCGCGGACCGAGGCGGCGGCGCGGATCGCGAGGCGGTTCGGGGCCATGGAGCTCGAGGTGTTCGGGAGCGTGGGCGAGTTCCTCGATGAGGTGGCTAGGGAGGCCGAGGCCCTCGGAATGTAGGAGTTCCAGGGGTTGGGATGGAGCCGATCGAGGTGATGGTTGCATGTTTGGGTCCGCAGCCGATTTGAGTTGCCCTCCTCGAACCGCGTCGACAGCCGCAGCCGACGCGTTCCGCGCGACGCCCCACGCGTCCGCGCGTGCCTGAGGCCTCCGCGGGAGCCCGAATCGCCGGCACGATGGCTGTTCCCGCGGAAGGTGCGCGCGCGGCGTCCCCCGCGCAGCCGCGCCACCACCGGGCGGCGGGGCCGGCGGCGCTGCCGGCCGAGCTGCTGCCGGTGTTTGTCACGCGGGCGGAAGCCTTCAAGATGTCGCACACCTTGTCGACGCGGCTGCGGTTCGCGGGCTTCAAGGTCGCGCGCGGCCTCGAGGGCAAGACGTTCCGCGAGGTCGCAGACATCTTCGACGCCCCGCCGTCGCCGCGCAGGGAGGCGCTTCCGCACAGTCCGCGTCGCGACGCGCTGCCGGACCGCGAGCCGCCGGGCGGCGCAAAGCGGGGTGGGTGGCCGTGTCCGCGTGACCTCCCAACTGCGCACTCACCGCGGTGCACTTCCCACAAAAAACAACCCGATTCCAGCCCGGGCGTCGCTCAGCCCCGAGGCAGAGACCGAGGCCGTCGAGCTGCTGATGGCGCTGAGCTCCACGCGCGCCTCGTGCTCGCCCGAGCCGCACCATGACGACGACGGCGACGCCTCCGACCCCCAAACCGCCTCGCCCGCGCGCTCCCTCGCCCCCCGCCGCTCGTCGGACGACGCACCGCCCTCGGGCCCGCCCACGCCCGACACGGTGATGGCCGAGAAGGACGAGGACATGGACGACGGCGGCACCGACCGGGGCGACCGCGACCCCGCCCCGGCGCCTGCACCGCCCGCGGTGCCGACTACCCTCGTCTCGCCGCCCACCCCGGCAAACGCGGATGCGCCGCCACCGGACGAACCCGGCGCACACGGGCACCCGCCGCCGGCGGTCCCGCTGCCGCCGACCAAGCGGTACCGGCAGGGTTCCATCTCCTCATAGCGGCCTCGCGCCGCACCCGCAATGCGGCCGTGTGCCGCACAAGGCTCCGATCGCGGTTCCCCCGTGGGGCAAGCCGCGTGTACATACCGCTCCGCCACCCTTCCGTGTCGCGAACGCCGCCGGCGCGGGCCCGGGCCCGGCGGCCTTGTTTTGGGCCCCGACGGCGCAATGTAGAATGTTCCTGCCCGTGTTGTTGGGCGGTTCTGTCTGTTTCCCCTTATTCTGTATGAGGCTTTGTGTGAAGCTGCGAGGCGTTTTCTGCATGATGATTCTTTCTGTACGCGTGATCAATGAAAGCACCGTTTTTGAAGCTCTACAGGCACGCCTACAACCTTGCCTTCACCGGGAGCATGCCCGAGATCACGGGGCCCTTGCTACCATCATTATCTAGCATGGGCCTGTACGTGCTGCCGATGAAGCTTGCGACTGGGTAGTTGTTCCCCTGGTTGAGCGGATCCGCGATCGCCCACTTGAACAGCGTCTCGTACACCCTGCCGTCGTACCGCCCCAGCGCGGACTTGAGCTCCCAGTCCGTGAACCCTGCCCGTCCGATCAGCTTCGCATGCACCCCGCGCGGCGCCCAGCACACCCACCCCACGCATCAGTCAGCGCCACCGCGTCCTTCCTCACCTCCGCGACCAACCCCCTCACGAGCCGGCGCACCCATCCGAGCTGCTCCCCCGAAAGGTACCCGTTGGTCGCGAACGCGGGTTCGGCCTCGACCGTGGAGAGGCAGTACAGAAAGAGCAGGCGCTCCAGCGCCGCCCACGCCCCGGCGTCGATGCGCCCGCGCAGGAGGCGGAGCTGCTCCGCGAAGCTCGAGGCGATGATGAACTGGCCGTGGGCCTTGGAAATCATGTTGCCCTGCGTGACGGGCGGGGCGCTGAGTCGGGGACGAGCGACGGCTGGACGCACGCATGCATGCATCCATCTGCACACGGGGAGCCCACCTCCCACTGCAGCGCCGTGGGCGCGACCCCCGCATCCACCTCGTCCGCATACCACGCGACCAGCCTCCCCGCGCGCGCGGCAAAGATCTTGACGAGCGTGTCGGCGTCAAGCAGGTCCGCCGGCCTCGCTGCCGCGCATTTTGTCGCGCCCCCGGGAGGAGGCCGTGCGGCCTCGAGAAGGTAGGCGGTCGTGGGCGTCCCGACGGCCGCGCCCTTCTTGCCGGTGCGCATGGCGACCATTGCCTTGTGGAGGTAGCGCGCGCACTGCAGCGCGATCATCCAGTTGTCTCCTTCACCGGTGACCATGATTCCTGCGCGAGAATGAATGCGTCAGATGGACAGGCAAAACAGCGCACGGCCGCGCACCGTAATCGTTGTTGCTGATCCCGCTGAACTCCGAGTACCCGTGGCCCCCGCACGCCCGCCGCATGTCGTCGATCCCCGCGTACGCCATGTCCGTGCACAGGGCCTTGAGCGAGCTCGCGGTGGCGTGCACCTCGGGCTGCATCGCCTCGGCCGCCGCCGGATCCCGCCGCAGCAGGTCCTCGTATTCCGCGTACTGCCGCTGCATCATGTCCCGGCCGACGAATTGCAAAGCATAAGCCTCGGCGAGGCGGTAGCACAGCCGGTGGGTCTGCTGGGAGTGGTCGATGATGCGGGTTTCGGCGGGGAGGCCGGTGCGCGCGGACCAGGCCGCGCCGACAGAGTCGTTGAAGGCCGAGGGGTCGTTGGCGGCCGTCTGGCGGCGAACGGCGGAGAATCGGGTGGCGATGGTGACGGATTTGGCGAGGGAGGCGGCGGCGCCGCGGACCATATAAGCGCGAATCATCATCCTGCGACGGCGGAATGCGTGAGCTGGCGACGATCGGGCTTGCCATGCCAACAACCCACATGGCGGTGTAGACGATCCGCCCCGAGATGTCGCGGACGTACTTCCCGTCCCTCGACACCTTGGAGAAGCGCGACAGCAGCGCCGTCTTCGGTATGCGGAAGTTGGTGAAGACGCAGAAGCCGTTGTCGATCCCCTGGTTGCCGTACTTGGACCCGATGTCGCCGACGAAGACCCCCGGGAGAGGCTCGTGCGTTCTTTCGTCGCGGATGCGGAAGACAAAGTTGTGCGGGCCACGGTTGCGGCCGCCGACGACCAGGCGCGCCATGAGGGCAACGTGGGTCGCGGACTTGCCCAGAGCTCCGATCCACCTGCGACAGCGCCGGGCGGGGGGTTACTAGGCTGCCAGGAAGCGAACCAACAGTCCGAACTGGGACTGCTACGCACCATTTGGCCGAGGTCAGGAACGGTGAGCGAACCTCGAAGCAGTCGTCTTCCTGGATGTAATGAACCTCGGTTTCCAGGCCCTGCACATTGGACCCATGGCCCAGCTCCGTCTGGGCATAAGAGCCGATGATGTTGAAGTTCGCGACTTTTTCAAGAAGCTCCTTCCGCTGCTCGTCCGTGGCCTCGGTTTCGATGATCGAGACTGCGGCCGTGGCGTCAGGACCCGACGCCAAAGCCCGCCGACGCAGCTTTCCGAGCCCACCGAAAATGGTCGTGGTGAGCGTCAGCGGTTGCCCGTGCTCCACGAAGCCAAGCGCCGTGTTCCACTCCTGCATCCCCCACCGCTCCTCCCTGCTGATCTCGGCCAGCCTCGCCGTCCTTTCGACCGACACGCGGACCTGCTCGTGGTGCGGCAGGGAAAAGTGCAGCCGCGTGAAGAGCAGTTCTGACTCCAGGCGGCGGAGCACGGTCCTCCGTATCGCCAGCTCGTCGGGGGCGCGCACGACGGACTCCATGGCGCCCACGGGGAAGCTGGCGCCGGCGCGCTCGGCGGCGAGAGACTCGGGGCCCGACGGGCCGTACGGCTCCAGGTGGGCGACGGCGTCGAAGCTGGCCATGCTGGCGTTCAGGGACGGAGAATGGTGGGAGGCAGCGGAGCGTGGCAAAGACGCGGCAAGTTCCGCCGCACGTCCCCTTCGCTCGCCAACATTCTAGCTTCTCATTGGGCCGATCCATCCCACAAGGATGATTGAAGTACGGCATTTGTGCTGCGGCATCCGTGCGATGGCTTGCATCCGTACGAGGTGGCGTCCAGGGTCCCGATCGACGGACTTCAGGCGCCAGCCCCGAGGCGACAGTTCAAAAGGGAGAGAGAACGAATGACCATATCGCTCTGATGCTACATCGGCTCTAGATGACTACGGCCATGGGCCAAGGGGGGGGCAAATCGGGGTGAAGCCGTGACAGTGTTTGCGGGTCCTCACGACGCCGCATCGGAGCAAGTCGGGGCCAGCGGTCTCCCAACATCCAGGGCACGATGCATCTCGCCAGCGCCGCCCGCCGCGCCGCCGGGCTCGTCTTGCGGGCGCGGCCGAGTGCCGCCCCGCTGCGTGCCGCGGCGGCGCCCCGCGCCGCGCCCTGCCGCCTCCGCCCGGCGCGCGCGCTCGCCACGGCGGCGCCCGGCCAGGACGCGTTCGCCAACGGCACGAGCGCCGCGGTCCTCGAGAGCATCTACGACTCGTGGCGGCAGAACCCGGCGTCGGTGCCCGCAGACTGGGGCGCGTACTTCAACGCGCTGGAGAGCCACCAGTTCGTGGCGGTGGCTCCCGGCGTGCAGGTCGCCGCCCCGGAGGCCGTGGTCACCCCGAAGCTGCTGCAGGAGCAGGTCAAGCGTGCGTGGACCCCCACCGCGCCCGCATCGCCGCTGAAACGCCCCCCCTCCCAAGTGATGGAGCTCATCCGCTCGTTCCGCGTCTTCGGCCACCTGTCGGCCAACCTCGACCCCCTGGGCCTGTGGAACCGCCCGCCCTACGCAGAGCTGGACTACAAGTTCTGGGGATTCACCGAGGCGGACCTGGGCCGCAAGTTCTTCGTCGGCGCGCCGCTGGCCCCCGGAGGTGGGTCCCCGCGGGGTGGCGCACCCCCGGCACGCCCTGACCCCGAACGGCAGACGGGTGGTTGACCCTCGGGGAGATCGTGGACAAGCTCAAGTACACGTACTGCAGCACCGTGGGCGTCGAGTACATGCACATGCAGGACGTGGCGCGGAAGGACTGGATCCAGAAGAAGGTGGGCTGTTCTGCCCCGCTCCGCCTTTTCATAAGTAACGCGCCCCCCAATTTAGCTCGAGGAGCGCGCGCGCACCTTCACCCCCGAGAAGAAGAAGATGATCCTCGCGTGGCTGACCTGGGGCGACAAGTTCGAGAGCTACCTGGCCAAGAAGTACCCCTTCACCAAGCGCTTCGGCCTCGAGGGCGCCGAGTCGCTGATCCCCTGCCTCGAGGCCATCCTCGAGCGCGGCACGGAGCTGGGCATCGAGACGGCGATCCTGGGGATGCCCCACCGCGGGCGGCTCAACGTGCTGGCCAACGTGATGAAGAAGCCCATGTACAAGATGTTCGCCGAGTTCGAGGACAAGAAGGGCACGCAGAACAACGAGGACGTCGAGGGCTCCGGGGACGTCATGTACCACCTGGGCGCGTCGACGGACCGCGTCATGGCCTCCGGCAAGGAGATCCACCTCTCGCTCGTGTCGAACCCGTCGCACCTCGAGGCCGTGAACCCCGTGGTGATCGGTAAGACGAGGGCCAAGCAGTTCTGGGACGACGACTACATGTTTGAGAAGAGCATGTCGATCCTGATGCACGGTGATGCTGGTGGGTCTCGTCCTCGCCGTCAGTGAACGCGGTTGCTGATGGGCATTTGTCTCGAACCCACAGCCTTTGCGGGCCAGGGCGTGGTGGCCGAGACCATCAACCTCAACGACCTGCCCGACTACACCGTCGGCGGCTGCATCCACATAGTCGTCAACAACCAGATCGGCTTCACCACCAACCCCAAGTTCTCGCGCTCCTCGCCCTACCCCACCGACATCGCCAAGGGCTTCCAGGCCCCCATCTTCCACGTCAACGGTGACGACCCCGAGGCCGTGGTGTGGGCCGCCGAGGCCGCGATGGACTTCCGGCAGACCTTCCGGGACGAGGTCGTGATCGACATCTTCAGCTACCGCCGGCACGGCCACAACGAGATCGACGAGCCCATGTTCACGCAGCCCATCATGTACAAGAAGATCGCGCGGACGCCGTCGACGCTGGAGCAGTACCGCGAGACGCTGCTCAAGGAGGGCACCTTTGACCAGGGCACCATCGCCGAGGTCGAGGCCAAGTACATGGCCCTCTGCAACTCGCAGTACGACATGACCTCCCAGGCCGCGTACGAGCCCCCCTCGGACTGGCTCAAGGACTCGTGGTCGGCCATGCTAAAGCCGTCGCAGCTGGCCACGCGCCAGGAGACAGGCGTGCCGACCGAGGTGCTCAAGGAGGTCGGGATCATGGCCACGGACGTGCCGAGCAACTTCCGCCCGCACCGCAAGATCCAGCAGATCTACGACGCCCGCCGCAAGATGTACCAGACCGGCAAGGCGCTCGACTGGGGCGCCGCCGAGACGCTCACCTTCGGGTCGCTGCTCAACGAGGGCTACCACGTCCGGCTGTCGGGCCAGGACTGCGAGCGCGGCACCTTCTCGCACCGGCACGCGGTCATCTACGACCAGGAGACCGAGGCGCGGCACTGCGCCCTGGCCAACATCAGCCGCAAGCCCACGGGCATGTCCAACTTCACCGTCGTCAACTCGTCGCTGTCCGAGTACGGCGTCATGGGCTTCGAGTACGGGTACTCGCTCGAGAACCCCAACGCCCTGGTCATCTGGGAGGCGCAGTTCGGCGACTTCGGTGGGCTCCATCCTCGCGGTGCCGTCGTTGGCGCTGTGTCTGACTTTCGTCCAGTCAACGGCGCCCAGATCATGATCGACCAGTTCGTCTCCTCGGCCGAGCACAAGTGGTACCGCCAGTCCGGCCTCGTCCTCCTCCTCCCCCACGGCTTCGAGGGCCAGGGCCCCGAGCACTCGTCGGCCCGCCTGGAGCGCTTCCTCCAGGCCGTCAACGAGGAGCCCACCGAGTTCCCCGAATACGACAGCCTGGACCCCGCGGCCATCTCGGCGACGCTGATGAAGCAGACGCAGAACATCAACATGGTCGTGGCCAACCCGACGACGCCGGCCAACCTGTACCACCTGCTCCGGCGGCAGGTCCACCGCATGTTCCGCAAGCCGCTGGTCATGATGAGCCCCAAGTCTCTGCTAAAGGCCCCCTACTGCGTGTCGGACCTGGAGGAGTTCGGCCCGGGCAAGCGCGTCATGAACGTGATCCCCGACCAGCTCCCGGACCTCGTGGACGGGGACAAGGTCCGCCAGGTCATCTTCTGCACGGGCAAGGTGTACTACGACCTCACCAAGGCCAGGGACAAGAACTCCTTCAAGGTCTGGCTCATCTGCCCGCCGTCAGAGGCTGCTCGTGCTGACCTTTCCCGCTCAGGACGTCGCCATCGTCCGCATCGAGCAGCTCTCCCCCTTCCCCTTCCTCCACGTCCTCATCGAGATGAACAAGTACCCCAACGCCGAGCTCGTCTGGTGCCAGGAGGAGCCGCGCAACCAGGGCGCGTGGTCCTTTGTCCGGCCGAGGCTGCTGCTGACCAAGACCGAGTCGGCGGGCAAGCCCGCCATCGAGATCGTGGGTCCCTCCTAGCGAGCCGGTGCCGGACCCCGCTCATCGCGCTCCGCCCCATTCTAGCGCTATGCTGGCCGCGCGCCCTCCGCTGCGCCGGCCACGGGCTCCAAGAAGAAGCACTACGCCGAGCTGGAGGCCTTTGTCCGGGACGCGTTCGGCAAGAGTGAGGACCCCAAGTGGAAGGGGCTGGACTACATTTAGGCGTGCCATGTATTGATGTGCCGTAGCCGTGGCAAGGTTTAGAGCGTTTCTTGGATGTCGACTTGGCCCTCTCCGATCGCGGCGCGTGGCTCAACGCTCCAGCGGGGCTGCTGCGCGCGGACATGTCGTCCAAGCCCGCGTACAACGCGCTGATGCGGCTGATCAGGGGCGAATGGTGGACTCGGACGGCGGGGCGGACGGGGAGGGACGGGAGACTAGTGGTCAAGGCGTTCTACGTCGTGCACGCGGTCGAGGTGAAGCTCGGCGGCATCACGCGTACGGTGAGGACGGAGCTGCCGCTGAGGAGCGGGTCGAGGACGGTGACTGTACGGGTGTGATGGATTGACATTCAATGCTGCTGGACCTCACTCCAATCTCTCTGCTGCACCACGTCATCACGCTTCAATCTGCGCGCCAGATTAGATTTGCATGACCGTTATGCCTCATCTGCAACGCACCTTGCCCGACGAGCGCAGGCTAGCTGCATCCGGACTCTGTGCATCCGCCACCGCAGACTGTGGAGTCGCGGACGGTGCAATTGCCGATTCCATCGCAATATCTGTTGGTGACGGTGGGCGTATTGCACCGCGGTCCTCCGCATGGGATATCGATGGCGGTGATGGCACAGGCACCGTATCCGTTGCAGGTCCTGCCGCATTCACACGGGCCGGGGCCAAAACACCCGTCTGTGGTGCACTCTTTCTTGAAATCCCGGGCCCACAGGGTGCCAGTGCATGCGCCTGTGACTCCACCGGTGCGCGCGGCAAGACAGCTCATGCACGTCCCGGTGCACGCGATGTTGCAGCAGACACTCTCCACGCAGTAGGTGGACGAGCACTCCGCGTTGCTCACACAGGCCTGGCCCAATTGAAGGCTGTACGAACGGTATCGAAGCCTCCTGCCTTCGCCTGAGTCGATTGTGGTGGTGCAAGTGACTTGGCCTTCAGGGGTGCTGCCATCGTAGTCGCAGAACGCGCCGTCGGGGCAATCACTGCAGGACGCTGCAAACAGCACGCTTTGCTGCTTTAGGGTTGCCACTGCGGCACATTGCTGCGACGGAGAGGGGCATGGTCAGCTACAGAACTTGGGGGACAAGGCCGCGTCACCTTTCCCAAGGTCGCGAGCACTATGGCGGTCGCGACCACAAGCGCCCACGCCGCACCCCATTGCGCATGCTGTATCATAGCAAATGGTGAGGCGGGAGAAGATCCGACGGCCGGGACGCGGTGGACGCGTGGTCCCTCAGTTGCGAGCACGTTGTGTGTCATCACACCGCCAAGCTGCAAGCAGTTCTCGCAGTCCCGCACACGATTTATCACGCGTAGGAAATAGCTAAGTACTATGCTATCCCGCGTGCTTGGCGCAGACCGGACTGTCAGAGCTTGGGGGTCTACTGGCTGTATCGCAACGTGAAGCAGGTCACTATGCTACGCAGAGATCGCCGCCACCCCGTTGCTCACGACCACCCTGTCCCCGACCATGACACGGAACCGCACCAGCTTCTGTCCCTCCTTCTTCTTCTCCTCCGCAAGGGGCAGTCCCGAATCCGAGGCGTCCCAAAGCTCCGTCCGGAGCAAGTCCCCGGGAATGACGGGCGAGGCGAAGCGGCAATGGACCATGCGGAGACGCCGGGCAACGCCATCGCAGAAGGCGTAGACGACGGCGCGGCAGGCGAAGCCGATCTGTCGTGGTTGGGGTGGTCATTATGGGTCCTGGAGCCCTGCGCGCAACTCACCGTGCAGGGACCATGAAGTATGGGCTTGTCGTAGCCATTTTTCTTCGTTACCACGGGATCAACGTGGTGGGGGTTGAAGTCGCCAGTGAGCCTGAAGATCATTGCCTGGTTGAGATTGGTCTGCAGCTCGACCTGGAAAAGGCCACAGGCCCATGAGCCACAAGCCGAGTCCGTAAACCCCTGTGTCCACCCACCGTCTTGTGTGGGGCGCCCGAAAGAGCCGGCAGCGCGTCGAGAGGATCAATGGGACGCTTGGGCCCGCCCCACCCGCCGCCGCCGAGCGAGAACCCGCATCCCAGCTGCCTGAACAGCGGCTTCCCGTTACCGTCCTTCAGCAGGCTCTCCGAGTCCGTAATGAGGTGCTTCCCGCCGTCCCAGACGCCCGTCACGCGGCGCTCCAGGGTCGCGTTCGCCTCTGCCACAGGCAGGGGAGCCAGGAACTCCAAGGTGAGGTCGCCCGCGAGCTGTCCCCGGAAGTTCTGCTTGATTCCCGGGATGACGACCGCGGATTGCTTCACGAGCTCGACGAAATCCGTCACGTCAACGGAAGTCCCCTTGAACTGTATGTTGATCGGGAATGGGGAATAGCTGAAAGTCCTTGTCCAGCTCGTAGGTATACTTGAGCTCCGAGCATCCGATGCCGATGTTGTAGAGTATGGTATCGCGCCGGTTCCACGCGATGGCCGAGGTGGAGCGGGGCAGACTTGCGAGATCAATGGTCACGGTAGACATTCTTCCGCAAACTTCCTCGAGATTCGAGGGCCGAAGCGTTCCAGGGAGACAGTCGTCGCGCGCGCGCGCGTGCTGTCTCATGGTGGCAAGGGGAGGCCTGCGTTGCCACACAGGCACGCAGGTGATTGCTCAAAAGGTGAACATGTGAATCCATCCGTCACTCCCACATGATGAAAGGAGTCCATTTGCAGTTCAAGCAAGCCGTGCCGCTTGGTCGTCTGCGGTCGGTGATGGGCTGTTGGGCCGGCACGTGCAACACCTTTTCGTGCAACCAAGGCGGCTCCCGCCCAGAAGGGCTCAAAGGGCACCAATCAAAGAGCCATTCAGCAACCGCAAGTCTTCGGAGTCCGGTTGGCACGGCGACCTCCGGCCTACTCGGAAAGCGATCAAACGCACCGCCGGGCACAGCCTCGCGGCGGCCGCCCCATAAAGGAAGGGGTCCTTCTCGAATCCGCACTCGCCCACACGCACACCGGTCGCCGCAGCACTTCGAGGCTTCACGGGCCGCATGTCGGAGCGTGAGTCTCGATCTCTCGGCGGGTTCGATGCCCAGGATGCTAACTCTGTGCCGTTTGCGCAGTCGTCGCGAACGATGTGCCGCCAGGCGTCCAGGTCCTCCCAGTGGATCCTTCGGCCTCCGTCGGCAGCCCGGGCACCTCCGTCGGTATACTGGTGACTTCCGTTGCGGGGACTCCAGCCGCGGCAACGGCCACGACGGCCTCGTTGGGACCCACTGGGGCGGCGTCCTCGGCGCTGGCGACCACCGCCTCGCCAAGCTCGACTTCCCGGCCTGCATCTACGATTTTGGGATCCTCCTCAGCGTCTCAAACCACCACGTCCTCCACGGTCTCTACCTCGAGCTCGAAGCCGGCGAGCTCGGCCAGCAAAACGTCTTCGGCTTCTTCCACCCGCACCTCTTCCGTCGGATTCGCTTCTAGCACCGCTTCCGCCGTTCCTACGTCGACTTGGGCCTCCCAGACAACAGCCACGAGCCACTTCACGACGGTGTCGGGGACCGCAACGGATCTGGTCACTGCGACTGCCACTCCGAGCATCGTTCCTTCGGACGCTGTTTCCCCGCTCACATATGGCGTCATCATCGGGATTGCTGCCGGCGGGATGCTGCTGCTGATGGCCATTGCTGGGCTTTTCCTGTGGCACCGCTCAAGGAGAAACAAAGTGGGTCTAGGTCATTGCGTGACAGAAAGCCTTCGTCTGACGGCATTGCTTTCGATAGCAGCGATCCGTGACGCAGCCCCAGATGATTGAGGCTCCGTCTTACACCCCATACACCCCCGCTCGCCCCGTTTCGTATCCTGCCGCGACGCCAGCGCCATCTCCCCCGCCCAAGGAACCGCAAATGTCGCTTGAGGAAATCGAGGCGGTCCGCGCTTCCCTCCGGATTCAAACGGACGTACTTTCTGCCTTCACTGTGCTGCAACGGAACCGGGAATCCATGTTTGGGCAGGCGCCGGCGCAGGCTCATGGCTTCGTCGCCCTCCCGTCACCTCAGTCGGCGGGCTTCGAGCACACGCAAGCGGATGCCGCCCTTCCCGACCTTCCGCCAGTAGTACTGCCTTCGGCTCAGGCCGGAACAGCTTCCTTCCGGTACTACAAGAACAACTTTGCCACCCCTCAGCGATCTTCCTCTTTCATTGGATCACCCCACGCCGATACCCGCCACGGGCTCCCCAGTGCCGCTGAGAGCTACCCTGGAGAGGACGCTTGATTACCCTACTACTGTACTAGCCTTTGACAGAATCTTGACATCTAATCGACATTCACCTCCAGCTCTCACGCCAGTGCTCAGTGACGCCGTGATCCGATAGCTCAGCAAGCTACCATTGCGCTTGTCTTCGTCCGGCTGCACTTGACCAAGTAGAAAGATAGCCACAGGTTGTGAGACGATTTCGGGCGGCAGTTTCATAGGGCTGGGACGACGAGGTTTTCGCTGCGCTGCCGAAGTTCCCACTCACTTTGCCCGGTCCCTGCCCCCGGAAATGGAGCGCGTGACCCGCTCTTCGGAGAGCCGCGGGGGCGTCGGCACACGGCGCGCCGCGGCGGGCGCGGGTGCGCTGAACTCGCCCGTGGACTTCTCTCTCGAGTCTGTCGCTGCCGCCCCGCTCGCCCAGCTGCCGCCGCGGCTCATCGCCCCGGGGCCGATGGCGGGAAAGAATGTGCCGCAGTTTCTCTCCAAGCTCTTCAAGTGGGCCGGGTTGCGAACCCCCGCGCGGCTCCTCTGACACCGGGCCGAATCTCCGCAGCATGGTCAACGACCCCAACTCGGACAACCTGATCCACTGGAGCGAAGAGGGAAACTCGTTCATCGGTAGGAAGCGCGGCTATCGTGGCCCCGCCCCCCTCTGACCCCGGCCGCAGTCGAGAACCCGGACGAGTTTGCCCACGAGATCCTCCCCCGCTTCTTCAAGCACTCGAACTTCTCCTCCTTTGTCCGCCAGCTCAACATGTACGGCTTCCACAAAGTTCCGCACCTGCAGGCCGGCGCCCTGCTCCCTCCCCAGGAGGCCGAGCTGGCGACAGAGTTTGCCCACCCGCACTTCCTCCGGGACCAGCCCGAGCTGCTCTCGCTCGTCACGCGCAAAAAGGGGAAGGAGGAGGACAATCCGCAGGCCTTGTCGCCCGGCTCGTCGCTCGAACTGTCGACGCTGATCCAGGAGATGGCCGGCATCAAACGGCACCAGTTTGCGATCCAGAACGACCTCCAGACGATGCAGAAGGCGAACCAGGAGATGTGGGCGGAAACGGAGAGCCTGCGGGCGCAGTACCAGAAGCAGCAGGAGCTCATCGAGAAGATCATCCAGTTCCTGGCCTCTGTGTTCCAGTCGAAGACTGGCCTGGGACAGGGGAAGCGGCGGAAGCTGGTCACGGGCGTGGCGCTGACGGACGACGACGACGACGAGGATGACGAGAACGCAGCCAACGGGATCGAGGAGATTCTGCAGCTGAGGCCGGAACCTGAGCAGCACGTGCATTGTGGGTGCTCTTGGAAGGGGCGTCTTCCTCACGACTCTAAACTGCTTCAACTTGCAGCCGCGCGGCAAGGTCCCATCATTCTGCCCTTCAACGCCCCTTCACCCGCTGGCTCGAGCTCGTCCACCTCGAGCGCCGGCGCTTCCGCTCCCGCCGCCCGCAAGATCTCCGAGGCCAAACCCCCGTCTGCCGCCAAGGGCAAGAAGAAGGGCGCTGCATCTCCCGAACCGACGGAAACCATCAACGGCGGACCCAGCACTCCCCCCGGGCCGGCTTCCGACGCGGTGATACCGCAGTCGACCGCCGCCCTCTTCAACCTCCCTCTGGCCTCGCTCGTCGCACCCCCTCCGACGGAAGCCATCGGCAACCTCTCCAAAATGGCGTCCAACATCGATCTGACCAAGGGGAGCGCGGATGCGCTGTCCAAGGACATTGAGAACCTGGAGCACTCGCTGGCCAACGTCCAATCGGCGCTCGGGGTCGACTTGGACGGCGGGAACATGGACCTTGACCAGTACCTGCAGCAGCACGACTTCGGCGGGACCGAAGAAGACCAGGCTGTGCTCCTGAAACTGTTGCAGGATCACCCGGACCTCTTTCTTACCCACGGCGTGGCACCGAAAACGGAGGACGAGGAGGATCCGATGAGCTTTTTGGACGTCTGAAGCGTCCAAAGCAATTGTCGATGTGTCGATGTGGACAGATATCTGTGTGCTGAATCAATCTCTGTCGCTGTCACTGATGCTGGTTGGCCTGTGTGCGGACTACTGTAGCTTGCGCAGCACGGGGATGAGGCTCGGACGGACTGACGAAGGGCAAGGCGCGGCCGCTTCACAGGCGACTAGTATTACTCCCAGATTATAGCCCATGTACGAAGTCAGTCTTTTCGAAAGAGCGCGGCTCAGACGCCGCATCCCCATTTTGTCCCATCCATCCGTCCGTCTGTCACTTCTGGCCCGGCGCCGGCGAATCGGGCGGCTTGACCGCCGCGCCGTAGGATCCCCCGAAATCGTGCTCAAGCTGGCCCCCGCCCATGGCCGCAAAGATCCCCTCGTGCGACCCCGCCTGAGCCCCGTTGCCGGAGAACATGCCCAGCATCCCCGACGGCGGGCTCGCGGCATCCATGGGCGCATCGTGGAACCTGGGCTCCTCGCCGTGCTCGAAGGGCGAGAGCATGCGCTGCGGGTGCAGGAACTTTTCGCCGCCGCCCTCCCACCCCTTCGGGGGTGCCGGGGTAGCCGAACTCGCTGGAATGGGGTGGGAGTGGGGGGATCAGGTGGTGGCGGGGCCCGGGGCGGTGCGGGGAGCCCACCAGAAGGAGGTGCTGTCGCAGTCGCTGCACGACCGCTTGAAAACGGCGCCCGGCGTGGGCGATGCGGCGGCCAGGCTGATCAAAGGGCCGCGGCGCCGCGGGCGTCCGGAGGGGCGGGGAGCGGTGGCGGTTTCAGCGACAGCGCCGCTGCGGGCGTAAAGCGACCCACGGCACGGCCGCAGCCAGAGCGGAGATCAGCAGGCAGGCGGCGGACCTCATGTTGTCGCGGGCAGCGTTCGCAGTAGGTTGCGACGGGTTGCGAAGTGGGAGGGGATCGAGGGACGCCGCGTCCCTGTCCTTGGGCCTGGACCATCGCCGCCCGCATGCAGAGGGATGCAGGGGAACGCGAAAGCATCATCTCCCGCCGTCTTCCAGCCCCCATGACAAGCTCCCGCCACTGAGTTGGACCCGCGACGGGCGCTCCGAGTCACGGACGCTGGCCGGCGCGCGGAGGTTTGGGGACTGCGCTGACCGGGCGGCTCATGGTCCCTCGCGCGAGAACCGGATCTGGCTTGCCGCCGTTCCACCTTCGAACCATCGTCGAGGACCGAAGTTGCGATCCTTGCATGGAATCATCGCACGCGACGGTTTCGTTTGCAATGACGCGTCTATCCGTTCGCGCTGCTTCGAGTCGGCATCGCAGAGAAACATACACTTGTGAATACGCCAACAGAGGTCTTTACAACAGCCCGGCCACCATCAAATGCAGTCATACTTCTGAATACCGCACCCGGCCTTGCTCCACGTGTGCATGTTGCCCGTGGTGTTGACGTGGCTCCGGATGGCCGACTGGAGCATGCAGTCGAGAGTGTTGCCGGACCAGACGAAGCCGGTGCACTGCACGTTGGCGTCGCACGCGGCCTGGCACAGCGCGGCCGAGTTCTTGGTCCCCGCGTAGACGAGCCCGTCGGCGCTGCAGACGTTGTCGCCCGTGCCGCACTCCTCCCACACGGGGGCGTAGCGCCGGTACAGGCCCGCGCTGCGGGACACGGTCTCCGAGACGCAGGCAACCTGGCCCTCGGGGGTGCCGGGGTACGCGAACTCGCTGCAAGGGAACGGTCGCCGCGGGGGGGGGGGGGGGGGGGGTCAGCTGCTGATGGGGACCAGTGCGGTGCTGGCGCCCACCAGAACGATTTGGAATCGCAATCGGTGCACGAGCGCTTGAACACGGCGCCCGGGGTAGGCGATGCCGTGATCAGGCTGATCAGGGGACCGCGACGGGAGAGGGCG
This sequence comes from Hyaloraphidium curvatum, assembly GCA_025558095.1. Classification (NCBI taxonomy): domain Eukaryota; kingdom Fungi; phylum Monoblepharomycota; class Hyaloraphidiomycetes; order Hyaloraphidiales; family Hyaloraphidiaceae; genus Hyaloraphidium; species Hyaloraphidium curvatum. The sequence continues at coordinate 82,126 of JAIVFI010000047.1, forward strand.
AGGGAGCGCGAGCGTGGATGGCGCCGGCGTCAGCTTCCCGCCGCGCGCTGCGCGGGGCGCGGGGCGCGGGACCCACGGCGCGGCAACGGCGAGCGCGGCGATCAGCAGGCAGGGAAGCGTCCTCATGGCTTGGCGCGCGGCGGCTGCGGCAACTTTCGATTCCGAGTGTGAAATGTGGGGTCGAGGGACTCGGTGTCCCCTGGCCTCGGCCTCTGCGGCGGCGGCACCGAATTGCCGCCCGCATCCCCACAAGGATGGAGGGGACTACAAAAGTGCCCGTGGCCGAGGAATCCCACCTCCAGAAGAAGTCGCAAGCTCCCGGCTAGCAGATACGCACCCAAGATGAGCGCTCCGATGCATATGCTCTCACCGGCGAGCGTGGCTGGCACTTTGAGGGCCGTTCTGCTCGGGCGGCCCTGGCCCCAATGGCGCCGGCACGAGATCCGAATCAGCCTCACGCTGCTCGGCCCTTCAGTGTTTGACGATCTCAAGGATTTCGTTTCGCGCCATATTGGCGAGGAAGAGCATTTGCTGGGAAGGGAATCATCGACTGCGAGGTGCGAAAGAGATCCAGAAACCTCGCGCGCCTAAGGAATAGAAGATCACGATGGAGGACTCAGGTTCTATAGGTATCGCCTGCTTCTGATGTGGGTTTATGGTCCAGTTTAGGCCCTCAAACGGAAGCTCGAAGATGCGCACGAAGGATGTTGACTCGTTAGACCGCACCGGAGCATCGAAAGCTGAAGAGCCTGCGGCCATGATACTGTCCAGCGTGTTGTAGATAAATCACCTCCTTCGTCGGAATGATTTCGGCAAGAGGAATGTTCCTTCTCGCTGTAGTCCTGAGGCACGTCCTGCGGTCGGCGGCGAATCGACGCGCCGACCAAACTTCCACAGCGCGAGACGTCCGAGGTTTACCCTCTTGTTGATCGTCGGTCGGAAGAGAATATCAGGCTCGTGCCATGAGTGGAGAAAGCAAGCCCGCCGCCGCCGCCGCCGCCGCAATGGGCGTCCCCGCACTCCAAGACCCAACCTCTGCTGCCTCTCACGGCGACCCGAGCGCGCCGCACGGCGACCCAAGCGCGCCGGACGCCGATTTCTCGCCCGAAGAATGGGTGTGCCTGTTCCCCGCCGCGACGCCGCCGTTCCGGCCGCTGCTGCAAGACGAGGAAGCAGGGGAAGCGGGGGGCGACCCCGCGGCCGAGTTCCGAGGAGCGCACCCCGTGACGTTCGAAACCATGCTGGCCGACTTCGACGACCCCGTGCTCCGAATGTTCGCTTTTCTCTCCGCGTCTCCGACCGCGAGCTTCCTGGGCTGGAGGACCACAGGACTTACTGGACTCTCCGAGTGCTTCATGCTGGCATTCCAGGGGCTGGCATGGGCGTGGAACGACGGCCGTTTCGGAACCAAACAGATGGCGGTGGGAATGGCTTCCCTGGCTATCATTGCCTCTATCGGCTTCGGAACTTTCGTTCTCTACGCCCTCGCCGTTCCCAGGGTGCCCAAGGTGCTCGATTTTTCCGCCCCGGCGGTGCTCTGCAGATGGCTGCAGCTGACGAGGAAGGAGGGAGGGGGGAAACCTGGAGCACCGGTCAATGCTGGAGCCCGCAATCTCGTCGCGCACGAAGAGGGTGACCGTTTCTGTCCGTGCTCTGTCTGTGTCGGCAACATCCAGCAGCTTGCAGCTTGTATGACCTTCTTGGACATCGTTCTCAACTTCCTCGTTGGATTTTTCTGGGTATGGACTCCAGGTTGGACTGCACTTGTTACATATGGAGCCCAGCTGTGGTCCACATGGTGGGTTGCGTTCTCGGAGCAATCTACGGTTAGTGGCCTTGGCGTCGAGTGCTTCTGTTCACTCATCGCCATCTGCTTTGCAGCTTGCGCTTCGCTGGCGTACTTCAGGAACTGTGCTTGTCGCTTCGTTGGCATAGCCAACATTGCTTACGCTAGGCTTGAAGCAAGGCTGCACCATCGTGCTGTCTATGAGATCCATGCTGGAAACTGTGCTCAACGGACGCCCGAACAGGCAGGGACCGTGGTTGTACGTTCGCCTGCACCACAGCTTTGCTGCGTGGTGCAAGACGCGGGAGATCCAAGACCAAGCCATCGTCAGTAAATCGATGTTGGTCATCTTTTTGCCTTCGGTCGTCATTGCGATCGTTGTCAATGTCGTGAGTGGTTGGGACAGGGAATCGAGCATCCGGGGTGCTGACGCTGCCGCCATCAAACAGGCGGCCGGATCCTGCGTCACTGCCTGGCTCCTCTTCGTCACCGGCTTGGTCGTCGTCTACATGCTCATCAACGCCATCAACCTCGCCTAGCGCAACAACCTCATCTCCGTCGTCGCATCGGCATACCACGATGCCCGGCGGGACCTCCGCACGGCGTGCCTCAAGCTCGGACCGACCCCTCTCGCCGCCGCGCTGGAGCAGCACGACCGCGTCATTGGCTCGTTCCTCGAGGTGTCGCGGTACAGCGCCAAGATTCTGGGGTTCACCGTCACCTACGGAGGCGTGCGGACCATGGTGGTCACGATGGTGACCCTCTCTGTGGCTCTGTGGAGCGTGTTCAGGTCTCTGGGGGTGTTCTTCACGATGGAGAGCTTCTGTCCTTTGGTTGACTAGGAGGTGGAGCCAAAGGTGGCAAGAATCGCGATCGCCGCGCCGTCTATTCCGCCTCCGGCTCAGAGCTTCACCTTGGGATCGTCGCAGCTCACCTTCCACTTCCCTTGGCGGTCCCACTCCATCCCCGTGATCCCGCCCGGCGTGCCGGGCTTGCTGCTCCCGTACGAGAGCACCAGGCGGTGGTGCGAGTCGGCGGGGGTGCCCTTCTCCGTGGCCGAGTGGAGGGCGTCGCCGGGGAGGACAGCGACCTGGCGTGTGGGCAGTCGCGTCAGAAATGGAAACGGGGAAAGGAACGGGGCAAGTACCGTGTGGTCGCCGTCCTTGTAGAACTCGGGCTGGAACGCGGCGCGCTCGAAGGGCGTGCGCTCCTTCTTGCCCTCCACGAAGGGGCGGAGGTGCGACGCGGTGGGGTAGAACTTGGCCAGCTCCGTGAGCTGTCCGCAAAGTCAGCGACGGCAATCCCGGCAGGAACAGCGGACATCGAACCTGGTAGAACTGCGGCGGGAACATCCGCACCTCCCCCTTGTTGAACTTGTCCAGCGCCTCCTGCGGCGTCATCCACGTCAGGCTCAGCGTCTCAGTCCCATCCGCCGACGTCGTCCTCGAGTGCGCGCGGCCGATGGGGTACGGCAGGTACGTGAGGAAGAACTGGGTCCGGAACCGCTTGTGCTCCACGGTTGGCGTGTTCCAGTTGGCCCAGTGCACGAGGCGCCCGACGTCGGGGGCCATGCCGGTGCCTTCAAAGACCTTAGGGAAGGTCGGCGCCGAGGCATGGACCTCCTTGCGGATCTCTTGCAGGCCGCTGTCGGTCAGGGAGGTGGGGCGGCGGGGGTAGCTGAGCAGCAGGCCGACCTCCTCGAAGCTCTGGGTCGGACGTCAGTCCACAGGTCCTTGTCGGCCCAGAAAGGGGGAGAAAACCGACCTCCCGCACGGCTCCGATGTAGTACTCCAGCCCGACGTCGATCCCGTCCCCATTGGTCTTGCGGTTCAGCACGGCCTCGGCCTCGGCCTTCGGCACACCGTTGCGCTCCCACGTTTCCAGCAGCAGCTTCCGCCACAGCGGGTCCGAATCCACGGGCTCGATCGCGCCGCCTTGGCGGGGGAGACGTTTCAGCCCGGAACGCGGCGCCACAGAAAACGCGTCCGCCCACCGGGGTACACCGTCAGCCCGCCAAACGGGCCGCGCTGTGCGCGCTGGATCATCAGCACCTTGTACTTTTCGGGGTCCGCGCCCTCCTCGCTCGCGCAGACGATGAGCGACGCCGCCGGCTTGAGCGGCGGCGGGTTCGAAGGCGGGGTGCGCAGGAGCTCGGCCATGCCGCGGGCGGGGTTCCGGGAAGAAAGAAGCGAAGCTCGGAGGGGCGAGAGCGCGGCGGAGGCCGGGATGCGCGCAAGGAGGAGGGGGACACCGCGGCTCATCAGGTGCGGGTGGCAAAGCCTAGTAGGCACTTCGCATGGTGCGAGTGCAAGTCGTGCCGATCCCCCCGCACGTGGGACGACGGGCAGCCGGCCTCGCCGCCGCCGCTGGATGCCATCAGGCAGAAGGGCGAGGTGCACGCTCGTACCGTACCGCAGTCGTCGAAGCCACCACGCGCCAGCCTTGACACCGCGCCGCAGAACCGAAAAAAGCTCACCTGAGGAGGCGGGTTCCCCGCAGGAGGGCCAAAACCGTTAGTAGGCCCGCCGAAAGGGCCGTTGCCGAGAGGGATCATGAGGAGGAAGGCGGCGGCGCGGTGAGTAAAGTGCTTGAGGCGGGGCTGGCCCGAGGCGGCGGCGACGACGGCGTCAGGTAGAGTGGATGGATGCAAGCGGTAGCGCCTCTGTACCTTGACCTTCCCTGATTGATTCGATCCTATACTGTACACAGATTCCATGTCTGAAGGTCCTCTACGTGTCGTCCAATCGAACAGAAAAGTCCTCCGTAGCTTGCCGGCACAGTCCGTCAAGCGGGGGCGGCACAGACCGCGCGATCGCCCCTCATCTCGCAGTGTTCGCTGTACCGCCATAGGCAAGAAACACGGTACCGGAAAGAGGCAGGATGAATGGCGAAAACATCATGGGATCGGTAAGGCGATGATTTCTCCACCGGGTCGAAGAAAAGACCCACGGCTCCAAGCACTCGTTCACCACCTCCTTGCCCTCGAAGCACTCGACCACGTGCCGCCCCTCGCAGTACTGACTTTCGCAAGGCTTGTTCCTGAACGAGAAGCGCGCCGGGGGGATGAGCGTCGGCTCGGGGAAGATGCCGGCGGGGACAGGGTGCTGCGCCTCTTCCGCGGCCATGGCCGGCCCGGCGACGGCGAGGAACAGCAGGGCGGCAAGGAGGGCGAAGAGGCAAATGCGGCGCAAAGAGGCGGAGGCGGGCATCGTTGACGCCGGTCACGGAGTTCGTCGGGAACCGAACGGAGTGATGGAATGAATCACCGGCGACCAACGGCGACTTCGAATCACTGGCCGGCTGGAGCAAGCTTCGAATCACACGCGGCTGGAGCACCCTCGAGTAAGAGCAAGCAGCTATGATCATGGCAATCTGCATTACACATCTCTATGGGAACGTCTATCGGGCGCCGGAAGCCCGCCCCGGCCCCCGCGAGTGCCGTCACGTCCAGGATTCCAGCATGCAGGTACGGAAAGGAAGGCTCAGAGGCCCTTGAGGTCCACCTGCACCTCGTCCCGGAGCTTGTCCTTGTACTGCGCGATGGTGCCCTCCCACTTCGTGACGGTGCCGTTTTCTGGCAAAGGGAATGGATCAGCATCGTGGCGTTGTCAAGATCCTGAAGGAGACCAACCGCAGACGAGGATGTCCTCGGCCACCTGACTGATGAGCCGGAAGTCGTGCGAGACGAGCACGACGCCGCCGGTGAACTCGTTGATGGCGTCCGCGAGGGCGTCGATCGAATCGATGTCGCTGGACAACAGAGTCAGATGGAGCTTCGGGGCCAATCCACGCGCAACTCACAGAGCGTTGGTCGGTTCGTCGAACAGGATGATGTGCGGCCTGCTGAGCGCGATCTCGCAAAACACGATCCTCGCGCGCTGCCCGTCCGACAGGTTCCGGATCGGGCAAAGCTGCGAGTTGCCCGTCAGGCCGAACCGGCCGATCTGCTGGCGCCAGAACTGCAGCTCCCGCGGGAGGTCGGGGAACTTGCTGCGCAGGTACTCGATGGCCGACGCCGTCATGTCGAGCTGGTCCGCGGCGTGCTGGTGGTACCGGACCATCTTCATGTTGGTGTGCCGCGAGACGGTGCCGTTGACGGGGACGAGCTCGCCGGTCATGAGCTTCAGGAGCGTCGATTTGCCTAGCAGAGGCAAGAAAGTGAGCAAATCATTCCGCCGCAGGTCTCGAAGATTCACGCACCGGCTCCGTTCGGCCCGACGAGCGCCACCCGCGAGTCCATGTCCACGCCGAGGTCCAGGTCCTTGTAGATCAGGTCCTCCCGCTTCTGGCTCCCGTTGTAGCTGAACGACACCTGGGTGAAGGCCACCAGCGGCGGCGGCAGCTTCCCGATCTCCTGGAAGTAGAACGCCGTCGTCTTGCGCTTCTCGACCTTCTCCACAAGGCCGTCGGCCTCCATCTTGTCCAGGATCTTCTGGCGCGACTTGGCCTGCCGCACCAGGTTCGCGTACGTGCCGACCGAGGCGATGAACTCCTTCATGTGCTTGATCTCGGCCTGCTGCTTGTCGAACTGCTTGTTCTGGTTGACCGAGAGCTCGTCGAAGGTCTGGACGTACTGGTCGTAGTTGCCCGTGTAGTACTGGAGCGTCTTTTTTGGCGTCCAGTCAATGATGTTCTAAACGGCGGTCGCAGGTGAGCATCAAGACAACCGGTGTCCAGCACAAGCGATCCCACCGTGCAGACGTTGTTGAGGAAGTCCTGGGAGTGGGAGACGATGAGGAGGATGCGGTCGTAGCGCTTGAGGTACTCCTCGAGCCACACGCAGGCGCCGAGGTCTGAAGCAGCAGAAGTGAGCGAGGAGAATGATCAATCGCAACGCCTGCGCTCACCAAGGTGGTTCGTAGGTTCATCCATGATCAAGAGCGTGGGTCTCACGAACAGGGCCCGGGCAAGGCTGACCCTCATCCGCCAACCACCGCTCAGGTCCTTGGTCATCTTCTTCATCCGCTTCGCGTCGAAGCCCAGACCGTGGAGGATCATCGAGGCGCGCGCCTCGAAGGTGTTGGGGTCCAGCCGGTCAATCGACTCGTAGATCCCGTCGAGCAGCTCCGACTCCGGGTCCTCGGTGAGGATCTGTTCCATCAAGTCCTCCAGGCGCTGAAGAAAAGAGAGATCAGGTCCACGGGAAACCAAATGGTGGGCAAGCTCGACCAACCTTGACCTCCTCGGCACCGATAGCAACGACGGCCTCCAAAGCGGTCTGCTCCGTCGCCGCGTACTCCTCCTTCAGCAGATAGATGTCGATGTGATCCGGGATAGGAGCCTCGCGGGCGGCAAGGGAGCGAAGGAAGGTAGATTTGCCTGGGCAACGACGGTGGTCAGATCAATGCCCAGCGTGGTTCCGAACTCGCCCAGACAACAGCCCAAAGGCCAGAGCTGATGCGGTCCCTCCACACGTCCAAAGATGACGAGACCCACCGCAGCCGTTGGCGCCGATGAGACCATAACGCCGACCAAAGTTGAGTTCGATGGTCGTCTCCTGCAGCAAGATGTTGCTGTAGAAAGAAAGGGAGTACAACTCGATCTTGATGTCCCTCGATTGACGGTGAGACGTCAGGACGCCGGAGCTGGTCCGGTTTCCGGCCTCCGGGTCGGGGGCCGTGGTGGAGCCGCCTAGCGAGAGGTTCGAGACGGACGAAGCCAGTGTTTCCGCCGACTCGTCGCTCCTGTCCGACAGGGCGGGGGAGGCAGCCCGCTTCTCAGCGTCCTTGGCGGCCTTCGAGGAGGGGGCGGCCTTTCCGTTGGCCTTGGCGGCGCCGTTGGCCTTGGCAGGCGCCGGCTTCGTGGCCTTCGCTTTCGGAGGCATGGCGTGTCCGGGAGAAGACAGCGACCTCAGGAGCGTTCAGAAAAGACCGCCGAAGAAGTCAGAGGGGCCCGAAGAGGTGGCAGGAGGCGGCGTCCGGGTGTGGAACGAGGCAAGAGGTGCGGGAGAAAAATGGCGGGCCGAGCCTGCGCTGGGACGACCGCCCCAACAAGGCGGCTGACCTGGTGATTTCTCGGACAGGAAGGCCATCGAAAGAGGATGATGTCTATTCTTGGTCCGCCCTGTCGCTCGGAAGACCCAGGAATCGCTCCATAAAGGCCTTGTAGCGCGGACGCATCAGCTCCAAGAGCTGCCAAGGAGCTGGTAAGCCCGAGGACGATGATTTCTCAGTCCCGCCGAACCTTGAATCGGGTGCCGACCTCCAGCTTCTCGAAAGACGCCGCAGTGTTGCCGACGGCGATGTCCCGCTCCCCTTTCGCGAAACCAGCGAACACGGAGGCCACGAACTCGTCCACGGGCATCTCGGCGAGCTTCCCCCGGTCTTCCGCCGACATTTTGTCGAATGCCAGGGTAGGTTGATGTTTGTGATCGTGCAGCTCGGATGCCACCAACGGCGGAAGGATCTCGATAACGTGGAGGTTAGGGAAGGGGTCAGAGAGCTGTTCTCGAATTGCGAGGATCAGGTGATGAAGAGCAGCCTGGGACACTCAGTCAGCACATCTATGGCCCTCGCGGGACCGCGAGAATAGGCCTACCTTGGTGGCACAGTAATTCGCACACGCCGGCAATGGCACAAGGGCGAGACCGGACGTCACAACCGCGAGGTACGAGTCGGTGCCCGCCTTTGCGAGCCCTTGGAGGTGCGGGAGGAAATGAACGATCATGTGGAGGAAAGAAGTATAGTTTGTGTCGACCTCGGCATCCAACTCGTCCAGGCTGATCGAAGAAGGGTCCAGGAAGTTGGTTTGCCGCTGGAAGAAGCACGAGAACGCGGATAAGTAAGCGCCGCATCCATCTCCTCCGAAGCGAATCACGGTCACCTGCAAGCCAGCGTTCAGGATGACAGCGTTGAGGTCCGGGTTCTCCTCGACGACCTTCTTGCACCACGGTCCCAACTCCGCGAGCCTGGAACCATCGAGAGGGTAGGCACGCACGCGGTCCCCGTACTTCGAGGTCATTTCGTCCAGCCGCTCCTGCCTCCGGCCGGTGACAATGACCTTCGTCGTGGGCGCGACGAGGAAGGCCTCGGCGAGAGCGTAGCCCAATCCGGAGGTCGCCCCGTGAACTAGGACGGTGTTGAACTTGAACGGCTTGCCAAGAGGATATCTGGATCCAGTGGCACCCAGGAATAGCGCAGGTGTTGGCCATTCGAATGCGTCAGAACTTCTTGTCGCGCCGCGCTCGCCCAAGCGCTAACCGTTCGTAGTGGTGGGCCGCTTTCCGCGTCCCTGCCGAGGCAGGATCGCCACCGGCATTGCCCGAGGCCATGGCGGCGGTTGAGCGACCTCGACGGGGAAACTTTGTGAGGGACGTCGGAATCGGCTCCTCGCGTCGGTGTCGACGGACCAAAACACATATCTTTCTTCGCGCCGCCAGCAAGTACAGATACCGTCCAAGAACGCGTAGACGACAGAGATCGACTAGAGCTTCGGCTTGTGGTCCACGAGAGGCGTCAGGAACTTCATCGGGCCGTTCGTGGTGTACTGGCCGAGCTTGCTGCCGACTGGCAGAAGAAGGCGAAATAGGTGAGACATGAACGAGCGAAAACAGTGAGCGGGCGCACGTTTGGCAAAGTGGGGTGACTTGAGGTGGGCAACGAACGCGTCGCGGTCCTTGTAGTGCTCGACCTGGTTGCGAGTTGAGGTTAGAGACGAACCAGCGGCAGACAGCAAAGACCAACCATAAAGTACTTTTCGGGCTCCGTCCGGGAAGCCAGCTCCTTCGGGTTCTTCGCCTGCTGCGTCAAAGTGTAAGTGAGCATGCCTGGCTCCTTCTGTCCTCCGAGAATCGCGTCAGCGGACTTCGGCGCTCCAAAGTCATGTCGTTCCCACGAGCGACTCGGTCATGAGCTCCTTCATGAGGGCCTCGAAAGCTTCCCTGAGAAGATGAAAGGGAACGAAGAGGAGAGAGGGGGGAACAGTCGGTTCAACGGCACACTGCGGTCCCGTGTGGCCACCGACTTCTGCCCCGGCTTCACGCTCATCTCGGCAATGATCCAGAACGACATTGTGACGCGCGCTTGGCGATGGGATAGTCTTTGGGTACGGGGAGCGCGTCCGACGTCCGTCCGAGCCGGCGCGCGGGAGACAGCGCGGCGTCGCGCAATCCCGGTGCCAGAACGAGACGGAAATGGTCAGGTCCGAGGCAGTCGTTCGAAATCGTTGGGCGTCCTCACGAGCTGCCGTGTAGTGCCGAACTCGCGGGATTGTCGGGACGGTTGATTTCGGCAGCCGATCGAACTTGCCACCGCACCCCGCGGACCAGAGGACCACAGTTGAGGACGCAGCATTCCTCATCACAAAGCAAGACGAATCCTATACTACGACCGCGACGTGTTTGTCTTCCAGATTCAGCTGCCTCGCCTATCTTCGGATCACCATCTCTCGCACAGATTGAAAGCGTTTTCACGGCGCAGATGTTCGACGCACCCTCAAAAGCAGCATCAGAGAATGTGGATCGGAGGCGACTATCATTGAAGCAGAAGAAGCCACCCGTCGTCCGATAGCTGGCTGTGCTAACTGACTTGGCCACCGAGGGCCTGGGATCCTTGGGAGTTCCCGCTGCCGCCATCACGCCATTCGATTAATGCAGGGTAAGCGGATGCAAAGTCCCGTCGCGTCAGATTCATCCGACGTTCCGATGGACATGTGAGTGCGGGACCCTTTGCGGGTGGGGTCGGAGGCGGGGGTTCCTGCCCAGCCTTGAGGACCCTTAAGCGGGTCGGCCGACTTTCTTGACCGCCGCCCGCCTTCCTCGTCCAGCATCTGCGTCCACTTACCCTCGACTTCCCCTCCTCATCGACAAGGACGCGCAGATGGACGCCAAGAACGCGTCGCCGGTGGAGAGCGGCGTCGGGATCAACATCGGCGGCGTGACGGACGTGAGCCGGGGACGCTCGCGCGGTCGTTCCATTCGCTCACAGCAGCCCCCTGAATCCCCGTCGTTGGCCTCGCGCGATCTTCATCGGCACCGCTGCCGTCTTTTCCGCCGCGGCTTTGGCGGCATTCGCGCTCTTTTGCCCGGCCGACCAATCCGTTCATCCCCCCCGCTATCTCGGCCATTGCAGGCCAAAGTCGCCGGCTATGACAAGTTCATGGACCAGGTGAGCAAGCGATGGCCCCGATCTCGGCGACACGTGTCTCATTCGAGCTCTTTCAGCTGCTCCACTCGTTCCCGGGCGGGAACATGGCCTCTAGCTCGATGCGCTTCTCCTGGGTCCGCTGGTCGGGATCCGTCCGTGGGTTCCTGCATCATAGGGCCCCTCTTTGGTGGTCGCTTATCTTGTTTCGCAGTGCCCCGGGTCTGGCTCACTGTGGTGTTCTGGACGCTGTATGCCACGGTGATCGTCCTCATCGCCGAGCTGACTGGGTGGCGGAACACCATGAGCGCGCCCAACACCGGCATCATCAACCTGATTGGTGGGTCTTGTGCTGCGGGCCTGCTCTGGTCCGGATCAGGCAGTAATCACAAGTCCAGGCTTCGCCGCCGCCCTGCTCCTCGGTTTCCGCACCAACAGCGCTTGTGCGTGATCCCCGTGCTCCCATTTCCGCCCACGCCTCACCTTCGCCCCGCAGACGAGCGCTGGTACGAAGGCCGGAAGCTCTTCGAGGTCGCCTGCGCCCGCGTGCGCGAGATCGTGCGCTATTGGACTATTTACTTCCCGGCCACCACGGACGAGGACAAGGGGCTGCAGCTCGATGCCTGCCGCGCCGCGGTCGCCTACGTATACGCACTCATGTGTACGTTCCTCGCTCCCTGCGGGCGGTTCCAAACCGTGCTGATCGCCGGTGCTTTCACACAGACCACCTCCGCGACGAGGACCCGCTCGACCACCCGGACTGCTCGGACCTCATCCCCCGCACCAAGAACGGCAACCTGGCCATCGAGTCCGACAACCCCAACACGCCGCGCTACTACTTCGAACAGGCGCACCGGGTCGTCCAGATGTCCGGGATCAACCGCACCGCCGGGACCGTAGAGATCAAGAAGAACCTCACGTCCTTCAGGCTGCCGGGCACGTGGCGCAACCCGCAGACCTACGCCGTGCCGTCGCAGTTGATGGGGCTCATGTACAAGTACACCAAGGAGAAGGCCGGGATCGCGCAGACGGGCCTCTTCACCGACCTCGGCTACACTCAAATGTCTTTGGAGCGCATCCTGTCGACTCCCATGGTGGGCTGCTGTGTCGCCACGACACGGTATCGCTCGCTGACACCGCCCCATCCAGCCCCCCGTTTACTCCATTCACCTCAAGATGGTCCTCACGATCTACTTCGCCAGCATCCCCTTCCAGTTCCTGCAGTGGTCGTACTTCGGCATCCTCCTCATGGCCGTCACCGCCTTTGTCATGTGGGGCTTCGAGTCCATGGGCCTCGAGCTCGAGAACCCCTTCGGGTGCGCACCTCCGCCTCCTTGCCGCAGCCTGCGAAAGCTGATCTCCCCCACCCCGACAGCTACGACGCCAACGACCTCCCCCTGACCGAGATCTGCGCCATGCTCCGCCGCGAGATCGACTTCCTCTTCGAGAACCCGGTGTCGGACCTCGCGGACTGGGAGGCCAAGGCGACGCGCACGACGGACGAGCAGCTCGAGGCCGAGATGGCGGCAGAGAACGGGCTCACGGCCGAGGACATGGCGAGGCTGGACAAGAGGATGGCGGGGATCGACGCCGAGGACGAGAAGAGGATGAAAGCGCAGTGAGCGTTGGGGACGGCAGGAGACCGACACGAACTTGGACTGCGCGGGGAACGCGCGCCGACGGATCGCATATAGAGAAGGGTGGACAAGCGGATTGTGCACTACCAGGGAGTACCAAGCATGTAAGCATGTAATGTAGGAAACCAACAGTGATCTCATCTGGGCACGGGCTTGGAGGACGTTGGAATGCCTCGATTTATGGCGCGTAAGCCCAAGGCCAGATCTGGTTTGGAGGAAGATTGCGTTCGGGGCGTCCCGAACCCTCCGCCACCCGCTGCGCCACGTCCAGAAGATCCGATGTTCCGGAGACGTTCCGCGCAGCCCCGCCCCAGCAAGGACGGAAATCTTGACGAAACCACATGCAGGGTGTAAGGGAGGGAGGAATCCGGGCCAGGTCGGTCGGCATTGGTCGGGGGGCAGGGCTTCGCTTTTCGTGTACATTGGTCCTCCAAATCACCGGCCTGAATTCTCCCGCACCCGAGGGGAATGCCAGTACCGCACCCCTCGCCACCATCTCTCACCATCGGCGATGGATATCTCCGATCTGCTGTGGAGGATCGTCGGCGGGCTCACGACGAGGTGAACCAGAAGGCTGGGCCGCCGGCGAGCAGGCGACGGCCGCCGCGCGGAAGCGCCGCCGCATCATTCTCAACCGAAGCGAACATCCGAAGCCAACATCGCACACGGAGGAGAATACTTCGTTCCTGTCGGACTGGCGTCAAGTCGTCTTACTTTATGGCTGCCCGGGGCTCGAGGCTCCCGATCGATACAAACGGACAGATACTCAGAACAAATGTACTGGAGAAGTTCGATGGATGATGTTATTCAGTTCGCTAGGCCGCCGACGGCATTGCGCAGCAGCTCGGACGCCAACGGCGGCCCAACGTCGAAAGATCGACCCAAATCCGCAGCCCCGCAAAGTCCCAAAGCAGGTCTCAAGTGTCCGCCCTGCGTCCGCCGCCAGGATCCCTCACACGACCGCCCAGACTATCCTCTCCTCCCCGACGACAAGCACCACCGCCTCCCCCTCCGGATCGTACAGCTCCACCGCCTCGAAGAACCTGCCCGCGACCTGCGGCAGCCTCTCGCGCGGGACGAACTCGGCGTGCTCGACGGCGGGCGCGGGCAGCGACGAGAAAGGCACGCGGAGGGCACCGCGGCCGTGCACGGCGTAAGAGGAGCGCGCGAGGGCTCGGAGGGGGGGAGGGAGGGAGAGGAGGAGCTGGGAGAATGGGTCGGCGGCGTCGTAGGAGCTGTTTGTGGCGGAATACGAGTAAGACGACAACTGCGGAGTTTCGGGCGAGGAGGCGACCCACCCCTGCCCGCCGGACGAAAGCAGCGCAGTCACGACTGCCTCCAGCCGCTCCCTGGGCGCCACCAGCCTGATTCGCTCCTCCCTTTCCCGGGCCATCTCGGTCGCCCGCCGCGTCGGCATCCGCCAGCTGGCTTCGGAAGCGCCCTCTGCCGCCCCGGCGATGTCCCGCCGCATCTCCCACGCGAGCCCCTCGACCTTGCAGCGCTCCGAGCAGTACCCGTCGGCGAGCGAGCCGCGGCGGCGGTTCGGCGACGACTGCGCGGGGAACAGCGAGCGCAGGCACGCCGGGTTGGCGCACGCGCGCGGCGGCGGGATGAGCGACGCCATGCCGGGCGGAATCGGGCGTTCGAAGCGGGGCGGGCGGGAAACGGGGGCCGCTCGGTGCGGGGCCTCGGGGGAGGGTCGGGAGTCGGGAGCAAGGTCGGAAGGCGGACCGTGCGGAACGAGGGCAAGCCGGGACGCGTGCGTCACCGGTCGCGGCGCCCGCCTCGGACGGCACTCCACGGCAGGACAGCGCGCCCGCGGTCGGACCGGGGCATGCACTGCCGCCCCGTTTCCCATCCGCGCAACTCCGGGGCCCGCGGGCGGGTTGACCGGTCGCGGGCGGCGGGGGTGTGGCACGCCGGCCACCACGGTGACGAGGAGATACTCGGGCTTCGCCCGCCTAGTGTTGTGCATCACCCTCCGGCTCGCCGGCCCGGCCACTACTCGCTCGCTCGCTACCCGCGCACGCATCCGTCGACGTCCGCCGCGCGATCGGCCCGTCCCCGCGGATAAACGGGCGCGCCCGCCCGTGCTTCCGCACGCACCTCGAACGGCGCTAGGAAGCGTGCTTCGCATGGCACCGCCCGAGCACCCCCACGTCCCCCGCGAACGCGCGCCACACGGCGTCCAGCGGCCTCGACACCCTCCACCTCCTCCCGCCCTCCTCCACCGCATCTGGCACCGCGTCCCCGGCCGTGCCCCCCGCCGGCGGCGCGATCCCGTCCCACGGCTTCCCGGCGTTGTCGAAGTGCGCCGCCGCGGCGTCCAGCACCGCCGCGGCCATCGCCGCCGGCCGCGGGCGCGAGCCAAAGGCCGGGGTGCCCCAGCGCGGGTGAATGGCGACGCACAGGCCCGTCGCGGCGACGTTGGTGGCGTAGGCGGTGGCGGAGAGGAAGGGCGGCCAGACGCCCGCGGGGAGGGCGGACTGCAGGAGGAGCAGGGCGGAGAGGCGCGCGGGGTAGCGGTGCCGGCGGGCGGAGCAGCCGTGGAAGAAGGAGATGCCGCCGCCGTTGACGGCGTCCTCCCACCAGACGTCGGAGCCGTTGGTGCCGCCCGAGCCGGACATGGCGGTGGCGATCGTGAGGGCGGATTCGATGCGGCTGCGCATGGCGGGGCCGACGGCGGAGGAGGCGGGGAGGGCGGTGGTGGACTCGGCGACGGGGAAGGGGTGGCGGGCGAGCGTGGGCACGGGGGCAAAGTGCGCGGGGTCGGCGCCGTTGGGGAGGAGGTGCGTGGCGGCGCCGGGGAAGGGCGCGTCCCGCGCGGGGTCGCGGAAGAGGACGACGTCCGTGTCGACGAGGAGGAAGACGTCGCAGCCGAGCTCGGGGAACAGGTGCAGGGCAAAGATGCGCGCGAAGCCCGAGGCCGAGCGGACGATGCGCGCCTTGAAGGACGCCTCCCGGTCGGCCAGGAAGTGCGGGGCGATATCGGCGACGCGGCGAATGGTGAGCGCGCCGTCGGCGGTGCGGATGGAGGCGAGGTCGGCCACGAGGGGGTCCGCGGGCAGCTGCGCAATGTCGGGGCCGACGAACGGGAAGACGGAGCGGGCGGCGGCGTCCGCGCGGCCGGCGTCGACCACGCCCGCGCAGACGAGGAACGCGAGCAGCTCCTCGGGGTCGCCGTCGTAGCCGAGGAAGAAGCGCGGCGGGCCGTTGGAGGCGGCGTTGCGCGCGGCGCTGCGCATCAGCGCGGGCAGCCCGAGGCGGTGCGGGCCCCGGTCGGCGAAGGCGACCACGTTCAGCGGGCGCGCGTACGGCCGCTCGCCGGCCCTCACGGACGGCGCCGCGGCGCACGGGTCCCCCGCGTCCCCCGGCGGGGACGCCACGGGGTCGTCGGCGGGCGCGGGCGAGCAGCCCGGCATCAGCGGGTTGGTGGCGGCGGCGGCGAGGGCTGCGCGCTGCTTCAGCCGCTGGCGCTCGGCGCTCGCGGACGGCGGGCGGGCGCGCGCGGCGGCGGCGGCGAGGGCGCTGAGCTCCGCGGCGTCGAACGGCTGCGGCGGCGGCGCGGCGGCGAACTGCGCGCGCGCGGCACCCACGAGCTCGGGCGGCGCGGGCGCCACCGGCGGCGACGCGAAGCCGTCGTCGGCGCGGCCGTCGAGCAGCACGTCCGCCGCCAGCGCGACGAGCGCGTCGCCGCGCGGGGGGTGCCGCGGCAGCGCCCCGAGCGCCGCGCACAGCAGGAAGCCGGCACACGCCGCGAGCGCGGTCCGGGCGCGCGACATCCCCAGCCACGCTCGCGGGGGGAGCGGGAGGGGGAGGGGGAGTCTGTCCCCACTGACGTCATCGGGCTGGTGTGGGTCCTGGGCCCCCACCGCAGCCCCACGCGCCGCAGCCCCCGCCGAGCGGTTCCGTGGGGCCATGCGGGCGCTGGTCCGCGGGGCCGTCGCGGGCGCCGCGCTCTGCGCCGCCGCGGTGTGCGCCGCCGTGGCCGGCGAGGCCCGCGGGTGGGCGCCGCGCCCGCCGCCAGCGCTCGCGCCGCTGCTGCGCGGCCCCGTCGATGCCGCGGCGCTCGGGCGCGGGGCGCCGCGCGCGCAGCTGATCGCGGCGTTCGCGTTCGAGGGCCCCGCGCGTGCGCGCCCCCTCCGCGCACGCCCCGCGTTCCGGCACTGCCTCGTCGTCGCCGACGTCGCGCACGGCAACCGCTCCGGCCCGTCCAACCAGCTGCTGGCCGTCGTGCGGCTGGCCGTGCTCGCGCGCGACCTGCTCGGCTGTCGGCTGGCCGAGCCCGCGCTGGGCAGGCCGACGCGGTGGGGCGCCCCCGCGGTGCCGGCGTCGGCGCTGCTCGAGACGGACGGTGGCGCGTGGGCGCTGGCGGACGGCACGCCGCTCTTTGTCGGGCGCGACGAGGGGCTGCGGCTGGGCCTGCACCCCGCGTGGCTGCCGCCGCCGCCGGCAACCGCAGATGGCCCGCCGCCGGGGCGCCCGGCCGCCGCAGAGGACCCGCCGCCGGGCATCGCCTGCGCCATCACGCCCACCATCGCCCTGCTCACGCCGCCGGCCGACTACCCGCCGGCCATCCGCTGCTCCTCGGCGACCGCCGCGTGGGACCGCCCGGGCTGGGACGCGGACCTGCTCGCCGACGCCCGGCGGACGCACGCCCCCGGCGGCCTCGCCGTCGTCGGCGTCCCCGTGCCCATGTTCTTCCACACCGCCTTTGCCCCCGACGACCCCGCCGCGGCCCGGCCCGTCTGGCACCTCAACGCCGCCCCGGAGCACCCGCGCTCGGTCCTCGCCCCGCGGCCGTTCCTGCGCGACCTCGCCCGCGCCTGGCTGGCCAACCTCACCGGGCTCGCCGTCCCTCCTTCCCGCGGCGGCGGCCCCTGCCCCGACCTGCCGTACGCCGCCGTGCACTCGCGCGCCGCCCCGTCCTACGCGCAGCTGTGCGCCGAGATCCCCGAGGTCCCCTGCGGCACCACCACCGCCGCCTCCGCCCTCGCCGCCTCGCAGCTCGCCTGCCGCCACCCGCTCGTCCTCATCGGCAGCGACACCCCCTCCGGCCTCGCCCGCGCCGCCCTCGCCGCCGCATCCGCCCTCTGCCCTTCCCCGGCGCGCATCGTCGACCTCCCATCGCAGCACCACCCGTCCATCCTCCCCTTCCTGCGCGGCCTCGTCCCCGCGCCTCCGCTGCTCGCCGCGGGCCCGCGCGACGCCGAAGCGCTCGCGCTCTACTCGGCGACGCAGCTGCTCATGGCGTGCGCGGACGAGTTCGCGGGCACGGCGAGGAGCACCTTCTCGGAGCGGGTCAGGGGACTCAGGGGGTGGCTGGGGAAGGGAGGCGTGGCGGAGCTGCCGCCGCTGAGGTTCGGGGGGCCGGACGGCGGGTGACGTGCGCTCCCCGTCCGCGGGGACCCGATCGTGCGGCGCAGGGCCCGCCGCTTTTCCCCGCCGCCGCCCCGCGTGCCGGCTGTGCCGCGGAGCGGACCTGCGAACGCCGGCGGGCAGCCCCGCGCCGGCGGGCAGCCCTGCGCCGGCGGGCACGCGGCCGCCGAGCGCGCGGCGCGGGGGTCGGACCCGGGGCGGAACTCCGCAACGGTAGCCTGGGACGGGCGGCGGATGGAAGGGACGAAGGCGAATTCCGCCCCGAAACTCCGTCGCCCTTTTCACTCGTCGAGAGAGACCGCCTCAAAATACAACCCCGGACTCCCTTCCGCGCCAACTCCGCCCGTCCGCCCGCCCCGCCTTCACGCCAACACCTCCGCCACCACCAACCCTCCCCTCTCCGCCCTCAACCTCCGCACCATCCCCGCCATGGCCTCGTACACCACCATCACCCTGATCACCTCCAGCCCCGGCAAGCTCAGCAGCGCGTCGCCGACGGCCTCCCAGCTCGTCGTTCCCAGCTCTTTGCCGACCCTCCGCAGCTCGACCTCGCGCAGCCGCGAGAGGCCCGCGGGCGGGGGGCGGGGGAACCACCTGAAGAAGCCGGGCTTGGCGGCGAGCTTTTCCAGGCGGGTCTGTGGGAGCAAGAAGGCGAGCGGGACGGAGGCGTGGGTGCCCGCGGCTTCGAGGAACGCGAGGCGCAGGAGGGAGGTGGGCGCGGAGGAGCGCAGCCGCGAGACGGCGCCCGGATCGCGGGGGAACCAGCACGAATCCAGCGCGAGGTCCTCCAGCGCGGGGTTGTGCGCGAGGAGGGTGCAGAATGCGTCGTGGGCCGAGAGGAGGTCCACGGATTTAAGGTGCAGCACGCGGAGGGAGGAGGAGGGGAAGGAGGGGAGCCACATGAAGTTGCGGAGGGAGGTGGTGGCGCGGTCGATCTCGAGGCGGACGAGGCGGGTGGTGGCGGGTGCCAGAGCGGCGGGGGCGTCGTCCGATTGGGCGGCGTGGAGATTGGCAAGGCGCAGCCCCTCGAGCGCGCCGGGGTCGCGGAGCGAGAAGAGCGTTTCCAGGTCGTCCAGGCACAGGGGGCGCTCCCTGTTGTCCTGCAGCTGCAGGGTGCGCAGGCCAGGAGGGATGGCCGGGAGGAGCAGCGCGGCGCCGTCGTCCGTTTTGGGCGCGGCCACCGAGAGGGACGCCAGGTGCGGCCAGTTCCGCAGCATCCCGGCCGCCGCGGCGTCCGGCACGTGGTCGTTGAACAGATGCGGCACGTTGGAGGCCCGCAGTCCGTCCAAGATAATCGTCCATGCCCCGGGACTTGCTCGAAACGTCCGCGCGAAAGAGACCGTCCTCAACCCTCTGCACCTCTTCAGCGCCTCGGCCGCCCTCCCGACGTTGTCCTCCGACACTCCGATCACCGCGTGCCGCACGAACGACGCGTAGAGCTCCCCTCTTGGCCCTTCCAGCGCCGGCAGCACCGGGTCCCTCAGGTTCAGGTGCGCCCACAGCAGCTCCGCGCATGCCGCGTGCCACGAAGCGTCCAGCGCGATCAGATTGAAGAGGGATTTGCGGTCGGAGGGGCGGCAGCGGCACAGGAGGATGTCGGACCACGCGGTGCAGCGGCACGCGCGGGACGCGCGGCGGACGACGCGGCGGACGAGCTCGAGGAGCAGCCGGGGGCGCGGGCGCGGAGAGGAGGGGGGCGGCGGCGCGTCCGCCTCGTCCGCATCGCTTTCCGCGGCGCCATCGAGGTCCGGTTCGGAGGACATTGTGGCGAATGGTAAAGCGGGGGCGACGCCGCTTCCTCTGCAGCGATGCGCATCACCATTCGTTGCGTCTTCTGACCATGGAAGGCTATTATTGATGCTATTGGATCTTGTCAGACTGTCTTCGAAACAATATGAGGAAGGGTGAAGCATGCAGACCCTGTATCTCCAAGAGTCTCCTCAAACTCCGCCTTCGGACGGCAGCAACCCAGGCCGCCCGAATGAACCGTCTTTCGCTCCTCGTGGAGCTCGCCTCCCCCTTTATAGCCCCCGATGTGCCCACGATGGCCGCGCTCCAGTCTTTCATCGCCGCGGACGGTCTCGAAGTGGACACGTCTCCCATGTGGCGGCTCGCGCTCCTGGACGGCAGCCCGAACGCGCTGCTTTCGTGCCTTCCGACGTATCTCGGGCGGCCGATGCCCGTGAACATTTTCGCCCGCTTCGTGGAGCCGGAGGACCTGAAGGCCTGCTCGGCCGACGCGTTTGCCCAAGTCGCCGGGCGGATACGCGACGCGCGATGGCAGCTGCTTGTACCGGACCACGCCTCCGAATCGGCCAACGCGGAGGGCGAAAGCGACCGGTGGGAAGACCGGAGGTGGGGCCGGCAGGAGGACGATGCGTTCGACTGGCGGCGCCTCGACGAGCGCGCCGCGGAGGTCACCCTCGGCCGCGCCGCGGGGGACCCGTACGCGGCTTACCTCGAGGAAGAGGTGTTCTCCGCGAAGCCGAGGAGGAGGCGGACGACCTCCGCCAGCCTGCGGCAGGAGGTCCTTTCGGCCGCCCTCCGGGAACGGGGCTACGAGGGGCTGGCGAAGCACCCTGCATCGCAGAGGTGGATCCTGGGCTACCTCCGCGGCTTCTTCGCCGACGCCGTCGGCCGCGTCCTCGACGAGCTCGAGACGATCGGGTTCCTCCTTGCGGAAACGCGGTACCCCGAGATCCTGGCGGCCGCGCTCGCGGAGGAAGGCGTGCGCCCGCGCTGGTTCGCCGGGAGGTTCGGGCAGCGGACGTACGACGCCGTTTGGAGCGCGGAAACGCGCGCCCGGGACGAGGCGGTCGCCGAGTACGTTGCCTACCGCGGCCCCGTGGGCCTGCCGCGCCGCGCTGCGTGGATCCACGAGGCGAAGGAGCGGGCCAAGGCCGCGAAAGCCGAGCAGGAGTACCGGACGGCCCGTCACCTTGCTCTGATGGCGGAACAGCGCAAGGCAAAGGAGGAGAGGCTGGCGCGGGAGGAGGCTGCCAAGGCCGACACGCGGGCCGCGGTCGTCGAGCGGCACCGTTTGGCCTTCGAAGCGCTCGCTTCGGACCCGGAAGCCGCCCCCGTGCCTCCGATCCACGGCCTGACCTCCAACGAGCGGGCCGCGCTGCACGGCTTTGCACAATCGCTGGGGCTGGAAACGTGGAGCGACGGGCCGCGGTGGTACAGGGTGTTGCACGTCGCGAGACGGGACTGATCTCGAGGGAGGGGACGGCGATCTTCCGTGATCCGATGGGCGGCCGTGGCTTGGGTGTGGGCGGTGGTCTTTGCGGGCAGATCGGGCTCCGTGGTCTCGGGAGGAGGAAAGTGCGAATCTTTGGAATGCGACGAGTTCTTAGGACGATGCAAAGCACGCAATGCTACTGTCCCATGCATTTTCATCACCTGTGCTGAACCAAAGGCATCCCCAGAGTGTCAAACAGCGATGCAATCAACCGCTCTCGGCCCCGCGTCCACAGCGAGCCACGCACCCTGCCCCTCCGCCCCGCCATACCGACCCCAGTCCCCAATGCGTTCCATCTCCCAGAACCACGGATGCGCCAGCGCCTCCGCGGCCGTTGCCCTCCGCCCCTGGTCCGGGCAAAGCATCCGTGTGACGAGGTCCCCGAAACCGTGCGAGAACCCCGCGGGCAGCCCCGCCCAGCGGCACTCGCAGATGGCAGCAAACAGCCCGTGGAAGTCCTCCGCTTGCGCGAAAGGGGTGCGGCCGGTGGCCAGCTCAACGGCGATGCAGCCCGCCGCCCAGACGTCCACACCGCGGCCGTACGGCAGGCAGCGGACGATCTCGGGGGCGAGGTAGAACGGCGTGCCCGCCAGCTGCGAGAACTGGCCCTGCGCATCCGTGCCAAAGTCCCCGCAGATGCCGGCGTTGTCGAAATCGGCCAGCGCGAGGTCCGAAGGGTCCGCTTCGGGGCGGCGGAGGAGGATGTTGGAGGGTTTGAGGTCGCGGTGGGCGATGCCTCGCGAATGGAGGTACGCGAGACCGGAGAGTATGGAGCGGAGGACGGGGCGGATGAGGTGCTCGGGGAGGGGGCCGTGCAGGGTGAGATAGGTGCGGAGGTCCATCGCGCAGAGCTCCATGACGGTGTAGACCTGTCGGAGCGGGGCGGAGTAAATTCAGGCAAACACTCCAATCTTCCAGCGACGCAGATCACACCTTTGACCGGGTCTCGAACATCTCGAACACGCGGCAGACGTTCGGGTGGTTCAGCGACGACAGGGCACCGAACCGGTGCCGCGCCGCCCTGCGCTCGGCGGCGTCCGCGGGGCACCACACGCTCTTGACGGCGACCTCGCGCCTGTTGTCGAGGCACACCGCGGCGCGCACGCGGCCGGACGCCCCGCTGCCGAGAGTGGCCCCGGACGCGATGCGGCGGCGGCGTGCGCGGCCGGCGGCAAACAGCGCGGCGTCGGCGGCAGGCGGAGCGGGCAATGAGGCCGGTGGAGCCTCTCCGCCGCTCGCGCTCGTGAGCGCCATCGTGTTTGCCGGGGGTTCGGGTTCGATCAGGTGCTACGATGGGTGGCACTGCTCTGGCGGCGGGTGCCCGCAACAATTCGTCGGACTCCGCCCGGTCAGGTGCACGCGGCCGGCCCCGCGGCGCCCCTCTATTCACACAGTAGCCTTCTCGATGGTCCATTCGCACGTTTGCAATCTATCCCGCCCTTTCCCCGGCGCTTCGCCGGCCAGAAACGAGGGAGCTGCCGGGGGTGTCGAACCACGCGCTGACGCACAGCCACCACGCCCGGCGCACATGGCCCCGCTCACGGCAGGATTGTCCAACCCAACCGCGGACCTGCCCCGCACTATGCCGGCAGCTATGTTCCTCTCGGGACTATCGTTTGGCCGCGATTGGCCTCGCCGGACTGCCCGTAGCGGCGGCTTCCTTCGCTCGGGCCCGAAGGCACAGCACCGGCCACCCCGCCGACACCCCCGGTACCCGCCGATCCAGGCCAGGGCCTGACCTGACCTCGAACGAGAGGTCCGTGCTGCACCGCTTTCCACGTGGAGCGCCGGGGTGGGCGCGGGCCGGGAGCCGGAGGGGAGACCCGCCCTGCCAGGTGATTCGGCGAGCCACCGGCAGATGCACGGCGACCGCAAGCTCGGGACCTTTTGCTTTTGCTTTGTTCATGTTGCTTGATCCTCTTTGCAAATGCTGCAACATTCGATGTCAGCTGTGAGCCGGAGGCGGAATAGACGGCGCGGCGATCGCGATTCTTGCCACCTTTGGCTTCATTACACGGCCACCTCCTAGTCAACCAACGGGCAGAAGCTCTCCATCGTGAAGAACACCCCCAGGGATCGAAACACGCTCCACAGAGCCACAGAGAGGGTGACCATCGTGACCACCATGGTCCGCACGCCTCCGTAGGTGACGGTGAATCCCAGAATCTTGGCGCTGTACCGCGACACCTCGAGGAACGAGCCAATGACGCGGTCGTGCTGCTCCAGCGCGGCGGCGAGAGGGGTCGGTCCGAGCTTGAGGCACGCCGTGCGGAGGTCCCGCCGGGCATCGTGGTATGCCGATGCGACGACGGAGATGAGGTTGTTGCGCGAGGCGAGGTTGATGGCGTTGATGAGCATGTAGACGAGGACAATGGAAAGGCAAAAGAGGAGCCATGCGGGAATGCAGGACCCGACGCCCTGACGGATGGCGGAAGCGCTAGATCAGTCCCAGATTGTCTTCCCCGAATCGTGTGTCACTCACGACATTGACAATGATTGTGATTACAATCAGAGGAAACATGATGACAAACACGGAGTTGCTGAGCAGTGTCTGGTCCTGCATCTCGCGCACTTTGCACCAAGCTGCGAAGCCGTGGTGAAGCCGAACGTACAGCCAAGGCTCTGACCCGGTCGGCCGGTCCCCGAGTGCAGTTTGCAGCATGGATCTCATGGAGAGGACGACAGCACGATGGTGCAGCCGCGCTTCGAGCCTCGCGGACGCGACGTTGGTCACCCCGACAAAGCGAGCTGCAGAGTTCATGAAGGATGCCACGGCGACACAAACTGCAGGTTGGAGATATGTGAGTCAGCAGAGTCATTCCTGCGACGGGCGTGCGATGGCCTGACTGTAGATGGCCCCGAGAACACAACCCCACCACGTGGACAAGAGTTTGGAGCCAAAAGTGATCCACGTGGTCCATCCGGCAGTGAAGGTGAAAAGGAATGAGAACAAGAAGTTGTAAACGATATCCAAGAAGGTCATGCAAGCTGCAAGCCGCTGAATATTGCCAACGCAGCCGGAACACGGACAGAACCGGTCGCCCCTCTTCGTGCGCGACGAGGAAGAGGCTTCCATCGAATGACCCCACGACCAGGTTTTGGCCCTTCTTCCTTCCTCGTCAGCTGCAGCCATCTGCAGAGCACCGCCGGGGCGGCGAAATCCAGCACCTTT
>JAIVFI010000048.1:0-30582 GCA_025558095.1 Hyaloraphidium curvatum
CGAGGTGGAGCGAGCGCAGGGGAGCTGCGAGAAGGGCGGGAGGCCGCGGTCCGTCACGTGGCCGTTGTCGTACACGGCCAGATGGGCGAGGAGGGGGACGGTGGTGGGGAGCAGGAGAGGAAAAAGTCGTCGATGGAGAGGCGGTCCTCGCCGTAGCTTTCCGGTAGGACGAGGCGGAGCAGACGCGGCGAGCGGGTGAGCAGGGCGGCCAGGGAGCCGCCGGCCATGTGGCGGTAGTCTTTCGCGGTGACCAGGGCCGAGGCCGGCGGGGAGTGCAGGGCCAAGCGGTGCAAGGCGGCTGCCGAAGCGTGCGAGAGCAGCGAGAGGTCGAGGGTTTTCAGCGGGTGGTCGGGAAGCGACGAGGGCGCGGGGGCA
This sequence comes from Hyaloraphidium curvatum, assembly GCA_025558095.1. NCBI lineage: Eukaryota > Fungi > Monoblepharomycota > Hyaloraphidiomycetes > Hyaloraphidiales > Hyaloraphidiaceae > Hyaloraphidium > Hyaloraphidium curvatum. The sequence goes on from JAIVFI010000048.1 coordinate 376, forward strand.
GCGGGAACAGCCCGTCCAGTCGCACGGCGTGCTGCAGCCGCGGGGCGTCGAGCAGCAGGCTGGCCGAGGGCGCGTCGTCGCCCGAAGGGTACTGAGATTCCCAGAATGCGGCCAGCGAGTCGAGCTTTGAGAGCGGCGGCCGGCAGTACGCGTACAGCCGCTCGGTCGCCCACGGCCGCCACGCGCGGCACACCGCCGCGGCGGCCGCCAGCGTCGCCGAGTCCAGCGGGTCCACTTTGCTCAAAATGCGCGATACGAGTTCTCCGGGCAACCCGGGGCGTCCGGGACCCTGGACTCCCGCGGGCGCGGTTGTCGCCACCGGCATCTCCGCGGCGCGCTCCCCAGGCGGCCGCCCGGCCCCGCCGACCAGCGACAGCGAGCCCGTGCCGCGGAGCACGAGCTGCGTCGTCGCGCAGCTGCACACGAGCGCCATTCCGGTGGGCCGGGATGACGCCGTCAGATAAGGGACCGCCGGCCTGCGGAACCAGATGCCCTGCATGGGCCACGTCATGTGACCGTTGGTAGGCCCCCAAACGGAGGCAAGCGACCGAAACTGGCAAAGACGGGCGCAATTTACTGGTGAGAGGCTCTTCCGTGTCCTCCGCGGTGTCATGCATTGGCGGATCAGGCTCAGTTGGCTTCCAGGCGGCGAATGGGCGCGGCGGACGGTCGGGACGATTCCTGTCCGAATCGCGAGCATCCACACTTCCAGTAGGCCGAACTCGATAGATCACATGTATATCTGTGCATTTCGTGGCTCACGTCGTTGGTTTCTTGAATTGCTCGGAGATCGAGGGAGGGGGATCGACGGATCCGTCAGAGCCGTCAACGGTGTCGCCCATGGCCTCGAATGCCCCATCCGAACCTACTCGTTCTGCTCGTCCTGCTCATTTCGTCGTTTTTCCTGCTCCGGTCGCCGCCGGCCGCCCTCGATGACGAGCCGGAGCCCGCGCCACGGACAGCCTCCAACGCGTCCCGCGCGCGCTGCCCGTCGGACCTCGTCCTCCTCGCCGCCACCATCGCCCGCTCCGCGGCGCACGAGCTCCCCTTCCTCCTCGCAAATTTGGAGCGCCTCGCGTCGATGGTTGGCGCGCTGCACGTCCTCCTCGTCGAGAACGGCTCGCGGGACGGCGGCCGCGCGCTGCGCGCCTGGGCGGACGAACGCGGCGTGCCGTTCCTGGAATCCGAGGACGACCATAAAGACTGGACGCCTCCGTACCCGCCGGCCCCGCCGGCCCCGCCGCTCCGCCCCTCGCGACACCCGAAGATCCTCTCTGCCCGCGCCGTCGCGTTCCGCCACCCGGGCGGGAAGAAGGACCTCCGCACGCTCGCCCGCGCGCGGGACGGGTACCTCCACGCGCTGCGGACCCACTCCTGGTACTCGAACGTCGACTACCTGTTCCCGGTGGACACGGACATGTGCGTGCCGTGGCGCGTGGAGCGGCAGCGGGGCGTGGAGGGATGGGAGGGTGTGTGGACCAACCTCCTGGCCGCGGAGCGGCGGTACGACCGCCTCGACCCCTCCACCTCGCACCTCCGGCCGCCCTTCGGGGGCAAGGGCTGGTCCGCCCTCTTCCCCAACGGCATCTGTGGGTGGTACCTCCCCCGTTCTCTCCCCAACGGCACCGTCGCATCCGTCCCCGCCGCGCCGCACGCGGAGGGGGCGCAAGGATACTACTGCGACCGGTTCGCGCTCGACGGCGGGGGCGCGTTTCCCGGGGGAGCGCTGGACCACCGCAGCTGCGCGGGGGCGAAGAAAGGGGGTGGTATTGCGAGTATGTCGGGCCCGAGGGGATGAAGAATGTGAAGGAGCAGGGGGACGGCGAGGGGAAGGAACCGTTCGTACCCGTGCGGGGCGCGTTCGGCGGGCCGCGCTGTACTCGGCCCCCTTGCTCCGCGCGCGCTCGGACTGCGTCTATTCGGGATCGAAGGGGTGCGAGCACGCGGGGCTCAACGACTGCCTGAGGACGGGGAGGGTGGAAGGCCGAGATGGGGATCGCGGCGAGGTGGACGGTGGATTGGGAGGGGTGCGGGGAGGCGCCCAAGGAGGACGGGGCGGGGAAGGGGTGCAGGAGGGGGTTTTGGACGAGCCGCTGGGGGACTTGGATGGGGAGGCGGAAGTGGAGATGATTGGCGGGCGGGCAGAGGCCGTTGATCGAAGATGACCACAGGAGCATGAAGCTGTTTGACGCCGAGATGCTAATTGCAGGCCTGTACAATCGCGAAAAGGCGGCTCTTGATTCCTTTGCTGCTCCATTCGAGCTGCCTCCAAGCGGGCGTGAGGGATGTAGACGTACAGGCTCTCTCGGACGAGTGCGTCCTTGGAACCGTCGGACCTCCAGCCGCCACCAGCCGCTCTCTCCCCTGCTCGAAAACTACGCTGGGTTTTCGACCTGGACGGGACGAGTGCCGACGCGGAAACCCTCCCCGCGCCGCCCACGTGCCCCGAGGACGTGCGCTCGACTTCGTTGAGGTCCCTCGCTCCGCTCCAAGGAACACCACCGCTTCGCGTGCGGTCATAGTCGCTGCCGTGGGCCTTCAAACAGGCCTTCAGTTCCCGGACGTTAGGCCCGTTGCCTGGGCTGGCGCTGCAGTTGGGTTTACCTCGTCGGAGTTCGGGACGCGGTCCTCAAGCGGCCTGCCGCGGCGTCGCACGCGACCCCAAACCCGTGGCAACGTTCCGTTGCTCCCTCGCCCCGAGCTTCAAGCGCACGGCGCCACCGAGCGGGTTCCGGCCACCACTTTGCCGCAAGCGGAGTTCGCGCCCGCGGACTTTGCCATCGGATCGGCTGTGCCGGGCGCAGTCCGACGCGGGGGGACGAAGTGCCGCCACCGCACACGCGTGGCTACGACGTTTCTCGAGCATGACTGCGCATCGGAGCAATAATTCAGGGCCGCTAGCGGCGCCTCGCGTCATCGTGGTCGCGATCATCGCCGCCATCATCACGAGGGCGGTTCCTGCACGGGGCGCGACAATCATCGACGGCTTCACTCTTGGGAGCCGATGCGTTGTTGCAGGCACTTTCAAGCAGCTCTGTGAGCTGCCGCGCAGCATTGATTTCTTTCGTGCGTGCTCACACCGGCCACTACTCGGCCGGCATCGAAACCGCCATCAATCCAAGCCCAGCTACCCGGGACATGTCAGGCAAATTTAGCCTGTGAATCTACTTCCAGCGTTGGCTACGACGCTCGGCAGATTTGCGACGCAAGCGCCCCTCAGTCATTCACGCTCTCGGGCACGGTGGTTCTTCACTCGCCTTCTGCCGCGCCCACTCTCTCCATTGATTCTTGCATTTTCCGCGCAGGGCAATTACTTCGTCCTCACCCAATGGTCCGGCACTTCCTGCTCCGGCACATATTCTACCGCCGCCGCGGTGCTCACCAATGAGTGCGTCCCGCTTGGTTTCCTCGGCATCCCGGCCTATGGCCTCTCCACATGCTCCGGCGTCACCGACGCGGAAGGGAGCTTGTCCTTCTTTGTTGACGGGGCCTGTTCGGTACGTTTTCCCCTACCGCTCATGCGCGCTCTGCGTTACCCTATTCATGCGCACGGCATCCATGCAGAGGCCCTTCCCCAGCTTTGGCACGTTCAAAGCCATTCGCGGCCACTGCGACATTCTGAATCTCGGTTCTGCTACGTGTATGCCCTCCGGCTCCGTTCTTCGTGAAGTTCTGGTGACCAGTTTCGCCACAGTCGCTCTAACGGCCAAGTGCGATTACCCGCTTCAGGGTTTCCCGATTCCATTTGCAGAGCTACAGGGGGATCGGTTGCCACGACAAGTACCCAATCCGTCACCACCACGACGCCAACGCAATCAACGCCTCTCCCTTCTCCGCCGACCTCCTCATCGCCGCCCGTCGGAGCAATCGTAGGCGGTGTACTTGGGGGACTCGCGGCGCTTGCTCTGCTTGTAGTGCTGCTGTTCTGGATGAGGCGGAGGAGGAGGCCTGCGGAGAGCATTCCTGCGGAGAAAGCAGAGAAGCAGATGCCTGCAGGCTCGCCGCATATGGAACCTGGGACAGTTCGCGGGTTTTCATCCACCGCCAGGGGCAACGCTGACAGCGTGCCGCGAGTGGCGGCTTCACCTTCCGAAGCCAGCAACCCTGCGCTCGCGGAGGACGTCGCCTCAGTGCCGAGCAACGACCCACACCAGGAGCAAGCTTTACCCGTGACACCCGCTGCCGCCGTTGCTCTTGCGTTTCCTCTGGCAGCCTCTGGGGACGGAGCTTCTGCGGACACAGCAGGATCCACGCTCGCCGCTGGTCGGTCGCCTCCGGCACTCCCCTTTTTCCGGGCGGAAGCCCGATCGCCCCCCCCCCTGTCCCGCAGCCGAGCTCCAAGCTCCTTGTTTCGGCTACGGACATCGTCATCGACAGCTCGCAAAAGCTGGGAGAAGGCAGCTTTGGGGTTGTCTATGTCGGCACTCTGCGCGGGACTAGAGTCGCAGTCAAGACTCTGAAAGGAGACCTCGACGAGCACACCCTGAAGGCTTTTGCGAAGGAGGTGACCAACTGGGAGGGCCTCGTCCAGCGTAACGGTGAGCGGCTCGCCAACGGCTCGGAGTCTGTGGAGGTGCTGATCTCCACGCTTTTACGCAGTCCTCCCGCTGATGGCCTACTGCCCTTCTCCCCCGATGATGGTCACCGACCTCGTCCGCGACGGCAACCTCCGCAAGTACCTGTCGGCCCGCGGCTGGCCCCTAGACCTCGGCCTGCGCTTCCTCGAAGACGTCGCCAACGGCATGGTCTACCTGCACGGCCTCGGCATCCTGCACGGCGACATCAAGTCCCTCAACGTGCTCATTGACGGCAGCAAACCATGATCACCGACTTTGGCCTCTCGCGGGTGCGCCAGGAGGTCGGCAAGTCGACCGCCGCGGGCACCGTCGGCGGCGGGCTCTCGGGCACGCCGGGGTTCCTGGCGCCGGAGCTGGTGGACGGCGCGGCGCTGCAGAAGCCGGCGGACGTGTACGCGTTCTCGATGTTGTGCTACGAGGTCGTGAGCAAGGGCAAGTACCCGCTCGAGGAGCTGAACCCGGCATTGGTGGGTGCGAGCGCCGCCATCGCGACAAACGCTGACAACCACCTCCCATCCAGGTCCTGTACAACGTTGCCGTCAAGGGCGTCCGCCCGGAGCGGCCCGAGGGGGTTCCGGACGCAGTGTGGAGCCTTATGGAGCGGTGCTGGGACCAGGACCCGAAGAAGAGGCCGACGTTCGTGCAGGTGGCCAAGGAGCTGGACGAGATCGTCGGATAGGGACGACGGTAGAAGCTCGCCCGATTTTTGTTAAGCAATCGTGTTTACAAGTCTGTCTGCGCTGTGATTCGAGGAGCGGGGAGCGGGGATCCTGTCGAGTCAGATCACCAGCCCGCGCGTCCCCACCCTCCTTCCCGACGCCGAGTCCTCAAGACCTGCGCAGCGGGCCTCCTGCGGCAACGCATCATCAGTGTTTCTTCCGCCGAAGGCGCGGGGACGGGCGCCCGCCGCGTCGCAATTCGCCCTCCAGGGAGCCAGCGGCCAAGTTCCGTCGCTGCCTCGACCGAACCCGCAGGAGCCGGCACTGTGCGGCGCGTGGGCGGAGAGCGGAATTCCGGTGGAGAGGGGATCTCGCGGCCGCGACGACGCCGTCGGCGTCTGAGTGTCAGTACTGCATTGCGACCGAGCACGGCCGATGGACCGGCGACGCGTCCTCGACCGCTCGGTCCCGTGAAACTTCCCGAGCGGTCGAGACGCGTCGCCGGTCCATCGGTGCTCGGTCGCAATGCAGTACTGACACTCAGACGACCCGACGGCGTCGTCGCGGCCGCGAGATCCCCTCTCCACCGGAATTCCGCTCTCCGCCCACGCGCCGCACAGTGCCGGCTCCTGCGGGTTCGGTCGAGGCAGCGACGGAACTTGGCCGCTGGCTCCCTGGACGGGGCGAATTGCGACGCGGCGGGCGCCCGTCCCCGCGCCTTCGGCGGAAGAAACACTGATGATGCGTTGCCGCAGGAGGCCCGCTGCGCAGGTCTTGAGGACTCGGCGTCGGGAAGGAGGGTGGGGACGCGCGGGCTGGTGATCTGACTCGACAGGATCCCCGCTCCCCGCTCCTCGAATCACAGCGCAGACAGACTTGTAAACACGATTGCTTAACAAAAATCGGGCGAGCTTCTACCGTCGTCCCTATCCGACGATCTCGTCCAGCTCCTTGGCCACCTGCACGAACGTCGGCCTCTTCTTCGGGTCCTGGTCCCAGCACCGCTCCATAAGGCTCCACACTGCGTCCGGAACCCCCTCGGGCCGCTCCGGCGGACGCCCTTGACGGCAACGTTGTACAGGACCTGGATGGGAGGGTGGTTGTCAGCGTTTGTCGCGATGGCGGCGCTCGCACCCACCAATGCCGGGTTCAGCAGCTCCTCGAGCGGGTACTTGCCCTGCTCACGACCTCGTAGCACAACATCGAGAACGCGTACACGTCCGCCGGCTTCTGCAGCGCCGCGCCGTCCACCAGCTCCGGCGCCAGGAACCCCGGCGTGCCCGAGAGCCCGCCGCCGACGGTGCCCGCGGCGGTCGACTTGCCGACCTCCTGGCGCACCCGCGAGAGGCCAAAGTCGGTGATCATGGCTTTGCTGCCGTCAATGAGCACGTTGAGGACTTGATGTCGCCGTGCAGGATGCCGAGGCCGTGCAGGTAGACCATGCCGTTGGCGACGTCTTCGAGGAAGCGCAGGCCGAGGTCTAGGGGCCAGCCGCGGGCCGACAGGTACTTGCGGAGGTTGCCGTCGCGGACGAGGTCGGTGACCATCATCGGGGGAGAAGGGCAGTAGGCCATCAGCGGGAGGACTGCGTAAAAGCGTGGAGATCAGCACCTCCACAGACTCCGAGCCGTTGGCGAGCCGCTCACCGTTACGCTGGACGAGGCCCTCCCAGTTGGTCACCTCCTTCGCAAAAGCCTTCAGGGTGTGCTCGTCGAGGTCTCCTTTCAGAGTCTTGACTGCGACTCTAGTCCCGCGCAGAGTGCCGACATAGACAACCCCAAAGCTGCCTTCTCCCAGCTTTTGCGAGCTGTCGATGACGATGTCCGTAGCCGAAACAAGGAGCTTGGAGCTCGGCTGCGGGACAGGGGGGGGGGCGATCGGGCTTCCGCCCGGAAAAAGGGGAGTGCCGGAGGCGACCGACCCAGCGGCGAGCGTGGATCCTGCTGTGTCCGCAGAAGCTCCGTCCCCAGAGGCTGCCAGAGGAAACGCAAGAGCAACGGCGGCAGCGGGTGTCACGGGTAAAGCTTGCTCCTGGTGTGGGTCGTTGCTCGGCACTGAGGCGACGTCCTCCGCGAGCGCAGGGTTGCTGGCTTCGGAAGGTGAAGCCGCCACTCGCGGCACGCTGTCAGCGTTGCCCCTGGCGGTGGATGAAAACCCGCGAACTGTCCCAGGTTCCATATGCGGCGAGCCTGCAGGCATCTGCTTCTCTGCTTTCTCCGCAGGAATGCTCTCCGCAGGCCTCCTCCTCCGCCTCATCCAGAACAGCAGCACTACAAGCAGAGCAAGCGCCGCGAGTCCCCCAAGTACACCGCCTACGATTGCTCCGACGGGCGGCGATGAGGAGGTCGGCGGAGAAGGGAGAGGCGTTGATTGCGTTGGCGTCGTGGTGGTGACGGATTGGGTACTTGTCGTGGCAACCGATCCCCCTGTAGCCTCTGCAAATGGAATCGGGAAACCCTGAAGCGGGTAATCGCACTTGGCCGTTAGAGCGACTGTGGCGAAACTGGTCACCAGAACTTCACGAAGAACGGAGCCGGAGGGCATACACGTAGCAGAACCGAGATTCAGAATGTCGCAGTGGCCGCGAATGGCTTTGAACGTGCCAAAGCTGGGGAAGGGCCTCTGCATGGATGCCGTGCGCATGAATAGGGTAACGCAGAGCGCGCATGAGCGGTAGGGGAAAACGTACCGAACAGGCCCCGTCAACAAAGAAGGACAAGCTCCCTTCCGCGTCGGTGACGCCGGAGCATGTGGAGAGGCCATAGGCCGGGATGCCGAGGAAACCAAGCGGGACGCACTCATTGGTGAGCACCGCGGCGGCGGTAGAATATGTGCCGGAGCAGGAAGTGCCGGACCATTGGGTGAGGACGAAGTAATTGCCCTGCGCGGAAAATGCAAGAATCAATGGAGAGAGTGGGCGCGGCAGAAGGCGAGTGAAGAACCACCGTGCCCGAGAGCGTGAATGACTGAGGGGCGCTTGCGTCGCAAATCTGCCGAGCGTCGTAGCCAACGCTGGAAGTAGATTCACAGGCTAAATTTGCCTGACATGTCCCGGGTAGCTGGGCTTGGATTGATGGCGGTTTCGATGCCGGCCGAGTAGTGGCCGGTGTGAGCACGCACGAAAGAAATCAATGCTGCGCGGCAGCTCACAGAGCTGCTTGAAAGTGCCTGCAACAACGCATCGGCTCCCAAGAGTGAAGCCGTCGATGATTGTCGCGCCCCGTGCAGGAACCGCCCTCGTGATGATGGCGGCGATGATCGCGACCACGATGACGCGAGGCGCCGCTAGCGGCCCTGAATTATTGCTCCGATGCGCAGTCATGCTCGAGATCAACGTCGTAGCCACGCGTGTGCGGTGGCGGCACTTCGTCCCCCCGCGTCGGACTGCGCCCCGGCACAGCCGATCCGATGGCAAAGTCCGCGGGCGCGAACTCCGCTTGCGGCAAAGTGGTGGCCGGAACCCGCTCGGTGGCGCCGTGCGCTTGAAGCTCGGGGCGAGGGAGCAACGGAACGTTGCCACGGGTTTGGGGTCGCGTGCGACGCCGCGGCAGGCCGCTTGAGGACCGCGTCCCGAACTCCGACGAGGTAAACCCAACTGCAGCGCCAGCCCAGGCAACGGGCCTAACGTCCGGGAACTGAAGGCCTGTTTGAAGGCCCACGGCAGCGACTATGACCGCACGCGAAGCGGTGGTGTTCCTTGGAGCGGAGCGAGGGACCTCAACGAAGTCGAGCGCACGTCCTCGGGGCACGTGGGCGGCGCGGGGAGGGTTTCCGCGTCGGCACTCGTCCCGTCCAGGTCGAAAACCCAGCGTAGTTTTCGAGCAGGGGAGAGAGCGGCTGGTGGCGGCTGGAGGTCCGACGGTTCCAAGGACGCACTCGTCCGAGAGAGCCTGTACGTCTACATCCCTCACGCCCGCTTGGAGGCAGCTCGAATGGAGCAGCAAAGGAATCAAGAGCCGCCTTTTCGCGATTGTACAGGCCTGCAATTAGCATCTCGGCGTCAAACAGCTTCATGCTCCTGTGGTCATCTTCGATCAACGGCCTCTGCCCGCCCGCCAATCATCTCCACTTCCGCCTCCCCATCCAAGTCCCCCAGCGGCTCGTCCAAAACCCCCTCCTGCACCCCTTCCCCGCCCCCGTCCTCCTTGGGCGCCTCCCCGCACCCCTCCCAATCCACCGTCCACCTCGCCGCGATCCCCATCTCGGCCTTCCACCCCTCCCCCGTCCTCAGGCAGTCGTTGAGCCCCGCGTGCTCGCACCCCTTCGATCCCGAATAGACGCAGTCCGAGCGCGCGCGGAGCAAGGGGGCCGAGTACAGCGCGGCCCCGCCGAACGCGCCCCGCACGGGTACGAACGGTTCCTTCCCCTCGCCGTCCCCCTGCTCCTTCACATTCTTCATCCCCTCGGGCCCGACATACTCGCAATACCACCCCCCTTTCTTCGCCCCCGCGCAGCTGCGGTGGTCCAGCGCTCCCCCGGGAAACGCGCCCCCGCCGTCGAGCGCGAACCGGTCGCAGTAGTATCCTTGCGCCCCCTCCGCGTGCGGCGCGGCGGGGACGGATGCGACGGTGCCGTTGGGGAGAGAACGGGGGAGGTACCACCCACAGATGCCGTTGGGGAAGAGGGCGGACCAGCCCTTGCCCCCGAAGGGCGGCCGGAGGTGCGAGGTGGAGGGGTCGAGGCGGTCGTACCGCCGCTCCGCGGCCAGGAGGTTGGTCCACACACCCTCCCATCCCTCCACGCCCCGCTGCCGCTCCACGCGCCACGGCACGCACATGTCCGTGTCCACCGGGAACAGGTAGTCGACGTTCGAGTACCAGGAGTGGGTCCGCAGCGCGTGGAGGTACCCGTCCCGCGCGCGGGCGAGCGTGCGGAGGTCCTTCTTCCCGCCCGGGTGGCGGAACGCGACGGCGCGGGCAGAGAGGATCTTCGGGTGTCGCGAGGGGCGGAGCGGCGGGGCCGGCGGGGCCGGCGGGTACGGAGGCGTCCAGTCTTTATGGTCGTCCTCGGATTCCAGGAACGGCACGCCGCGTTCGTCCGCCCAGGCGCGCAGCGCGCGGCCGCCGTCCCGCGAGCCGTTCTCGACGAGGAGGACGTGCAGCGCGCCAACCATCGACGCGAGGCGCTCCAAATTTGCGAGGAGGAAGGGGAGCTCGTGCGCCGCGGAGCGGGCGATGGTGGCGGCGAGGAGGACGAGGTCCGACGGGCAGCGCGCGCGGGACGCGTTGGAGGCTGTCCGTGGCGCGGGCTCCGGCTCGTCATCGAGGGCGGCCGGCGGCGACCGGAGCAGGAAAAACGACGAAATGAGCAGGACGAGCAGAACGAGTAGGTTCGGATGGGGCATTCGAGGCCATGGGCGACACCGTTGACGGCTCTGACGGATCCGTCGATCCCCCTCCCTCGATCTCCGAGCAATTCAAGAAACCAACGACGTGAGCCACGAAATGCACAGATATACATGTGATCTATCGAGTTCGGCCTACTGGAAGTGTGGATGCTCGCGATTCGGACAGGAATCGTCCCGACCGTCCGCCGCGCCCATTCGCCGCCTGGAAGCCAACTGAGCCTGATCCGCCAATGCATGACACCGCGGAGGACACGGAAGAGCCTCTCACCAGTAAATTGCGCCCGTCTTTGCCAGTTTCGGTCGCTTGCCTCCGTTTGGGGGCCTACCAACGGTCACATGACGTGGCCCATGCAGGGCATCTGGTTCCGCACGGCCGGCGGTCCCTTATCTGACGGCGTCATCCCGGCCCACCGGAATGGCGCTCGTGTGCAGCTGCGCGACGACGCAGCTCGTGCTCCGCGGCACGGGCTCGCTGTCGCTGGTCGGCGGGGCCGGGCGGCCGCCTGGGGAGCGCGCCGCGGAGATGCCGGTGGCGACAACCGCGCCCGCGGGAGTCCAGGGTCCCGGACGCCCCGGGTTGCCCGGAGAACTCGTATCGCGCATTTTGAGCAAAGTGGACCCGCTGGACTCGGCGACGCTGGCGGCCGCCGCGGCGGTGTGCCGCGCGTGGCGGCCGTGGGCGACCGAGCGGCTGTACGCGTACTGCCGGCCGCCGCTCTCAAAGCTCGACTCGCTGGCCGCATTCTGGGAATCTCAGTACCCTTCGGGCGACGACGCGCCCTCGGCCAGCCTGCTGCTCGACGCCCCGCGGCTGCAGCACGCCGTGCGACTGGACGGGCTGTTCCCGCTGCCCCCCGCGCCCTCGTCGCTTCCCGACCACCCGCTGAAAACCCTCGACCTCTCGCTGCTCTCGCACGCTTCGGCAGCCGCCTTGCACCGCTTGGCCCTGCACTCCCCGCCGGCCTCGGCCCTGGTCACCGCGAAAGACTACCGCCACATGGCCGGCGGCTCCCTGGCCGCCCTGCTCACCCGCTCGCCGCGTCTGCTCCGCCTCGTCCTACCGGAAAGCTACGGCGAGGACCGCCTCTCCATCGACGACTTTTTCCTCTCCCTGCTCCCCACCACCGTCCCCCTCCTCGCCCATCTGGCCGTGTACGACAACGGCCACGTGACGGACCGCGGCCTCCCGCCCTTCTCGCAGCTCCCCCTGCGCTCGCTCCACCTCGCAGTCGTGCCGTGGCGCGTGATTCTCGCAAAATTGCTGTCGCACCTGCCGCCCACCCTGGAATCGCTGGGCATGGGCAAGCTCAAGGCGCGCGACGCGGACCAGCTCGTCTGGTTCCTCCGCGACCACCCTTCCATGAACGAACTGGACCTCCCCCACGCCGAGCCCGGGTTCTTCGCGGGCGGCACCGTCGCCCGCCTCCTCGACGCCGCCCCGGCGCTGGAGAGGCTGGGGATCGAGGTCGAGCCCGGGCAGACCATCCCGCCCCCGCCGCCTGCGGAACCGGAACCACAACCTGCGGAAGGCGAGCAGCCCGATGCCGATCCCGGCGGCGCCGAACAGCTGCAGCCGCCCCCCGTCGCCGCACCGGCGCCGCAGGAGCCGGAACCGCACTACCTCTCGGGCCTGCTGTCCCCTCCCCCGTCCTTGACCCACCTCCGCGTGGCGGGGCACGCGCTGCCTCCCGATCTGCTCCCCCGCGTGCTGCCGCAGCTCGTCGCGCTGGACGCCAGGGGGTGCGGGGCGGAGGTGGCCGCGGCGTTCGCGGCGGGGGCAAGGTACCCGAAGCTGAGGATGGTGGACGTGCGAGGATGCGAGGGCGTGGAGAGGGAGGTGGTGGTGGCCGCGTGCCCGGCGCTGGAGAGGGTGTTCGTTGGGGAGATCAGGCAGGGGGACGGGCTGCGGGAGTGGGGCGCTTTCGGGAGCGAGGGGGGGAGGTGGAACCTCTCTTGATCGGATCCTCGGGGAGGCGGATGGGGACGGTGCCGATGGGAACGGGAAGGAAGGGAACAGTGTCTTGCCGGATGGGAAGGGCGCTTGCTAGATGTACAGGTAGACGGCGGCGAAGAAAGGCCGATAGACAGATGCAGTAGTGGAACCTATGGGTTGGGAACGACCCGCTCTCCATCTTCTTCCTAACTGGAGCAAGAGCAGCCGTGCCCCGTTGTCCTTGCGACTCGTGGCGCGTGCTCTCCAGTTTTCTTCGCGTGCGGACGTCGGCAGTCGGCATGCACCTGCTTCGATTGCTTCGAGTATCGAGTATCAGCCTCACCAGCCCACCTCTACTTCGACCCACGTCTCCACGTCTCGCTACCGGATACCTGTTCACCGACCGGGCCGCCCGCTTTCGTCGACCAATCTTCTGCTTACGGGGCAGGCAGTGTTGGCTGCCACCGCAACGCACGGCGCACCCGCAGCGAGGAAACCGGCACTGCGCGCGGGTTCTTTCATTGCCTCGCTCCGCGCTCGAAGGAGCAGCACCCGCGGTGCCGTCCGCACCGTGCGGCGCTTAGACGGAGAGTGAAGCCCTCGGGCGCTCCCACATCGGGCCGGGTGGTGCCGCATCCCGGCGGGCGCGAGGTCCACCGCGCCCTCGCTTCGTTGTCGGTCTTTTCGCGGCCCCCCTCGACTGCGCCGCACAGCCAGGATGCCTCCGCGACGACTTCGCTTACAGCCGCGACGAATGACGCGCGTCTGCGCTGTCGGGATCGTCGCCGCGTTGATCGCCACGCGCGCGGTTCCGATCTGGGGCGCGACCATCGTCGACGGCTTCATCCCCGGCTCGGGCTGCAGGGTCAACGCCACCGCGCCGCAGCTCTGTGCGTCGACGCCCGGCCCCCACCCGCTCCTCACTGATCATGTCCCCCCTTTCCCTCTCCTGCCGAGCAGTCCAGGCGAACCTGCCGACCACCTGCCAGGGCAACGTCGCCTGCATTCCCAGTAACGCCACAGTCAACTACGACGTGACCCAGACCTGCAACGCCAACGCCCCCCCGTCCTTCACCCTCCAGGGCTCGGTCGGTTTCCGCGCCCCATTTCCGCGCCCGGCACACTCTGACGCCCCCCTCCCCCTCCCATCCGCAGGGAGACTACTTTGTCGTCACCCAGTGGTCCGGCGCCACCTGCACCGGCACCTACCTCACCGCCGCCGCCGTGATCGCCAACCAGTGCGTGCCCCTCGGCTTCATCGGGATCCCCGCCTTCGGCCGCCCTGCCTGCGCCCCTGGCGCCGCTTCGGGCACCATGGCCTTCTTCGGTAACGACGCCTGCACCGTGGGTTTGGCCTCGTGGCCCAGCGCCCGCCCTCCCATGACGCGTTTGTCCTGCCGCCCCAGATCCCCTTCACTGGCCTCGGCACCTTCAGCGTCACCGCCGGCAACTGCGGCACCCTCTCGCTCGGCCCCTCCACCTGTAAGTCCCCCACTTCCCCGCCCTTTACCCCGCGCTGACAACTTCCCACCCACAGTCGCCCTGACCGCCAAGTGCGCCTCGATCGTCAATGGCTCCCCGGTCATTCCTTTTGCTGCTATTGCGGCGGTTACAACTACGACAACAACCACGACAACGCAAACGTTCACCACCGCGACACCAACAGAGGCGACACCGGTTCCTCCAACGCCAGCATCCTCATCTCCACCTGTTGGGGCGATCGTCGGTGGCGTGATCGGAGGAATCGCGGCGGTCGCGGCCATCGCCGGGCTGTTGTTCTGGCTGCGGCGAAGAGGTAGGCCTGCGGAAAGTGTTCCTGCGGATCCAGCAGAGAAGCAGCAGCCTAGAGGCTCGCCGAACCTGGAAACCGCTGCGACAGCTCAGCACTACAAGGGAGCGGGCCCACCACCAGCGCCAAATGGCTTCGTTGCTTCTGCTCCAGTTCCCGCAACCATTGCCGTTGACAGTGTCCCGCGAGTGGTGGCTTCAGCTCCCGAACCTAGCAAAACCGCACTCCTCGTGGACCTCGCCTTGGTGCCAAACAATGACGCGGAACAAGCTTTGCCCGTGCAGCACGCTGCGGCCGTTGCTCTTGCTTCTCCTCCGTTGGGTATAGGGGGTGGAGCTGAGGACACGGGATCGACCTTCGCCGCGGCCTCACTTGCCTCCGGTGCTCCCCTTCCCCCCGGCGGCGGAACCCCGATCGCCCCCCTCCCTGTCCCGCAGCCGAGCTCCAAGCTCCTTGTTTCGGCTACGGACATCGTCATCGACAGCTCGCAAAAGCTGGGAGAGGGCAGCTTTGGGGTTGTCTATGTCGGCACTCTGCGCGGGACTAGAGTCGCAGTCAAGACTCTGAAAGGAGACCTCGACGAGCACACTCTGAAGGCTTTTGCGAAGGAGGTGACCAACTGGGAGGGCCTCGTCCAGCGTAACGGTGAGCGGCTCGCCAACGGCTCGGAGTCTGTGGAGGTGCTGATCTCCACGCTTTTACGCAGTCCTCCCGCTGATGGCCTACTGCCCTTCTCCCCCGATGATGGTCACCGACCTCGTCCGCGACGGCAACCTCCGCAAGTACCTGTCGGCCCGCGGCTGGCCCCTAGACCTCGGCCTGCGCTTCCTCGAAGACGTCGCCAACGGCATGGTCTACCTGCACGGCCTCGGCATCCTGCACGGCGACATCAAGTCCCTCAACGTGCTCATTGACGGCAGCAAAGCCATGATCACCGACTTTGGCCTCTCGCGGGTGCGCCAGGAGGTCGGCAAGTCGACCGCCGCGGGTACCGTCGGCGGCGGGCTCTCTGGCACGCCGGGGTTCCTGGCGCCGGAGCTGGTGGACGGCGCGGCGCTGCAGAAGCCGGCGGACGTGTACGCGTTCGCGATGCTGTGCTACGAGGTCGTGAGCAAGGGCAAGTACCCGCTCGAGGAGCTGCTGAACCCGGCATTGGTGGGTGCGAGCGCCGCCATCGCGAGCTTCGCTGACAATCACCTCCCACCCAGGTCCTGTACAACGTCGCCGTCAAGGGCGTCCGCCCGGAGCGGCCCGAGGGGGTCCCGGACGCGGTGTGGAGCCTGATGGAGCGGTGCTGGGACCAGGACCCGAAGAAGAGGCCGACGTTCGTGCAGGTGGCCAAGGAGCTGGACGAAATCGTCAGATAGGCCCTACGGTAGATGTCCCCACTACTTTTGCAATTCAATCGTGTTTGCAGATCTGGCGGCGCTGTGATTCGAGGAGCGGGCTGGCCACGGCGCGACTTCCTCTCCCCCGCGAATCTCCCGCAGATTGTCTCCCGAGCAGACAGCCTCCCAACGACGATGGCCGCCTCGGGCGCCGACGACGTTATCCTTCAGAAGGACGCGGACTTCCTGCCCGAAGAGTGGCTGGCCCTATTCCCCGCCCCGTCTCCCCCGGTCCCGACGTTCGGCGACGAGGAGCAGGGCGCGAACCCCGAGGACGCCGCCCGCGCAGCTGACCCTCTGACGGCGGACGGAATATTGCGCGACCTGGGCGGCGCGGCAAAGGTGGCGGCGTGGCCCGTCCTGCGCGTCCACGCGGCGCTGCCGGGCTGGTTCACGGCACTCGCGATTTCCCCTTCCAGTGCCGCCACCATCGCCCTCCTCGGGCTCACCGTGCCCTTGGCAGGGGACATGTTTACCGCCAAGGACGTGGCGCTCGGAATTGCGGGGACGACGCTGTTTCTCACAGGGCTCTCTGTCAGTTACGGCCTCGTCAGCCCGTTCCTCGGCGCCAACATTTTTCGGAACGGCTTGGTGGAGTTCTCGCACGTGGCAGCTCTTTGCCGATGGCTGCGGCTCGTTGGCCGAGGGAAAACGCCTCAGGGCGTCGAGGCCGCCTCCTCGCCCCTCGTGCGCCACGTCCCCGGCGACCTCTCTTGCCCGTGTACGTCGTGCTGCAGTTGGGTCGAAAGCACATCTGGAATCCTCGACTTCCTCGATCTTTTCGGCAACGTTTCCCTTGGTTGGATGGTCTTGTTCTTTTTCGCCTACACACCGGTTGTAACCTTCGGTGCGGCCCTGTGGTCGACTTGGTACGGCGCTCTCCTTGGGGCCATATGGGCATCCATGTTTCCGGCTTACATCTTCACTGCGTTGTCACGCCTCCTGGGGAACGACAATATGGCTCACACGGCCCTCCAACGGCGGCTGCACTGCCGAGCTGTCGATATGGCCATGGCTGACCTCCTGAGCCGGTTTCGCAGCGCCGCTGCTGCCGGCGATGCGCCTCCCCGCGCGGATTCGTGGCTCTACGTCAGGCTGCACTATCGCTTCGCGGCGCTCTGCCGGTTCAGACGCCAGCAGGACGGGATCGTGATCTCGCGGCTGTACGGGCTCGCTCTCGTGCCGGGTGCGGTCCTGCTTACCGCGCTGTATGCGGTGAGTGTCGCAGCGTCACGGTGCCGCCGGACACGCAACCTGACGGCTCCCCGGGCACCTTCCGCAGGCCGTCGGCCGCTGTATCTCCGCCTGGCAGCTTGCCGTGTTCGCCCACGCCGCGGTGTACTTTACCGTCAACGCCGTCAACCTCGCCTCCCGCAACTCGCTCATCGACGCCGTCGCGGCCGTCTACCGCGACGCGCAGAGGGAGCTCCGTGCGCTCGCGCTCCGCACCGGGCCGGGACCCCTTGCGGACGAGATCGCGCTCCACGACCGCGCGATAGCGTCGTTTCAGGACGTCGCCAGGTACAGGGCGAAGCTGTTCGGGTTCGTGGTGTCGTTCGGGACGGTGAGGACGATGCTGGTGACGGGGCTGACGGTCGCCGTCGCGCTGTGGAGCGTGCTGCGGGCTTTCGGGGTGACGGCGACCCTTGAGAGCTTCTGTCCCGTATCATAGAGGCCAGCGGATGCAGGAAGATCGGTTACTCCCGGAAGTGCTCGGGTTCCGAAGGTGGCGACGTCGTTCCAGTTGTGGCGGCCAAGGAAGTAAGGAACTGGATGGGCTCATGGGATATTTGGACTAGAAAGCTGGAGTATCTAGTAATTTCCAGGCTTTCTTCCGCCTCTTCCCACTTCTCTCGAAATCGCCGCTGGGCGGCCTCGGCACCGCTCAACTGTCCTCCGCGCACAGGCCCGAGACGCAGACGTCCGAGCCGCAGCAGTCCCCATCCCGGCTGCAGCCCTCGCCCGTGTCGGCACATGCCGGGGCGTACCGCTTGTACAGCGCCCGCCGGTCCCTTGCGGGCGCGACGCAGGCAACCATGCCCGCGGGGGCGCCGGGGTGCGCGTACTCGCAGAACTGGTGGGCGGCGCAATCAGCGCACGAACGGCGGAAGACGGCCGCGGTGGTGGATGGGGGACTGCGCGGAACAGGGGAGTCGTGAGCATCGGGCGGCGAAGGGAAGTCGGCGAACCCACGCCGCGGCGGCCGAGGCGACTGAGGCAACGATTAGGAGGGCGACGATTAGGAGGGCGACGATTTTGACGGCGGTCGTGAACTTCATCGTTGCTCACTCCTGTGTTCGTCGGTGCTTGGGGGGACGTCCCCTTTGACCCTTTATGGGGGATGATTTGATGGGGGATGAGGATCCCGAGTCGGGGGATGCGGGCGGCATCCGGCTGTCCTCCCCGCCGTCATCGACCAGCGATGGGTTGGGCGGATCGACCGGAGACCCAGCGATTCGACTTATGAGCTTGCCTCGACGACTAGGTGTCATTTTTGTACGACGGAAAACGCTGTCAAGCGATCCAAGGGGACCGAGGTATAGGCATCCCTTGCGGCGTGCGCTCCCTTTGCCACGAACACCGATCCAGCCGATAGTTCATCACGGATCTCGTGCTCGGATACTAAAGTCAGGCGGACATTTTTTTGCATCCGTCGACGCTCCTGTTTCGGCGCTACGGCTGCCTCCGCTGCAGGTCGGCACTACATCGCCCTTCTGTGGTCCTCCACGCACTCGCCCGACTCGCACAGGCCGGATCCGCGGCACTGGGAGCATATCGATTGAAGGACTGTCTTAAGGAACTAACGGCACATCGAGTCGCGCTGTTGCGGCCGTAAAATGCGAGTTCGAAACGGACCGAAGGACAGTGAAAGGTTGCTGCGATGCGCTCCCATAGCACCGCCCCGATTCGGGATCTCGTGCTCGCAGTAGCTCCCTTCGAAGCTCGAACATCTTTCATATCCATCGCGCGCCAGCATCTCCTCGGCCGAGGGGCAACAGCTGCTGTTTCGACGAACTCCTTCCCAGCGCGACGGCCAGCAGAAAAAGATGGCAAGAAACCCCAGGAAATGCAAAAGAAGAGACCAAGCCGCAGTTCATCTCGTTGGAAACTTTTGCCCAGAACGCGATTCGTCCCGTCGTTCCAATCTTCGGTGGCCGGGCGGCTTCACTCCGGCTCGGACCCGCTCGACCTCCCGACATTGAGCCCACCAGCACCCCCTCGGCAGCCCCGTCTCCCCACGATGCTCCGCGCCACCTCTCTCTTCCGCGCCGTGCGCCAGGCCGCGCCCCGCCGCACCATGTCGGGCGCTCCGGTGCGCTTCCGCCCGCGACGCGTCGGAACCAGGAACTGACGCGAATTGCTCCCCCTGGACACCTCGGCCCCGATGTTGCCCCTCATGATACCGATGTGCTTCCGCCGATGTGGTTGCGACGCGTCGCGCGGGACCATAGCTCTACACGGCCGAGGCCACCGCCGTCGGAGTGGGCTGCCCTTGCCCCTGGAATCGGAAGCCCGCGTCGCTCACAAACCCCCTCCCCCCCTGCATCGCGCGTCCGATTCTCTCTCATAGGCCAGGTACGCTTTTGTTCCGACTGCCACCGTGGCCGCCCGGGCGCTGAACCTCCCCGCAGGAACGGCCACGTGAAGTCGAGCGACGGGATCCTGGACTTCGACCTGTCGGTGCCCAAGGGCATGGGCGGGCCGGGGGGTGCCAAGACTAACCCAGAGCAGCTGTTTGCCGCTGGGTAAGTCCCCCGTGGGGCCGTGGTGTGTCCAATTCTGACCTTCTGAGCCGTCGACGTGCTCCCCGCGGCCAAACAGCTACTCTGCCTGCTTCGGAGGCGCGCTTGGTGCCGCGCAGGGCATGCTGAAGCTGCCGAAGTGGGTCTCCTGCCTCCTTTTCGTGGTTTTGGGCACCGATGGACCGGCCGACCCTCACAGGCTGCCCGACAACATGAGCGTCAACGCAAAGGTCTCGATCGGCAAGGGCGAGGGCGGCTTCGACCTCGCCGTGGACTTTGTCGTCACCGCTGTGGGCACTTCCGTCTCCAGCTCGCGGTGCGGCTGGATCGACTGATCACTACCATTGCAGCCCGGCTACGACAAGGCGGACCTGCAGAAGATCATCGACAAGGCGCACACCGGTGGGCCCTCCATCTTTACCTCACGTTGCTTCGGATCTGAACCGCGCTCTCGGCAGTCTGCCCGTACTCCCGGGCGACCAAGGGCAACATGCCCGTGACGACCGTCATCGGCTGAGCATCCTGCTTTCCTCCACTTCTTTCTTGGCATCTATCGCCCGAATGTTCCGTGGTTGAATGCGCAGCCTTTTCCGCGCGCGGCTGGCATCGCAGGTCCGGGCGGTGTTTGCCTTTGGCGTGGGTGGCGTCCGGCCGGGCTGTGCGCCA
This sequence comes from Hyaloraphidium curvatum, assembly GCA_025558095.1. Lineage (NCBI taxonomy): Eukaryota > Fungi > Monoblepharomycota > Hyaloraphidiomycetes > Hyaloraphidiales > Hyaloraphidiaceae > Hyaloraphidium > Hyaloraphidium curvatum. The sequence continues at coordinate 20,478 of JAIVFI010000048.1, forward strand.
ATGCGACGGGCCCTGACGTCCGTCCGTCCAGCTTTCGGCCTCATACGGCACCGAAGAAGGAAGCAAAGTTGTCGGCTTCAACCTCCGTCCATTCGAGAAAGGAAACCTGGCTTCCATCGCGCGGGAGTTGCGGCGGCGGAACTGTTGTGGGTCCAGCGACTCAGCGGGATGCCGCAGCTCCGCCCCTTCGGGATCTGGCCGGCCAACACCGCCCGCGGCCCCCCCAGTTCACCCCAGCTCACACCGGACACATGCTCCTCGCCGCGCTCCTCGCCGTGCTGCTCCTGGCGAGCGGCGCGCGCGCGACGCCCACGCCCTCCGCCTGCGGGCCGGGCGTCTGCGGGGACGGCATCCTCTGCTGCGACGACTGGTTCCTCGGTGCGCCCTCCTCCTTCCCTTCCTCTCGCGATTCGGGCTGACTCGCTGGACTTCTGCACGCAGGCGCCAAGTGCTACCTCGCCGAGGTGATGGTCTGCACGCCCGACCTCGGGCGGGCCGCGGGCGACCTGTCGCTGTGCCCCGTCGGCACCTGGGCATGCGACAGAGCGTGCTATGACCCGTCGAAGTACCGATGCGAGGGTGGGAAACTGGAGCTGGGGCCGGCTACGGCTACGGGAACTGGGACGGGGACGACAGAGACGGCGGCGCCCGAGACGACGAGCAGGGTGGTGCCGACCACCTCGCCGCGCCGCAAGACGACGAGCAAGGGGCCCAAGGCGACGACGACAAAGGCCCGCAAGACGGCCACGACGCGCAAGACGACCACCAAGCGCCCGACGACCAAGCGCCGGACGACCAAATCCCTCACCGCGGCCCGCAAGTCAACCTCCCGCCCGGTCCCCAAGGCCACGTCCAAGATTCCAGCCCCCCCGCCGACGACCACCAAATCCGGTCCCGCCCCCACGCAGACCGCCGACCTCCGCATCAAGAACTCGTGCACCTCCACCCTGTGGTTCGAAGCCCGCTGGATGGGCAAACCCCTACCCGGCCACGCGAGCACCATCACGCGCGCCCTCCCGGGCGAGTACGTTGACTACGTCATCCCCGCCGACGGCCTCGATTCGACGCGGTTCTGGGGCAAGTTCGGGTGCGACGACCGGGGGAGGAACTGCCTCGTCGGGGACAGTATGGGGTTCTACCCGGGGAACGAGTGCCCGCCCGGGGGGTGCAACCCGCCGATCGACAGCCTCTTCGAGGCGACGTGGGGTTGCAAGCCGGGGACGGGGTGCCATGCCGCAAAGCCCACTACGTGGTTTGATACGACCCAGGTCCGTTTCCGCTGCTGTTGCGTGCGCGATAGCTGACTCTTTGCGCCCTCCAGGTCGACGGCTGGACGATCCCGTACCGCCTCCGCGCCTTCGGCGAGACCGACCGCTGCGACTGCAAGGCCGGCGTCTGCGGCTTCTCCGGCGTCGATGCCACCCGCCTGACGCTGGACAAATGCCCCACCGCCGACGACCTCTCGTGGTCGGGCCGATGGGCGACAACGACCAACGGCTCCAACCTCTCGGCCGTGAACCTGCTCGCCGCCCGGAACGGCGTCGCGGTGGGCTGCATCTCGCCGTGCAAGATCTTGACCTTCGCCCCGCCATGGGGCTTTGGCGAGAAGGAATCCGCGGGCGGCGCGGCCACGTACATGTGCTGTCCCACCCCCGATCCCAACCCCGCCACGTGCCGCCCCGAGACGGGCTGCCTCCTCTCGCCCGAGTGCAACGCGGGGCCGGTCAAGGACACGCAGTACGTGCGGACGGTCAACACGCTGGCGCCGGGGATCTACGCCTTCAGCTACGACGACGAGGTCGGGCTGCACGCGTGCCCGGCAGGGACGGTGGTGTACGAGTTTGAGTTCTGCCCTGAGGGATCGGGGGAGTACCCGATGCGGGTGTGAGGGCGTCGACGGCACCGCGGTGTTGCCCTTGGCGAGCACTCTCCTCACGTTGGCGGGCACGGCCGGCCGGGGGGCGGCACGGAGCAGCGGGCCCAAAGGCGACGCGCGGAAGAAGGCGGCGGCCTCTGCGAAGCCGCCGTCGAGCGACGCGGCCGCCAGGGACTCAGCAAGATCCGCCATGGCCGATTAAATTACGTCAGAGGCTCGGCGGCCGCGCTGCCGGTTCACGGTACGGTAGACGCGACGTTGTTGACTTGATGTCGAACCTGCCTAGGTCATCCACCCCGGCGCGGTGCTCCTCATCTAGCTCCATCCCGCCGATCAACCACGCGGATCCAGCTCGCAAAGTTCTTCGGAAAGCCGAGGAGAGGTTGCTTGTCGGGGGCGGACACCGCGCATCCGGATGTACTATGTAATCTTTGCTCCTCAACCGCGCTGAGCTTCTGGGCCTCAGCAGGCTCGCGGGAGGTTTCTTCCCCGGTCCCAACCCCGCGGGCACTCCTTTGATGCCGCCAAAGTGGACGGAAGGGGCATCCGGGACGGATCGATGATCTCGCGGAGCGAGTGAGGGACGCCGGGCCCTGCAGGGCCAGACGCGCGCAAGCCGCCCGGTCCAAAGTCCCGATTATATCGTACCCAAAGTAGCGTGGTCCTCATACAAAGTTGCTCCTCCTGCAATACCCGTCTACCCATCCATCCTTTTGTAGCCGGCGCCTAGTACATGGCGGCGGCGGCGGCAGCGGCGGCGGCACCGAGCACGGGCATCAGCGTGGCGCGGACCATGCTGCCAGCGCCGGGGCGGCTGGTGGTCGCGGTGGCGGTGACAGCGGCGAAGGGGATGGTGGGGGAGCCGTTGACGACGGCGGCGCACTTGGCGGTCAGGGCGACTGCGGGGGGGAGTTGTCAGCGCGGGGTAAAGGGCGGGGAAGGGCGAGACTTACAGACGGAGGGGCCGAGCGAAAGGGTGCCGCAGTTGCCGGCGGTGACGTTGAAGGTGCCGACGCCGGTGAAGGGGATCTGCATCGACAGGAAAACGCGTCACTTGAGGCGGCCAGCAGGCGACGGGGAGAAACCCACGGTGCAGGCGTCGTTACCGAAGAAGGCCATGGTGCCCGAAGCGGCGCCAGGGGCGCAGGCAGGGCGGCCGAAGGCGGGGATGCCGATGAAGCCGAGGGGCACGCACTGGTTGGCGATCACGGCGGCGGCGGTGAGGTAGGTGCCGGTGCAGGTGGCGCCGGACCACTGGGTGACGACAAAGTACTCGCCCTGCGGATGGGAGCGGGGCGTCAGCGCTGGGCCGGGCGCGGAAATGGGGCGCGGAAACCGACCGAGCCCTGGAGGGTGAAGGACGGGGGGGCGTTGGCGTTGCAGGTCTGGGTCACGTCGTAGTTGACTGTGGCGTTACTGGGAATGCAGGCGACGTTGCCCTGGCAGGTGGTCGGCAGGTTCGCCTGGACTGCTCGGCAGGAGAGGGAAAGGGGGGACATGATCAGTGAGGAGCGGGTGGGGGCCCGGGCGTCAACGCACAGAGCTGCGGCGCGGTGGCGTTGACTTTGCAGCCCGAGCCGGGGATGAAGCCGTCGATGATGGTCGCGGCGCGCGCGGGGGCGGCGGCCAGCGCGAGGGCGGCGAGGATGACGGCGGCGGCGGCGCGCATTTCGGCGGGGCGGCGGCGGGGCGGCGGGCGCTGAGACGGCGATCCGAAAGGCGCGGCGGGGTTGTGGCCGACGGCGGAGAGGCGCGGGTCGAGTGACTCGGCGGGGGAGCAGAAAAGGTGGGGGGGTGCGCGGGCCGGGCCACCCAGCCGGCAGGGGACTAAGCCCCGATTCCCGGCCCCCGCGCAATCAAGCCGGCCGACGGGCGGCGCGATCGCCGGATCGGGCGCGGTAACAGGATCGGCATCGCAGGACATTGCGCAAAGGCCCCTCGGGACGCATCCGGCAGGGCGGAAAGCACGAGTGACCCGCCCAGGCGCCGAATGATCCTTGCCCTTGCGTCGACGCCACCACCGGGGACTCGTACCGGCCAAAGGAAGCGCGGATGGGGTTGCAGTAAGCTTAAATAAACCGATCGGCGATTCAGATATGGGCCATCCGCGCGATTCGTCGCTCGGCGGGCCTGCGCGATGTGTCTCCCATCTTTGTCACCCAATCAAATCGAATCCCCCGCATGTGCTTTCCAATGTTCCAATAGATGGCGCACTTACAAATGACGCTCTACGCCGTTTCGTCGGACAAATAAACCGCGCGCAGGGTGCCTGCCTCGACAACGGCTCCGGGATCAGGCCCTGATCACTGGGAACCGTCAGCGAGTTAGGTGGCCTCTGCCTCGGAAACCGCCCCTCGTCCTTCGGCATTAGTAAACGCGTTGAAACGCGTTTTTGGCGTTGCCGATCGTATGGGAGCCTGCTGTGCGGCCGCCGCTTGAGGCCCGCGTCCGCCGGCGGAACCGTTCTCCAAATGGACCGGGGACGCCTTCCTCGCCTCCCTCCGCCTCGCCTCGCCGGGGCTGGCCGCGTGGACAAGGGCGCAGATCGCCGTGGCGCCGTGGGTTGCCGGCCACGTGCGGCTGCGCTACACGGCCTTCTGGGTCCTGGGGTTGGCGCTGCTGCCGATCCAGTGGATCGCCAACAACGGCAGGTTCGGCACGGCGCAGCTGGCCGCGGGCACGGCGAGCTCGGCGGTGCTGGGGCTGGGCGGCATTGCCGCGGCGCTCTCGTCCAGGGGCTACGGTTCGCGGTACGAGGCGCCGGCGGGGTTCGGGCAGCACACGCTGGCCGTCGTCGCGCGGTGGGCGCAGCTGGTCCTCGGAGATCCGGCGGACAAGGGGCGGTCTTCGAAGCTGCTCGTGCACGACCCCAAGGACGGGCTCTGTCCCTGCCCGCTGCCGACGTGCGCGCGGGGCACGGTGGCGCTGGCCGGCCCCATCCGCTTCGCCGAATCCGCCCTTCGCTTGTCCAGTGCGTGGCTGTGGACGATCTTCTACTCCTTGTGGATGCCGGCGGTGACATTCGCCGCGTTCACGTGGCGCACGCCGTGGGCCGCCACCCTTTGCGCGGTCTACATCGCTCTGAACCTCGAATTTCACTGTGCCAACGTCATCGTAATCCAGCCTCTGAGCTACGTTTCCCTGGAGCTCACCCTCAGGCTCCACAACCGGGCCATGTCGCTGGCCCTGGACTACCTCGTCCGGCGCTGCGGCCTGCCCGCGACCGAGGACCCGGCGCCGCCGTCGGGACCGCCGCCGGACGACGAGACGTACATCCTCCTCTACGAATCCATGACCGCCGTATGGCAGCATCGCATCCGCTCGGCGGCGTTCAGCACCCGCCTCCTCGCCGTCGGCATCGTCGCCCTCGCGTTGACCGCCGTCGCCGGGATCGCGGCGGGCAACTGCCTCCCCGCCGCCTTCTTCTTCCTCCTGGCCTGCTACCTCCTCGTGCTCGCCTCGGACCTGGCCAACTTCTCAGAGAGCACCTCGCACGTCGCCGCCGTCCGCGCGCTGCTCCTCCGCGCGCGCACCCGCCTCCGCAGGCTGGCCCTCTCCCCGTCTCTCCCGCCCGCGCGGCTCGCCCTGGCGGAGACTTGGACGCCTCGCCGGGGTGTTTGGCCAGGTACATGGGGTTCGCGGTGGACAGGGCGGTGGCGCGGAACGTGGCGTCGACGCTGTTTGCGATGGCGGTCGGGCTCTGGAGCGTTTTGAGGGGGAGCGGAGTCAGCGTGGGCCTGGAGATGGCCTGCGGGGGCTGAAGTGTCGGCGTTGCTGCCAAAAGATGGTTCTGCGGTCTTCCAGGTGTTGTGGTGGGGGCTTGTCGCGAAACACCGCATCTCCCGCCGGCTGCGGAGACCACCGCCCGGGCAAGAAAATGGCATGTCCGTCAGTGTAGCTGATTCACGGCTGCATGATGATCTGCAGTACTGTATTTTTTGTTCTGAGCGGGCCGGCGGAGCGAACTGGACGCTGGCCTGGCTGAGCAAGTTGAGATCCGCGAGCCAGCAACACCGCCGCCCTTCCCCGCTGCCGCTGCAAGCCCGCGCCATGGCCGCCATCGCTGTTGCACGTGCGTCGCGGTGGCGTGAATTGCAGCCGCCGCTAACGGGCCCGCAGCGCGCTCCGGCGTCAGCATCGTCCTCCCGCGCATTGCGGAGGGAGCCGGCCTGCTCCCTCAAGCGGCGGCCCCCGCGCATGTTCCCAGCGGCGCCCTGAACGAAGGGTTCCATGCGCCCGCCGAAGCGCAGGAAGCCGCGAGGGTCATCTTCCCGGGAGCAGCGCCCGCCGTTTATCATGTGCAGGCGACCGCTGATGTCGCTACAAACGTCGAGGTTGCTAGTGAAGGCGCCGGAAACGCGCTCGTCGACGTTCCCGCCGCGGCTCCCCGCGCTCCCCGGGCGGGCAGGAGGGTGAACCTCGGGGCCGGGCTCCGAGACCTCGCGGTAAGCCAGGGCCGGACAACGGAGAGGTCGAGCAGCTGAGTGCCCGCCCTCCCTACACCAGTACGAAGCCGTCATCACCGTGGCAGCGGAATCCAGCTGCAATGTTCTCACAAGGGCGCCGGCGACGGTCCTCGCTGCACCCGTCAGCGCCGGCTTCGGGGCGGTCGTAATGCACAGCTACGCCAGCCAGCTCAAGGATCTCACTGGCAACGATGTAGGGCTGCTTGCGACGCCGTCTTGCTTCTGAACGCTGATCGCGTCGCCCGGGCTTCCAGATCATGCGCTGGACCTGCACCGGGGCGGCGATCTTCGGATTCGCAGCCTTGGGGAGCACGGTGGTCTATTACATCTTTGAGAGGCCCACGTACCCTGGAAACCCGCCCCGGGGTAGGGCGGCGGGCATCGCCCTGCAGTGAAGTTGCACCCGAGTCGCCCAAGAGCAAGTTGCAGAGCGGACATGCCGCTAGCGAGCTAGCTGGTCATTGCAACAGCCCTGTCGGCTCTCTGCCATTTATTTGACAATAGTGGAGCGTTGCGAAGGAGGAATTCGAAGTGCTCCAGTCCATCATTGTTCGTCGTGGTGAGCAGGGACAGATAAAGCTTCGCAAGTAACACTCAAATGCACATTTCAATCGATCTCCTAACTCGGTCCACATCCAAATAGCGCCGTCCCGCCCTAAAGCCCCATTGCTCGGCAGCTCCAGATCACAGCTTGGCCTTCTGGTCGCCGAGCTGTCCCTCGGCCGGCGAATCCACGGCGATCCCGCTGCCCTTCTTGGTCCCCGCCGACTCGTCCCACGGCCTCGTGACGCGGCCCAGGGCAAACTCGGGCGCGAGCGTGTCCTGGAAATGGGGTTCGGGATTGGGTTACGGGGGGGGGGGGGGGGAACGGAGGGACAGGGGACCCACCGATCCGTAGGGCATGTCCTCGAACTTCTCCGGCTTCACCGGCGGCGTGTGCTGGCTCGTTGCCGGCGAGTAATAGCCCATGGAGTGATCCATCATACTCAGGAAACGGTTAGCGCCATCGCATGGGGAGTGCCGCGGGGGTCACCTACGCGTACCCGACCAACTCCTGCACCTCGGGGTCAAGGGTGCGCGCCACCTCGGGAGGGACGGAGAGGTAGTGGTTCTCCTCGGAGCGGAGCCAGCCGAGGGAGAAGGAGACGTGCATGCCAACGCGCCTGCGGGGACGAAACGGTTTTGCGTGAGTCCGCGCGCGGATGGCCAGGGGAACAAGGGTGCCCACCAGTCGTCCTTGGTGACGTTCGCGCCACCGCCGTGGATAGTCGAGCCGAGATATAGCCTGCATCCGCAAGGAGTAATTCAAGGGCTGCGGGCCAGGCAGGACAAAGGATGCAGGGCTACCCACACGCACGAGCCCTTGGGCATCACCGCCTGCCGCACGTCCCGCCCCTCGGCATCGGGCATGTACGAATTCAGCGGCCTCGCGTGCGTGCCGGGAACCACCTGTGTGGCTCCGTTCTTGTCCGTAAAGTCGGAAAGCGCCCACCTGCCCGGGAGGGAGCGACAAACGGGTTTCGGTCAAGCAGCGCTCGAGCATCGGGGAGTCCCCGCAGCCGCGACACACATTGTGGCCACCATGGGCTCGAGTTCCTCAGGAAGATGCTTGCCCCAGGCGACGCGGTCGCGGTGGAGGGGCTGGGCGGGGGAGCCGGGGCCGATCTTGATGATCTGGGCCACGTGCAGCTGCGTCGCGCGACTGCATTGAGCGGGTGCTTCACCCTGGGGCAACAGACCGCCCACCTGGTACCGCTTCGCATGCTCCAGCAGGTGCTCGTCGGCCGCCGCACGCAGGAACCGGTTCTTGAGCACCGCCTCGTTGAAGGTAGGCGACCTCGCCGGCAGTGCCCCGCAACGGACCGTGTTCTTGCCCGAAAAGTCGTCCACGCCGGACGTGGTCCCGCCAATCCAGGGCGCCATCTCCGCCACGATCCGGTCTGCTTGCGCCGGAGAAATTGCGTACTCGACAATCACGGCGCCGTCCTCGCGAAGAATACGAAGGGCGTCCTCGGGCTTGCAGGTGCGCCCGTCGACGCGGCGGACGTCGGGGAAGGAGTGTTCCATGGTCGCGGTGGCAAGGGCGGTCGCCATTTCGACGGGTTGAAGGGTGGCGGGCCTCTCGGCACAGAAAGAGCAGTCAGGGTGGGTCAAACAAGGGGTAGCCTGGTCGCCTGAGGGAAGACGGCGATGGAACTGCCTCTGAGTGGCGGTTGTGTGCGGCTGCGGCGATGCGCTCGGAGCGGAGCTGGCCGGTCGCCATTGGCGCCCGATCGCACAGCCTGATCGGGAGACATCGACACATTTCCCATGGGCTGCCTCTTTCGCAGACCTCATTTGTGTGTCGGATACGCTACAAAGGAACAGGAAGATGTCGCGCCCTGCATCGCAGTCGAGCTAGCGCCCGCCCTCGGCGTCAATCTCACTCCGATCGAACCCCGGTTGCGACACACTCCCCAAGTAGGCCCAAACGAAGGCTGCCGAGTGGATCGATGCCATGGGATGCAGGACATGCCGACGAGAGCCTTTCTCGTGGCTTCCATGCTTCGAATCAGGGCGGGCCTGCTTCTGCCGCAGATCCGCCCCGGGGGGACGTCAATCAGACCTCGGTCTACAGGGAGTAGCCGCAGGGGGGGAGGCAGTAAGTACAATTTATTCACCAGAAGCTTGATATTGGCCCGGTCGTGAAGCAGAACGATGCTGGGGCAGGTGGTCAATTAGTTAGCACGACGCTTCGACCGGGCCGCGCGTCCCCGTTTGCCACTCCCCCTCGTGCCCACTCAGTACACCCCTACGGACCTTCAGGCGCCCGCGATATGTCTCCCGCCATCGCTGGTCGCCCCGACCTGCTCTCGCTCCCGCCGGAGCTCCTCGCCGACGTCGCGCGGCGCGTCGCCGCCGGCCCGGGACTCGCGCAGCTGCTCGAGTTCGGCCTCGCCCACCGCGTGCTGCTCGCCACCGCGGTCCCCGCGCTCTGCCGGGAAATCAACGTCGTGAAGAAGGATGTGCGGCTACTGCGGTCGTTGGCGCGGGCCTATGCCACGCCGGGGCTGTTTGAGAGCGTGCGGTCGCTTCGGGTCGTGGCGGTCGGCCAGAGCGAGGCCGAGAAGAGGGAGGCAGGACAATGTGTCGCTCGGCTCATGAGGAAGTGCTCCGGGCTCGTGGATCTTACTTTCGGGGTCAGGGCGGCGTTCGACTGGGCCCTGCTGCGCGAATCGAAGCTCACCTCCTTGGATATCTCGGTGGACGATTCGAAAATCCTCCGGGGCCTGTCGGGCAAATCTCGCCTTCCACCAACGCTCAAGAAGCTCGAAGTCTCGTGCTTCTTTGAGCCAAACCCTCCATTCTCCCTCAATCCCTCTGGGAACTCGTCGAGCGACACGCGGAGCAGCTTGACGAGTTGTGGGTCGCGTTGGAATGCCGCCAATCTTCCCGCCTGATTTGATTTCCCGCGTCGCAGGATCTTCGAACCCTTTCAGCCCGGGACATTCGACCTCGCCCCCTTCCCCCGCCTCGTCTCCAAGCTCTCTGTCCTGCGCACCTACTCGGACAATCAGTCCCTGCTCTCGGACCTCGCCCACCTTCCCCAGTTTCGGCCGCACACGCTGAAGCTCTGCGACGTGATCACGCCACGTGGGACGCGCTGGCCCGCATGCCCTCGCTCAGGCATCTCTGCATCCTCGACGACGGGACGCACTACTTTGCCTGGGGCCTGCCACCGAACTTGAAGTCCCTGGAGTTCATCCGCGCGCGGCCCGGGCTT
>JAIVFI010000049.1:0-28112 GCA_025558095.1 Hyaloraphidium curvatum
CCCTCCGCAACGCATGCCTCGCACTCCGCGCGGCCGTCGACGACGTTGCTTTCCTGCGCAAGTGGCTGCTCGCGCCCCCGGACGAGCGCCGCGTTGCGCTGTACGACCGCACCGAGGCCATGCTCGCGAAGCATCACCTGACCGCGAAGGCCGTGCCCGTCGCCGAGGTCCTGCAGCAGCTGGGCGCCGCCGACCCCGGCGCGTGCCATGGATGCAAGCGCTCGCCGGAGGAGCTCCCCCCCCGCGCCGACGGCGGTGCCGCACCGCCCGACTTCCTCGCCATGGGATCGAGCACCTTTCTCTGCCCCCCCTGCCGGCGCCGCCACTTCCCGACCTCCTCCGAGCTCCCGTGGGGCCTCGCCGCGTCGGACGTCTCGGGTCTCGCCGGCATCCGCCTTCCGGGGAGCTACGTGACCTACTACCCTTTGACCAAGTTGGCCCCCGTTGCCCGCCGCAAGTTCCCCTCGCTCCCCCCCGACGCCAACCCCTCGCAGCTCGACGCGGCGTGGGCGGAGCGCCTGGCCCGTGCCGCGCGCAGGAGGAAGGAGGCGCTCTCGGCGCGGCTGCGTGAGGACGAGAAGGGCGAGATCGAGGCGGCGCTCAAGGATGCCAAGCTGCTGAGCTACCGCGGGCAGTTCACGACGAGGTACAGGGCGAACCTCAAGCGGGGGAGGGGGACGAGGGGACGAGGGAGGCCGAGGCGTTCGCGGAGGCGATGGCGTACGTGAAAGGCAAGAAGGCGGCCAAGGCCGGGTAGCGCCCGAAATGACGACAGACAACCCGCCAAACGCAACTCGCGCCCCGACCTCCACACCAGGCGTTTCCCGTCCGCTTCCCCCTTCCTGACGCGTCTCTCGAATCATTCCTTCCACCGGCACCCGCCAGCCTCCTCGCCTGCCCGCCGGACCGCCATGGACGCGCCTTCCCCGGCCTCCGACGTTTCTCCCCCTCCGGACGCTTCCCTCCCCACGGCGCAGCCGGTGACGATGGAATCCCTCCTTTCCTTCCTCCCGGCATCTTTATTGCCCCCCGCGCTCTTCCTCCTCTCCGGCTTCTCCGCCTGGGTCCCCTCGTTGCTCTCCCTCCTGGACCACGTCACGCACATGGGCCCCGCCCGGCAGTTCGGGTACTTTTTCGCCGCCTGGATCTCCCTGCGGATGTTCCACCTCGCTTCCCCCTCCGGCTTCGCGCGCGCGAGGATCTGGCTGCAGGCCGCGCTCGTGGCGCTGGTAATCGCGGGGCTGGCGGGCGGGTTCGCGGCAAAGGGCGTGGAGTGGTACCACGCTCCCCCGGCGCCGCGCAGGAACGCCACGCTGTTCAACGCGACGTTTGCCAACGCGACCGGGAACGGGACGGCGGGGGAGGAGGAGGGGTTCGAGGAGCTGTAGGTCGCCGGACGGGGACGCGCTCATTCGACTGGAGGGGCCCGTGCAGGATGGATACCCTCCTAACTACATGTAGGACGGCCGATACCCGTAAATTTCCTGCCTGCTTCGGCTGAGGAACGCGTCCGGAACGCCGGTGATTATCGGGCCAGTCACGCGGCCTTCGCCACCCCTTCCGCCGACGCGGGTTCGTCCTCCAGCGGCGGCAGCGAGCCAGCCCGACGACCCCCGCGGGCAATCCTCACAACTTCCTCGCGTCCGGGAACCGCGCGGCAGCCGAAGATGCCCGTCTTCTCCGACCCCGCCTCGCGCCGCGTGGACCTCGCCCTCCTCCTCTTCTTCACCTCTCCCTCGCCCTCTCCGTCGTCTCGGCCCCGCGGTCCACCGTGGCTCGCCCCCCCCCCCCCCCCCCCCCCCCCCCCCCCCCCCCTCTGGCGGAGCCTCGCGCCGTACCTCCCCGCCACGCTGTTCGGCCTGTTCCGCTCCTGCGCCGCCTTCGGGGACGACGTCACGTGCACCAACTTCCCCTCGGCGCGGCTGTGCGAGGGGAGCGCGGGGACTTTGCGCCGCGTGGCTGTCGGCAAGGTTCGGGTGGTCCTTGCCTGCGCCGGCGGGGCGGTGGCGGCGGTCGGGGGGGTGCTGGGGCTGGCGGCGGAGGAGGGGATGAAGGCGATGGCGGGTGGGGGGGTTCCTTTCGCCTGCTTTGGCATCGGCGGGAGGGTTCGAATTGTCGCGTCTTTGCCGGGTGCGGCCGCGTCGCTTCGCTTCGCTTTTGGCGCGCCGATAGGCAAAATGGCCGTCGCCGGCGTCCTCGTGCACCTCCTCGGCCAGGTGGTCGCCATGTCGGTCATGATCAACGTGGAGGCCAATGCGGACGGGGCGGTGCCGCTGCCCGTGTTCCGGACGGCGTGGGTCACCGCGGTGCGCCGCGGGGATCGATGGACGGGGGCTGACGCGCCGCGCGGGGCGACAGGTTCGGCGCGAGCTTCGTGCTCTGCATCGTGAGCTGGGTCGCGGACGTGTTCATCGTGGCGGTGGGTCGCTCCGCTTCCAACCTGCCGGCACGGGGCTTTGATGTTGATTCGGACCGTTCGGTTCCCGCGTGGCAGATCAAAGCTCGTCGCCATCGGCCTCTCCAAGCGGTCCGCGTACACCGAGATCGCGAGCTGAGTTTCCCCCGCCCGGCCAAATTGGGCCCTGCTGGCGAGGGACGGAGTTGATCAGTGGCTTCTTGGCTGGGCGATTCCCGGGGGTGATCAGGTTGCGGGGGGCCGGGGGGGGGGGGGGGGGCATGTGGGGTGTATTTGGATTGCTGCGGCCCGGACATAGATTGCTGCTGAATGCCAACGAGGAGGGATTGGGACGGGGAGGTCACGGGGGTGTATGGAAGGCGGCGTCCCAATCGAGGGTCGCCAAATTCAGGTTGCGGCAGAGGAGCTGCCGGACCGTGCCGCCGCTCGGACGCGGCGGGAAAATTAGGCCGAGTTGCAAGGCAGCATGCTGCAGGGGATGCAGTGTTCCCGGGGGTCCCGAATCGGGGTCGAGGGGATACCGCAGCTTTGGTTCGCGGGGACCCGGCGCGAACCAAGTCGAGGAATCTCCCCGACACCCCCAAACACCGGGCAGTCCCCGTACGGAGGCGACAGCCGACCCCGCTCCGCCGCCTCGGGACCCCGCGCGCACGCGCCGCCATGCCCTTCGAAGGCGGCCCGTCGCGCGCCGCGCCCTCCGCCGGCCCGTCGCCCCCGCGCCCGCCGCCCCCGCTGCCCTCTCAGCCGCGCACGCCGCACGCCGCCGCCCCTCAGCCGCACCGGAAGCACCCGCGCGACTCGCCGGCCGCATTCTCGGCGCACGGCGCGCGCGGGGGCATGGCCGGGGCGGGCGGCCCGCAGCCGCACCCCGTGCCGGCCCCGCCCGACGCCGCCCCCGCTGCGCACGGCTCCCCCGCGGCAAAGGCAAACAAGAAGCGCCGTGCGGACCCGCCGCCGCTGCCCGTCGCCGCCCCGCGCGGCACGCACTGGCCCGCAATGCCCGCGCCCAGCCTCGCCGCGTTCCCGGCAAAGCACCCCTCGCCGCCCTCGCTCCACGCGCAGTCGCCCTTCGGCATGCAATTCGGGCACCCCGCCTCGCAAGGCGCCCGCATGCCCGGCCCGCCCTTCGGCCCGCCCGCCGCGCTCACCCCCGCGCTGCACCGCGCGCCCCTCGCCGACCCCGGCTCCCCGCACAAGCGGCACTCGCTGCCCGCGAACCCCTTCTCCGCGCACGCGGGGGGGCCCCGTCCGCACGCGGGCGCCTTCGCCTCGCCCCGCGCGGACGTGCGCTTCCCGCAGGTCGGCGCCGGCGCGCACGGCGCGGCAGCCGGCAGCCCCGCCTTCTTCCGCGAGACCCCCGGCCGCCCGAAGCCGGTCCTCGACCAGGCGTCCCCCTTCTTTGCCCCCCCGTCGCATACCGCCCCCCCGCCCTCCCAGTTCCACCCCGCGTCGTCGCAGGCCGCGGCTTCTTCCCAGGCCACGCTCCGCGGGACCGGGAAGCAGGCGTCGACCTGGCCCACCCCCGCGCGGCCGACGAGCAACGTCATGAGCCCGCACGAGCAGCGGGACGCGATAATGAGCAGCCCCGAGGCCAGGGATGAGAAGGAGGTGCGTTCTCGCTTCCCGCGCACCGCAACGGCCAGCTCACCAGGCTCCGCGTTCCAGTTCTGGGCCTCGCCCCCGGCAAAGACCCCCCGGACCGAACGGCACCAGCTGCTCACGCCCGTCAAGAGCGGCAAGAAGCAGCCCGATGACTGGTGGCTCAAGTCGCCCTTCAAGTCCGAAAAGGGCGGCCGCCACGGAAAGTTCCACGAAAAGGTCGACTTCCGGAGCCCCGGCGGGTTCGGCAAGCTCGCGAGCAGGTTCGGGGACATACAGATGCTCGAGCACGATGCCGCGCCAACGGCGGCGGTGGCCGGGCCGGCGTCGCCCGCGCGGAGGGGCAACCTGCTCTTTTCGGACTTTCTCCCCGCGCCGAGCTCCCCCGCAAACCACGGCCAGCAAGCGCATCAGCCCGGCGACTTTGTCGCCCTGCTCATGTTCCCCGAGGCCGCTGCCCAGGACCAGCCCCTCCCCTTCGAGCTCCTCTGCCGCGTGCTCGCGTACCTCCCACCCCCCGACCTCGTGCGCTGCATGGTCCTCAGCAAGTCGTGGTGCAACGCCGCCGCCCCCGCGCTGTGGAGCGAGATTCGTGTGCGCAGCACGGTCGGCTGGTCCAAGATCTTTGGCGTGCTCAAGGGCAAGTCGACCCCCGCCTCGGACGCCTCGTTGTTCGAGGACCCCCCCGGCAGCCCGCGCCGCTCCTCCCGCCTTGCCTCTCCCGCGCGCCCCGCGATGCCCTTTGGCGCGCACCGCCGCTCCGGCCCCCGCGCTGCGGTGTACCGCTCCCTCGTCCGCGCATGGAGCTACTCCTCCATCGACGCCGACGGCAAGCGGCTGCCCACCACGCGGGGCGCCACCCTGTCCATCCTCCGCGGCCTGCTCACCTCGCGGGTGTACATGCCGAACCTGCGGCGTGTGTCGCTCGCCGGGGGCGCGGAGTGGGCCGACGACGGGTTCCTGAGGATGCTGGCGGCGGGGTTCGGCGGGGTTCTGGAGCACCTCTCCCTGTCGGGGTGCAGGAACGTCACCCGCGCCGCGCTGCTCGCCAGCCTGCCCGAGTTCCGTGCGCTCAGATCGGTCAGGATCGAGTACTCCTCCGAGGTGGACGCCGCCGTCGTCTCGCGCATCGCCGCCCTCGGGGTGCCTTGCGTGGCGGTGGTGTACTGCGGCTCGCTCGACGACGCCGCCGTCGCCCTCCTATCGGGGTGCAGGGAGCTCGAGGTGACTTTCTGCCCCGGAGTGACCTTTGGCGCCGGCATCCGCGGGCTGCTCGCGCGCGCCGAGGGGCTCGAGGTGCTCAGGGCGGGGTACATCACCTGGAGCGAGCCGCCCAGGGGGCAGACGGCCAGGTTCCCGCGGGGGATGAGGGAGCTGGATCTCTCGGGCTTGCCGGTGCTCGATGCGCGGGTGTCGCTACCGGCGTCGCTGCGGAGGCTGGTGCTGAGGGAGCTCCCGCAGGCCGCGACGGCGGCGGCGCTGGCGAGGCTGCTGAAACGGTGCACATCCTTGGAGGTGCTGGACGTGGGCGGGACGCCGTTCGCGCCGGGGGAGAGGGAGGAGGCGGGGCGGTGGTGCGCGGGGAGGGGGGTGCGGATGGTGGCGGACGACTGATGCGGTGGTGGTGGTGGTGTGGGGCGGGGGCTCGCGCGCGCGGCGCATGCATCTCTTTCGGCTCGAATCATCTCTTTCGCTTCTCTTTCTCTGTTTCTGTATCTGTTGTAGAGGCGCGTGCGTGCGGGAACATGATTATGGAATCCCAAAGCTCGGACCGGGGAGTGACTGGATTTCGTCCGCGTCTGTGCATCACAGTGAGCTTTGTGGTGATGTACATGGAGTAGCTACCTCCCCGGCATGAACGACCCCCGCTCCGCCAACGGCCACCCCTCCAGCCCCCCATCCCAGTCCCTCGGATCCTCCACCGCCCTCGCCAGCGCCTCCATCCCCGGCACGCACCCCGCGCTCCCCCTCAGCGCGCGGAGGCCCCCGTCCAGCCGCTTCCTTACGAACCCGCGGAGTTCGGGCTGGTCGGGCGGCAGGTCGCGGAGGAGCATGGAGAGGAGGAGGGAGAGCTTGGCGGTGCTGGTCCAGACGGTGCAGGGGAGGTGGTCCAGGGCGGTGGGGGAGGAAGCGAGGAGGGAGGAGAGGCGGTCGCATGCGGCGAGGGCGGCGTCGAGCGCGGGGACGAAGGATTCGGAGGAGAGCCACGGGTGCAGGGCGGCGGCATCGGCGACCCTTGCAGGGCACAGGCAGAGGGCGCGGAGGGTGTGCAGGTGCAGGAGGAGGTGTTCCGGCTGGGCGTGGCGGAACCGGGAGGGGGCGTCGGGGAGGAGGGTCCATGCCGGTGGGGAGGCAGGGGTGGGGCGGGCGGCGAGGAGGTCCAGGGCCGAGGCGGCGGCGTCCATGAGGTCCGGCGCGGGGGAGGAGCGGAAGGTGTGGAGGTACGCGAGCATGGCGATGCCGTCGAGGTGGGGGAAGAGGACGGGGATGGCTCCAGGGGCAGAGAGCATCGAGGCGGTGACGGCGGGGGCGGCGGGTGCGCCGTAGGGGCGGGGGAGGGGAACATCGGCGACCAGCTCATCGGGGACGATCCAGGTGCCCGTGGACGAGCGCAGGATGCCAGAGCGGTCGTAGGCGTAGACGAACCAGCGCAGACGCCGCGCGAGCTCGCCGTCGTGGCCCTCGGCCGCGGGGTCCGTGGACGCGGCCGCGGCGGCAGCCAGGCGGAAAAGGTGCTCGGCCGGTCTCCGGTCCGGGTTGTAGAAGGTTGCGATGAAGGCAAGGTGCACAAGGGCCACGGCATCCCAGAGCAGGCTCCGCCCGTCGAGCGGGGCGGCGTGGAGGGAGGGAACGGGCACGAGGGAGCTTTGCACGAGCTCCGTGGCCGTGGCCGTACAGGCAGCCCCCCATTTCATGCACTCTGCCGCGCTCAGGCTGCCCGGGGCCGCGTCCAAGGTGCGCTGCGAGGTCCCACTTCCCGTGCCAACCGAGGAACCGCGCGCATCGTCGTTGCCCACCCCGTCCTCTCCAATCTCATCGGCAAGATAGAAGAGCGCCAGCGCCAGCACGGCGTTCGCGGCAGCCGCGGGCATATAACCGGCGTCTCCCACCAAACGCAAGTCCACGAGAGGGAGGGTCGCATAGGCCGAAGCGGAGTACACCTCCATCGTGCGCTGCCGCAAATCGTCGGGCACGTCTACAACGCGTCCGGTCGCGGAGCTTCGAGAGGGCGCCGGGCTCGGCAGCGGCGGCGGCGAACGCGTCTTCCCGGCCACCGGCCCGGGCGGCACGCACGCATGCCGCTTCCTGGGCGTGCCCCGCAGCGCCGCTTCGCCGAGCGCCAGCAATTTCGCGAGATCCGCGGCATCGGGCGCCTCGTACTCGCATTCGCCGCCGCGGGAGGCGCACCGCCCGCACCGCAGGCCCGCGAACCGGTCCGCGGGATCCCCCTCACGCCAGCCCTCGGCCGCGGCGAGGATGAGTAGCTCGATGTCGCAGACGCGACGTCGTTGCCGGCAGTACGCGCAGATCAGTCGGGGGCGCATTTTTGTCTGCCAACGAGCGTGTATGGTTCATTTCCGCAAGGAAGACAATATACAGAGCATAATAATCACGGGCTTAGGCGGACGGTCAGGTCCGCGGCCAGGCTAACCGGGCGGGCGGCCAGCTCTAACGCGCTGACCGCACAAACGCTACCCCGAAGCAACCGCCCGAACGCGGGCAAACACCCCCGCGCGGGCCCCGCCGACAGCGCAGAGCCGGACAGCTGTCGCGCGCCGAGCTCCCCGGGCCGGCGCTTCGCGCCGCGGAGGCCCGGTGCGCGAGCGGCGCCGCATCGCCCGCGGGCAAACGCTGACAGGTCGCGCGCGCGGGTTCCCCCGCGGTCCTCCCGCGCCGCGGTCCTCCCGCGCCGCGGACCCCATAGATTCGGCGGACCCCATAGATTCGCGCATGGACACCCTCGCCGCCGCGGCGGCCGCGCTGGAGCCCGTCGCGGGCCCAGGTGCCGGCGGTGACGTCGACTCGACCCCCGCCCCGCGCGCCGCGCCCAAGCCGCGCAGGCCCGCCGCCGGAGCCGCCCCCGCCCGGGAGACGGGAGAAAGGAAGCGGAAGAGCGCGGGGGAGGGCGAGGGCGGCGCCGCTGCGGGCCCCGTCGCCTCCGCCGGCGGCCTGCAGGGCCCACCGAAGCGTCGGATCGCCGCGACCAAGCCCCCGTCGGCCAAGGCGCCCGGCGAACCGGGGCGCAAGCAGCCGGCAGGCATACGCAAGAAGGATCTGGCATCGGCCGGTGCTCCGGCAGCCCGCGGAGGTGCGGCGGGCGCCCCGGACGCGGCGGGCTCGGGAGGCAGCGGAGCGACGCGCAGGAGCAAGGTTGGCGACGCCGTCGTCCTGCACGAGGCGTCCCCGGGCGGGAATGATGCCGCTGCATCCGGTGCCGGGGCTCGCGCTCGCGGAGGAGGTGCTGGGGGCGACGGCGACGGCGCGCGGACCGGAGCTCCGGCTGGAGGGACGCCGGTCAAGGCAGGAACCCCTCCCGGCGGTCAGGAAGCGCAGAATCCTGGCGGCCAGGGATCAGATGGATCCGCTCCCGCGGCAACGGCTGCCTCGGTCCCTCCGGCGGAGGCTCCGGCTCGACCGACGGCGCGGAAGCCAAAGAGGAAGCGCGCCGCCGAAGACGACGGGGATGCGGAGCGAGCCGGTGCCGAGCCCGGTGCAGACGGCGCGGACGGAGGCTTGGGCCCCGCCGAGCGCAGCGAGCTCGAGGAGGCGCTCCGTTCCGGCCCCGCCGTGTCGGACGACCTGGAGCGCCGGGCCGCCCTCGCCGCGGACGAGGCCTGGAAGAACAGGGAGAACAGCGGGACCACGGACAGCATCTACGCCTCGCACTTTGAGCACTACAAGCTCTGGTGCGGCGGGAACGGCGTGGAGCCCTTCCCCGTCCTGCCGGCCAAGGCGGTGCTGTTCGCCGACTGGACGATGAAGCGGCCGCGCCTCAAGTCCGGCGTGAGGAAGGGCTCGAAGAAGGGGCGCACGGCGGACCAGGGCCCAGCAACCCTGGCGGCTTTGGAAGAGCTGTTCGTCACGGGCACTCGGATTGGGCCGGGTGTGGTCGGGGGCGTTCTCAACGCCCTCGAGTTCTTGCGCAAGGCCACGGCCATCGACTTCCCCGAGGCCGATTTCCCGCAGGCCCACCGCCCGCTCCGAAGCGATCCTCGGGTGACGCGGATCGAGAAGCTCTCGAAGCAGAACAGCGCGTCGCGGCAGGCAAACTCGGAGGAGATCAAGTCGGCCGGCGGCGCGTCCAAGACCTACAACCAGCAGCAGTACCGCGACGTCGCGGACTACCATCTGCTGCGAGCGGCGAACGGCAAGAAGGCTGCCGTCACGCCGCAGGAGGCCGCCGCGGGGGTGCGCAACCGGGCACTGCACTTGATCTCGGGATCCTTGGCGGATCGGTCGTCGGACGTGCGCCCGACCGCGCTCTCGGACGTGCAGTTGCGCGAGGTGACTCTCCCAAAGACTGATCGCATTGTGGAGGTGGGCAGTCAATCTCCGTGGGTCGCGTGAAGCTTCCTAACGCTTGTTTGCCCGCCCAGCTCGGCGTCATCCTCGACAACAGCTCGAAAACAAACAAGGAAGGGGAGATCTTCGAGAAGGCGATGTTGCGGAACCCGGACGTCCGGATCTGCCCCATCAACTCGCTCGCCCTGCACAGCTATGCAACGTACCACATCCTACAGGAGCGGCCCTCGGAGCTTGCCCCCGTTTTTGACGCCAAGAGCCCGCCGTACGGCCGCAGGGACTGGTACAAGATCCCGCTGTTTCCTGGGAACGGAGAGAAGGGGGAGATCGCGTACAAGAGTGGGTGGCCGCGGACTTCCCGCCTCTCCGTGAACTCACGGGCCCTTCTCCGCCGCAGCGCACTGGAAAGCAGTCACGGGAGCACACACGGCGCTCGGGCTCTTCGACGTCACGAAGAAGACCCACGCTGGGCGCTCGTACGCTCCGCGTCGCGCGCATGCCAAGGACTGTCCCGACGAGGACATGATGGCCCTGGGGCGGTGGAGCAACGGCAAGATCTTCCGGGAGCGATACTTGACGTCGATGCCGTGGCCGGCGGTCATCGCGACCGCCGACTCCGACGCCTCCAACCCGGCGGCCTACTACGTCCCGCGTGCGCAGCTCGGTGGGTGCCGTCGAATTGACACCTGGCGAGGCGCCACTGACGCAGCACGATCGATCGCGTCGATCCTGCAGAGCCGCCTGCGGAGCTCCAGCAACGCATCATGCCTTGGGCAGACGCCTCGCTCGCTGCGTACAAGGAGCGCCTCGAACTGGACCCGTCCAAGTACCGCGACCCGTGCTGTGAGATGACCTGCAAGAGGTTCATTTTGGAGCGGAAGGTGCGGGGCGTCCCTTTTCCTCGGTCGTGCGTGCATGCGGGCGGTTGCTGACCACCCTGCTTTACTCTTGCAGATCCTCCTTCAAGACGCCCCGGAGCTCATCAACCATTTCGCCCCCGAGTTCAGCAAGGACGGCTACGATGCGCACGCGGACGACGGCCTCCCCTTCGTCTTCAAGACCGAGCTCTTCCTCTCCACCGAGTACCTGGTATGGCACCGCGAAGCGCTCGCCAAGATCGGCGAGCTGCGCGAGGCCGTGCGCCACGTGGCTGGGCCGAAGGAGTTTGTGAACGCATCGTGCCGCTCTTTCAGCAGCAGAACCTACTCTTCGGGCGCCTCGAGGAGGCTGTCTCGCGCAAGCCGGACGGGGCGTCGGCAGACCTGCGCACCGCGGTGCGCGAGGACGTGCGCGAGGACATGACCGTCCTCTACAACACGCTCGTGGAGACCCTCGACTCCACCATGGAGCAGGCCATGGAGCATCTGACCGAGACGGTCACGGACGTGGTGCAGGACGTGTTCCGCAAGGCTGTGCCTTCCTTGGCGGCGGCCCTGCAGGCCCAGGTGCCGGCCGTCTCGGCCGGAAGCCCGGGCGTCTCCACCTCCTCCCCTTCGGCCCCGGCCCTCGCCAATCCATCGGCAACGGAGCTCCCGGTGCTCCTTCCCCGCCCGCAGCCCGTTTCCCAGGACGGTGGCGCCGGCCTGGGTGTTCCCCGCCCCCTGCTTTGCTTCCCCCGGCCTCCGAGCTTTCCCCCCTCCGGAAGCCCGGTCTCCGCCCTTGCTCCGCAGCCCAGCACCTCTGCAGCTCCCTCAGAACCTGCCCAGGGACCGGCAGCTGCCCCCTCGGCCGGCGCTGCGGCGGCAACGGGCCTCGACGCCGCCCAGGCGGAGAAGCGGGCGCTGGAGGCGTCGCGGCTGCGGCAAAAGTACGGAGCCAAGCTCCAGGGCATCGACATTGTTTTCCACAACGGGCAGATGGTACCGGCGTACGAGCTTGCCGCCGGGAAGCTGTCGATCGAGGACGCCTACAACGAGATCTACGTCGGGCGCGATGGCAAGATCTCGGTGGAGGAGCTGGACAGGGACTTTGGGCCCAAGTGGCGGCGGAACAACAACCGCATCCAAACCGAATACGGAAGGCGGAAAGCGATCAAGGAGGAGCTGGAGAAGATCCGGCGCGGCCCGCCCGCAAAGTCGCCGACGGCGGCGCTCCGGGCCCTCAAGGACAGGTTCACGGACAATGGGGCGGAGCTGACGGCGCGGCAGGTGAGCGACCGGCTCCAGAAGGCGGCGCGGGACGCCGCCAAGGCTGCGAAGGAGGCGGCGGGCGGGGCGGGGACGGGTGCGGCCGCGCAGGGGGCTGCGGCGTGACGGAAGGCGGGTCTTCTTGGGACATGGGGCAGTAGCGAGGTAGCGGAGGATCTTTTCGTTCTTTTCCCTGTGTTTGGTTCGGTTCAAGAATTGTAGGCCTCAGAAATCCGGTCAATCCAGTCCAGTCTGCCAGCGGGCGGCGCCCGCGGGCTCGCAAAACCTCCAGGAGGCCGGCAAGGCCGCCAGTCGCGGGCACCCTGCGCTGGCAAGAGCCGCGCTGGGCTCGTTGTCCGATTTTGCGGTCCGTTGCCGCGCTGTATCGCGGGGGTAGAGGGGTGGCGGCGAACCCACGGCACTGCCCCCCCACATCCCCCTCCCGCCGGCGGGAACCCCCGGAAAATCCGAACGGCCAGCGAGTTCAATACCGCGGGCACCTCGAACGGGGATTTGTCCGGCCCTTCGACCCATCCATCCCGTGTTTCGCCTCCGGAAGAACCGGCGCCCGACCGACGGTCCCCCACATCCCCCCTCCCGCCGGCGACAGCTCCCGGAAAACCCCAACGGCCAGCGAGCCCAATGCCGTGGGCACCTCGAACGGCGATTTGTCGAGGCTTCGACCCGTCCGCCCGGTGTTTCGCCTCGAAGAGCCGGCTTCCGCCAGACGGCCCTCCCCATCCCCCCTCCCGCCGCCCTCCGGTCCCTCTGGGAGCTGGTCCAAACCGGTGCAGCAACGGTGCCCGGCCTCGGCGCGACGCACGCCGGCCGGCGGACCCGGCGGCGCCGCGGGAACACGGCACCTCCCGCGGGGGGTTCCCGCCCGCGGCCGCAATTGCGGGCTCCCCCACCGCCACGCCCGCCGCCGCGGGCCCGCACGCCGGGGCGCCGCACGGCCCGACCGGTGCCGGAGTCGCAGCGCCGCGCGGCGGCCCGGGGGGAGCGGCGGTGCGGCGCGCGGGAGCGCGGCCGGCTTCGCCCCTCCGCGGTCGGGGCCAAACACCGCCGCCGCCGCGGCCGCCGCCGACCACGGCGCCGCGCAGGCGGATCCCGCGGCCGCGCTGCAGGCCGGGCGGGCGGGGGGCGGCGGCCGTGGGGCAGCGGGGGAAAGGCGGTCCGGCTCCGGGGGAATGTTACACGCCCTGGGTGGGTTCGAGTCTGGCGGGGCCAATTAGAGCTGACCGCGGAACTGGCCGGGGAATGTTATGCGCATAACATTCCCTGCGGTCAGGGCGGCTAACGATCGGGCGGTCAGGTCTAGTTCAATTAGGCGGCGGTCAGGGGTTTGGGGGCTGACCACGGTGCACACACACAGAGCATAATAATCACGGGCTTAGGCGGACGGTCAGGTCCGCGGCCAGGCTAACCGGGCGGGCGGCCAGCTCTAACGCGCTGACCGCACAAACGCTACCCCGAAGCAACCGCCCGAACGCGGGCAAACACCCCCGCGCGGGCCCCGCCGACAGCGCAGAGCCGGACAGCTGTCGCGCGCCGAGCTCCCCGGGCCGGCGCTTCGCGCCGCGGAGGCCCGGTGCGCGAGCGGCGCCGCATCGCCCGCGGGCAAACGCTGACAGGTCGCGCGCGCGGGTTCCCCCGCGGTCCTCCCGCGCCGCGGTCCTCCCGCGCCGCGGACCCCATAGATTCGGCGGACCCCATAGATTCGCGCATGGACACCCTCGCCGCCGCGGCGGCCGCGCTGGAGCCCGTCGCGGGCCCAGGTGCCGGCGGTGACGTCGACTCGACCCCCGCCCCGCGCGCCGCGCCCAAGCCGCGCAGGCCCGCCGCCGGAGCCGCCCCCGCCCGGGAGACGGGAGAAAGGAAGCGGAAGAGCGCGGGGGAGGGCGAGGGCGGCGCCGCTGCGGGCCCCGTCGCCTCCGCCGGCGGCCTGCAGGGCCCACCGAAGCGTCGGATCGCCGCGACCAAGCCCCCGTCGGCCAAGGCGCCCGGCGAACCGGGGCGCAAGCAGCCGGCAGGCATACGCAAGAAGGATCTGGCATCGGCCGGTGCTCCGGCAGCCCGCGGAGGTGCGGCGGGCGCCCCGGACGCGGCGGGCTCGGGAGGCAGCGGAGCGACGCGCAGGAGCAAGGTTGGCGACGCCGTCGTCCTGCACGAGGCGTCCCCGGGCGGGAATGATGCCGCTGCATCCGGTGCCGGGGCTCGCGCTCGCGGAGGAGGTGCTGGGGGCGACGGCGACGGCGCGCGGACCGGAGCTCCGGCTGGAGGGGCGCCGGTCAAGGCAGGAACCCCTCCCGGCGGTCAGGAAGCGCAGAATCCTGGCGGCCAGGGATCAGATGGATCCGCTCCCGCGGCAACGGCTGCCTCGGTCCCTCCGGCGGAGGCTCCGGCTCGACCGACGGCGCGGAAGCCAAAGAGGAAGCGCGCCGCCGAAGACGACGGGGATGCGGAGCGAGCCGGTGCCGAGCCCGGTGCAGACGGCGCGGACGGAGGCTTGGGCCCCGCCGAGCGCAGCGAGCTCGAGGAGGCGCTCCGTTCCGGCCCCGCCGTGTCGGACGACCTGGAGCGCCGGGCCGCCCTCGCCGCGGACGAGGCCTGGAAGAACAGGGAGAACAGCGGGACCACGGACAGCATCTACGCCTCGCACTTTGAGCACTACAAGCTCTGGTGCGGCGGGAACGGCGTGGAGCCCTTCCCCGTCCTGCCGGCCAAGGCGGTGCTGTTCGCCGACTGGACGATGAAGCGGCCGCGCCTCAAGTCCGGCGTGAGGAAGGGCTCGAAGAAGGGGCGCACGGCGGACCAGGGCCCAGCAACCCTGGCGGCTTTGGAAGAGCTGTTCGTCACGGGCACTCGGATTGGGCCGGGTGTGGTCGGGGGCGTTCTCAACGCCCTCGAGTTCTTGCGCAAGGCCACGGCCATCGACTTCCCCGAGGCCGATTTCCCGCAGGCCCACCGCCCGCTCCGAAGCGATCCTCGGGTGACGCGGATCGAGAAGCTCTCGAAGCAGAACAGCGCGTCGCGGCAGGCAAACTCGGAGGAGATCAAGTCGGCCGGCGGCGCGTCCAAGACCTACAACCAGCAGCAGTACCGCGACGTCGCGGACTACCATCTGCTGCGAGCGGCGAACGGCAAGAAGGCTGCCGTCACGCCGCAGGAGGCCGCCGCGGGGGTGCGCAACCGGGCACTGCACTTGATCTCGGGATCCTTGGCGGATCGGTCGTCGGACGTGCGCCCGACCGCGCTCTCGGACGTGCAGTTGCGCGAGGTGACTCTCCCAAAGACTGATCGCATTGTGGAGGTGGGCAGTCAATCTCCGTGGGTCGCGTGAAGCTTCCTAACGCTTGTTTGCCCGCCCAGCTCGGCGTCATCCTCGACAACAGCTCGAAAACAAACAAGGAAGGGGAGATCTTCGAGAAGGCGATGTTGCGGAACCCGGACGTCCGGATCTGCCCCATCAACTCGCTCGCCCTGCACAGCTATGCAACGTACCACATCCTACAGGAGCGGCCCTCGGAGCTTGCCCCCGTTTTTGACGCCAAGAGCCCGCCGTACGGCCGCAGGGACTGGTACAAGATCCCGCTGTTTCCTGGGAACGGAGAGAAGGGGGAGATCGCGTACAAGAGTGGGTGGCCGCGGACTTCCCGCCTCTCCGTGAACTCACGGGCCCTTCTCCGCCGCAGCGCACTGGAAAGCAGTCACGGGAGCACACACGGCGCTCGGGCTCTTCGACGTCACGAAGAAGACCCACGCTGGGCGCTCGTACGCTCCGCGTCGCGCGCATGCCAAGGACTGTCCCGACGAGGACATGATGGCCCTGGGGCGGTGGAGCAACGGCAAGATCTTCCGGGAGCGATACTTGACGTCGATGCCGTGGCCGGCGGTCATCGCGACCGCCGACTCCGACGCCTCCAACCCGGCGGCCTACTACGTCCCGCGTGCGCAGCTCGGTGGGTGCCGTCGAATTGACACCTGGCGAGGCGCCACTGACGCAGCACGATCGATCGCGTCGATCCTGCAGAGCCGCCTGCGGAGCTCCAGCAACGCATCATGCCTTGGGCAGACGCCTCGCTCGCTGCGTACAAGGAGCGCCTCGAACTGGACCCGTCCAAGTACCGCGACCCGTGCTGTGAGATGACCTGCAAGAGGTTCATTTTGGAGCGGAAGGTGCGGGGCGTCCCTTTTCCTCGGTCGTGCGTGCATGCGGGCGGTTGCTGACCACCCTGCTTTACTCTTGCAGATCCTCCTTCAAGACGCCCCGGAGCTCATCAACCATTTCGCCCCCGAGTTCAGCAAGGACGGCTACGATGCGCACGCGGACGACGGCCTCCCCTTCGTCTTCAAGACCGAGCTCTTCCTCTCCACCGAGTACCTGGTATGGCACCGCGAAGCGCTCGCCAAGATCGGCGAGCTGCGCGAGGCCGTGCGCCACGTGGCTGGGCCGAAGGAGTTTGTGAACGCATCGTGCCGCTCTTTCAGCAGCAGAACCTACTCTTCGGGCGCCTCGAGGAGGCTGTCTCGCGCAAGCCGGACGGGGCGTCGGCAGACCTGCGCACCGCGGTGCGCGAGGACGTGCGCGAGGACATGACCGTCCTCTACAACACGCTCGTGGAGACCCTCGACTCCACCATGGAGCAGGCCATGGAGCATCTGACCGAGACGGTCACGGACGTGGTGCAGGACGTGTTCCGCAAGGCTGTGCCTTCCTTGGCGGCGGCCCTGCAGGCCCAGGTGCCGGCCGTCTCGGCCGGAAGCCCGGGCGTCTCCACCTCCTCCCCTTCGGCCCCGGCCCTCGCCAATCCATCGGCAACGGAGCTCCCGGTGCTCCTTCCCCGCCCGCAGCCCGTTTCCCAGGACGGTGGCGCCGGCCTGGGTGTTCCCCGCCCCCTGCTTTGCTTCCCCCGGCCTCCGAGCTTTCCCCCCTCCGGAAGCCCGGTCTCCGCCCTTGCTCCGCAGCCCAGCACCTCTGCAGCTCCCTCAGAACCTGCCCAGGGACCGGCAGCTGCCCCCTCGGCCGGCGCTGCGGCGGCAACGGGCCTCGACGCCGCCCAGGCGGAGAAGCGGGCGCTGGAGGCGTCGCGGCTGCGGCAAAAGTACGGAGCCAAGCTCCAGGGCATCGACATTGTTTTCCACAACGGGCAGATGGTACCGGCGTACGAGCTTGCCGCCGGGAAGCTGTCGATCGAGGACGCCTACAACGAGATCTACGTCGGGCGCGATGGCAAGATCTCGGTGGAGGAGCTGGACAGGGACTTTGGGCCCAAGTGGCGGCGGAACAACAACCGCATCCAAACCGAATACGGAAGGCGGAAAGCGATCAAGGAGGAGCTGGAGAAGATCCGGCGCGGCCCGCCCGCAAAGTCGCCGACGGCGGCGCTCCGGGCCCTCAAGGACAGGTTCACGGACAATGGGGCGGAGCTGACGGCGCGGCAGGTGAGCGACCGGCTCCAGAAGGCGGCGCGGGACGCCGCCAAGGCTGCGAAGGAGGCGGCGGGCGGGGCGGGGACGGGTGCGGCCGCGCAGGGGGCTGCGGCGTGACGGAAGGCGGGTCTTCTTGGGACATGGGGCAGTAGCGAGGTAGCGGAGGATCTTTTCGTTCTTTTCCCTGTGTTTGGTTCGGTTCAAGAATTGTAGGCCTCAGAAATCCGGTCAATCCAGTCCAGTCTGCCAGCGGGCGGCGCCCGCGGGCTCGCAAAACCTCCAGGAGGCCGGCAAGGCCGCCAGTCGCGGGCACCCTGCGCTGGCAAGAGCCGCGCTGGGCTCGTTGTCCGATTTTGCGGTCCGTTGCCGCGCTGTATCGCGGGGGTAGAGGGGTGGCGGCGAACCCACGGCACTGCCCCCCCACATCCCCCTCCCGCCGGCGGGAACCCCCGGAAAATCCGAACGGCCAGCGAGTTCAATACCGCGGGCACCTCGAACGGGGATTTGTCCGGCCCTTCGACCCATCCATCCCGTGTTTCGCCTCCGGAAGAACCGGCGCCCGACCGACGGTCCCCCACATCCCCCCTCCCGCCGGCGACAGCTCCCGGAAAACCCCAACGGCCAGCGAGCCCAATGCCGTGGGCACCTCGAACGGCGATTTGTCGAGGCTTCGACCCGTCCGCCCGGTGTTTCGCCTCGAAGAGCCGGCTTCCGCCAGACGGCCCTCCCCATCCCCCCTCCCGCCGCCCTCCGGTCCCTCTGGGAGCTGGTCCAAACCGGTGCAGCAACGGTGCCCGGCCTCGGCGCGACGCACGCCGGCCGGCGGACCCGGCGGCGCCGCGGGAACACGGCACCTCCCGCGGGGGGTTCCCGCCCGCGGCCGCAATTGCGGGCTCCCCCACCGCCACGCCCGCCGCCGCGGGCCCGCACGCCGGGGCGCCGCACGGCCCGACCGGTGCCGGAGTCGCAGCGCCGCGCGGCGGCCCGGGGGGAGCGGCGGTGCGGCGCGCGGGAGCGCGGCCGGCTTCGCCCCTCCGCGGTCGGGGCCAAACACCGCCGCCGCCGCGGCCGCCGCCGACCACGGCGCCGCGCAGGCGGATCCCGCGGCCGCGCTGCAGGCCGGGCGGGCGGGGGGCGGCGGCCGTGGGGCAGCGGGGGAAAGGCGGTCCGGCTCCGGGGGAATGTTACACGCCCTGGGTGGGTTCGAGTCTGGCGGGGCCAATTAGAGCTGACCGCGGAACTGGCCGGGGAATGTTATGCGCATAACATTCCCTGCGGTCAGGGCGGCTAACGATCGGGCGGTCAGGTCTAGTTCAATTAGGCGGCGGTCAGGGGTTTGGGGGCTGACCACGGTGCACACACACACGAAAAGCGAGTCGTTCATTTCGCCGCGCTCCCCTCGCCTCGACCCCCGAATCCCCGACGCGAAAAGGTAGCAATTGGTGGACGTTGGACCGGCCAGGGCGCAGAGGAACTATCCTCGTCCGTGGACACGAACTAAAGCCAGGAAATACGCGTGCGGATTCAAAGACTCACGAAGGACAGATCGACTCGGTCGTGACCGTTATTCCCGCCCATCTCCCAGGCCTTCACGCTGCGTGCACACCATTTCGATAGCGAGCAACTAGACTTGTCGTGAAGGGGGTTCTCAATTGCATTGCCACTGACCCAAAATACACGGAGCTTCGGTCGGATTGCTCATCCGCAGTGAGGCACGTTTCGCTACAGATTGGACCTCCTCCGCCGCGGGATTCCGACGGCTCCGACGCGAGCCAGCCCAACGATCTCCTCCGATGCGAACCCGAGCTCGCCCAACACCTCCTCCGTGTGCTCGCCCAACCCCGGCGCACGGGTCGGCGCCTTCCCCGTGCCCTCTTCCCCTTCGACGCGGAACGGGCACCGCACGGTGCTCCCTTTCCCGTCCTCAAACTCGGCAAAGAACCCGCACTCCCTGGGCTGCGCGTCCGCCGCGACCGCCCCCGGTCCCGGCAGCCCCGGGCCCAACGAAGGCACACCCGACGGCTCCCCGTTCAGGTCCCCGTGGAGCGGCGCAGCGGCGGCCCATAGCCCGTTGGCGAGCAGCGCGGTGCTCACGTGCGAACCCTTGCCCGTGCGCTCCCGGTTGTACAGGGCGAGCAGGACGCCGGCGACGAGGGAGACGGCGGTGGGGTGGTCGCCCGTGCCCGGTATCGGGGAGGTGCGCAGGATGGAAAGCATCCCCGAGCGGGCCCAGTAGGCTTGCGGGTCGAACCCTGGCGCGTCGGCCTCGGGTCCTCGCTCGCCGTACGCCGAGACCGACGCGTAGATGAGCCGCGGGTTGAGCGCCGACAGCGACGCGTAGTCGATCCCCATCCGTTCGCGCGACGAGGGCAGCGCGTTGGTCACGAACACGTCCGCGCCCTTCACGAGCCTGCGGAGCACCTCGCGCGCCTCGGGCCGCTTCAGGTCCAGCGAAATGCAGCGCTTGTTCCTGTTGGTCGTGTCGTACGGGTACGCCCCACTTATGCCGAACGCGGCGCCGCGCCACGGGTCGCCCCAGGGGGGCTCGATGCGCACGACCGACGCGCCAAAGTCGGCGAGGAGCGTCGAGGTGGAGGGGCCCGCAATGAAGGTCGCGCAGTCCACGACGCGCAGGTGCGAGAGCATCGAGACGGAAGGCGACTGCAGATTCGTTGGAAGCTCAGAAACACGCGTTTCGCTCGCTTTCGGCGCGACGCGGCCGAGGTAGTGGACGATGCGTTTCGGGGGAGACAATGCACGAGTCGATCGCGAAAGCGCGATAGTGCCGGCCCCTCGTTCTCGAAGGAATCTCCCGTCTCCCTGGCCGCGTCCTTCCAGGAAACATCGGGCGAAAAGATGGCCGCAGCCAACAATTTCGTCGGTGGCCCCGTCAGAGTGGCCTACTGGTGCGCGTCGCGCCTTCCATGACGTGTCTTGTGACAGTCTCCCGTCCTCACCTCTGTTCCATTCCCTGCCAACCGTACCTTGCGGTCGCGCTTTCGCCTCCCGGCTACCACGGCGGAACGCAGGGACTATCCCATCGCCCGCGGGAACAATATCCGCCTCGTGCTCGCGGACCTCGGCGGACCTCGGAATCCCGTTCGAAGACGTCGTCCCGGGGACGATCGAGGAGTGGCCCGCGGAAAAGAAGCGCATCCTCGAAAACAAGATCAACCTCGGCACGCTGCCCTGGGTCGAGCTGCCCGATGGGAGGGTGATCGGGGAGCACCTCGCTTTTCTCCGGTACGTAGCGAGGAAGGCGGGCGGCGAACTGTACCCCGTTGAGGACCCCGAGAAAGCTTTGGTTGTGGATGAGGTAGCATTTCGCGTTCTTGACGGATCGGAGAACGGACCGCCGACCTCCACTGCAGATGCTGGACCTCAACTAGGACTGGAGGCTCAACCGCCGCGAACGCCCTTTCGTTCTCCCTCATCTCCATCGGCTCCCTCCATGTCATCTCACCCCGTTCTCCTGCAGCTACGAGCGATCCCGCCTCGCCATCCTCGACGTGATCGAGCACCGCTACGCCACGAACCCGTTCCACGGCCCAGGCCCGATCACCATCGCGGACCACTTCACCTACCAGACCCTCGTCGAATGGCCTCCTGCTATACTTCCAGGGGCGGATGCGAGGTTTCCGGAGCTGGTCAAGCTCAGGGAGGCGATGAAGCAGAGGCCTGGGATCAAGGCGCTGGAGGAGAGCCAGAAGGGGAGGAGCGAGGCGGTGCCGGAGATGGTCGCCCAAAGCCAGCCTCATTTGGCGGAGATGTACCGCCGGGTGGTGGGCGAAGACGAAGTCAAGGCACGCGAAGAATAGAAGAAAGGTGGAGGCGATACAGGGCACGGCGCGGGTGGTGCTGAGTCACCGTTTTCCGGACAGCACGAAACCATCGTTCAAGCAAGCATGTCGACCCCTTCCTCCATGCCGTCCGAAGCCGAAACGGTTGCGGTGGAGGACTCGGAAAGCGGTTCGCGGCTCCCCCCGGAGCTCTATCTCCACGTCTCCTCCTTCTTCAACCCGGGGACACAGAGCCTCCTGAAAATGATGCTTGCCTGCCGGGACCTGTACGAGCTGCTGCTGCCGCGCTTTATGGAGACATTCTGCTTGGAATGGCTTCCAGAGGAGACCGCGGAAGAGACGGTCGAGGAGCTCGGCCCCCGAGGCGCGCTGGGCTTTATCAAGACCATGGACCTCCGCCTCCGGAGCGACCGCCAGTCGGAGCCAGACAGCGGTGACCTTGTTTTCCCGGACGCCCACGCCTTCGTGCTGCGGCAGAGGTTACCTTCGCTCTCCCGCCTCTCGCTCATTCTGTCCACGGAAGAGCTCGTCAAGGCATTTGCCGTGGCAGATCTGACGACCGTCGGTTTTCTGGACCTCGACATCGACTCTGGCCCGTTCCTGGACTTCGAACATATAAGGTTTCCATCCCTTCCCGCTCTCCGGGAGCTCAAGCTCGCCTTGTGGTACGACGCACGTGTCCTTGCGATTTCGGAAGCCGCATGCCCCAACGTCGCAGCAGCCTTCATGAACGTCATGCTCCACCCGCGCGTGCATCACGCCGCGTCCTTTCCAAATTTCCTCTTGGAACGGACGTCGATTGGACAGCGCATAACGCGGATCTGCTCGGCGATTTCTCCTCGCTCCCGCACTTTCGTCCGAGAACCCTCCGCTATCGCTTCGGATCCTATGCCCGCGGTGACCTGCACCAGGAGCTCTGGGTTCTGATGCCGATGTGGCAGTGTGGAGGAGTTGATTGTACCAGTGGAAGAGGGCTGGGGCGACCAGTTCGACATCCTTCTCGCATTCGAATCTGCAGACGGCGTCGGCGGCGGCTTCCCACCCAACCTCAAAGTGCTGGTCATTGAGCAGCTCAGAGTCTTATTTATCCCATCTGACCTACTTGCCTTCTCCTCCACTTTCTCGGCAAACTCCCCGAGAGTCGAGGCTTCTAGCCAGAGAGAGAGGTTTCTCGTGTCCTCAATCGTTTTGGCAGCATTGAGGGAATCCTTCATGACGTGAGCCGCGGCAGCCCTGACGAGTTGGGTGATCTTTTTCTTTGGCAGCGCAGTGTCGGCAATCGCAAGGGTGCCCAGTAACCTCGGTCGCGCCGGCGATGATCCCGTCGGTAAGCCACGACGGCGGCGACATTTCGTTGCCGGAAGAGACGGTACGGGGGTTGACCATGTCAGTCAGGTCGAAGGGCGAGCACACGCCGCGATCTCACGGCGTGCAGAACGCGGTCGAGTGACGATAGGGAAGGAGTCGCGGAGGCGCGGGACGGGCCAGGCAGGCCGTGGGCAGGGAACCATCACTTTTGGGGGTCGCGCCGGGGCATATAGCCGGCGGCTGGGGGCTATCCCTAATCAGCCCCGTTTCCGAGTCAGCGTCCCCGACGGCCATGAGCGCCGACGCGGGGCCGCTCCGCGTGGCGGTGATCGGCGGCGGCTGGTACGGCTGCCACATCGCGGCGGCGCTGCTTGCGCTGGGCCACACGGCGGTGTGTGCTCGAGCGCGGCCCGCGCCTCTTCTCCGGCTCCTCGGGCGCCAACCAGTTCCGGCTGCACGCGGGCTTCCACTACCCGCGCTGCGCGCGCACGCGGCGGCAGGTTGCGGCGTGCGCTGGGCCGCTTCCTCGCGGCGTACCCGCGGCTCGTCGCCCCGCTCGCCGCCAACATCTACGCCGTGGCCGCGCGCAGCTCGCTGCTCGACTTTGAGACGTACGCGACCGTGCTGCGCCACGACGGCGGCGGCGCGCCGTTCGACGTGATCGACCCGGCCGCCGCGGGCCTCGCCGGCGTCGAGGGCGCGCTGCTGTGCCGCGAGCCGGCGCTGCTCGCCGACGCGCCGCGCGCGCACTTCGAGCGCGTGCTGGGCGGGGCGGTGCAGTGCGGCCGCTCCGTCGCCTGCGTGGCGTCGCTGCGGGCCCCCGGCGGGGGAGGCCGTCGGCGCCGCGGTCGGACGGCGAGCGCTTCGACTGGGTCGTCGACGCCACGTACGGGCAGCTGGACGTGCCCGTGCCCCGGCCGGCCCACTTTTTCGAGGTCTGTCTGACGCTGGTCTACCGCCGTCTGGCAGAGGGCCCCGCGGTGGCCCGCGCATTCACCATCATGGACGGCGACTTCTGCTCCCTCTTCCCATATTTTTCCGACAGCGAGGACGCCGAGCTCGACCGGCGCAGGCTGCACACGCTGACCCACGTGCGGCACACGCACCTCGCCCGCTTTCGGACGCTTCGAGGACGCCGCGGCGTTCGCCGCCTCCTTCGGCGAGGCGGACGCCCTGCGGTCGGTGCCCCTGTTCGAGGACGCCATCGTACGGTTCCTCCCGGCCTTCAGGGAGGAGTACCGGTACCACTCGTACTTTCTGTCGTTCAAGACCAAGATCCCGGGGGCGGACGGACGGCCGCGAGACCGTCTGCACGCACGAGGGCAGGGTCATCTCGGTCATGTCCGGCAAGGTGAGCACGGTCTTTGTCGCCGAGGACTATGTGCTGGACGTCATGGGGCTCGCGGGCAAGCGCGAACCCGGGAAGGAGGCGGTGGCAGGGGTTGCAAAGGCGAGCTGAGGGGAGCGGAAGGGACGTCACCACAACCGATGCAATGTATTTGCGGTAAAGCAAACGTCGCTTGCCGCACCATCGCGACGCACGATCGCACCGCAACGGCCTCCGCCGCGCACAGCAACGTCAAACCGGTCGGCGACCCCGATCCGCCGCAGTCACCCAAACAGGCACTGGTAGGTTGCCTCGTAAAACTCCAGCGACGCCTCCAGCTCCCGCACCTCCCTGCATACCATCTCCAGCGCCACGCATGCCCCGTAACTTCGCATCCTTCAGCGCCGCGCTAACCCCTGGCGTGGTCCACCTGGGGCCCACTACGGCGCAGCAATCGGCTCGAGACGTGGAAGTGCGCGGGCTGCCCCTCCTCACGGCGCGCCGAAACCCGCCGACGCCACGTCCTCCCCGCCATGGCCATGCACGCCGCGTCGAGGTGCACCTGCAGCCCCGGGTGTCCGACCCGCCGCACCAGGGACAGGGCGTGGGCCGAGGTGGTGGCAAAGTTGCACCCGTACTGCGGGGCGTTGGGTTCCAGGCACAGGGCGCAGCCCCTGGAATGGGCGTACTCGGCGAGCGGGCCGAAGAGGGCGCAGAAGATGCGGTCGGCTTCCTCGTGGGACATGCCGTCCGGGATCCGGCGGTTCTTGGGCGCGCCAAAGACGATGGGGAACGGGCCCGGGGAGGGGCGCCAGAGCTCGCGGAGGGAGGCGGCAAAGTCGACGACCACGCGGAGGTGCCGGGCGAGCCTGCCCCTCGCCTCCTCGGTGCCGAAGAGGACGAGGTCGGGTTTGCCGAAGAGGACGGCCTGGAGGGAGGAGATCCCGAGCCCGCGGGCCGCGAGGTCCGCCGCAAACCCCGCGACGAGCCCGTCGAGAACCCCGCCGGCGACGGCCCGCTCGATGGCGTCCCATGCAAAGAACCTGGTGGGGGCGACCTCAATGTACCGGTACCCGCGGGTCCTCAGCAGGGAAACCGCGGCGTCGTGGGACGGCTCGTCCCACGCGATGCACGAGACAGAGGTACGCCGGAACATGTTCCATTCCCCGAGGAACCGCGAAAAGGAGGCCAGGACTTGCGCGGCGGTGCAGATGTACGGCAGCCCCGCTGGGGCGCCGAACGCCTGACCGTGCTTCGTCAGGCAGTCGTAGCGCAGCGGCGGGCCGCCGTGGCCGACGTCGCGGGGCTCGACGTCTCCCGCCAGGAGGCCGGCATCCGAGATGAGCCGGATCAGTTCGGCGGTGGGCACGGGTTCGGGGAACAGGTTGGCCTCGCGGAGCCCGAGCTCCAGGGCGCGCTGCATGTCCGCGGACAGCCGCGAAACGTCGTACCATTGGAACGCCGAGTTCATGTTGATGGCGGGGAGGTTGTTGCCCACTAGCAGGTCGTAGACGTAGTTCTTCTTAAGGTGGATGCCGAACAGCGCGGGGAGGCGGAGGACCAGGTGGTCGGGGAACCGGTCCCGCACGAAGCGCTCGAGCAGCGCGCGGTGCCTGCCGTAGGGGTGGAGGTCGGGCATGTCGGCGGCTCCACCCAGGCCGTCTTCGTCCCTTCGGCCGTCCGCCGGGTTGTAGACGTCGATGGTGGAAATGAGCACGAAGCGGTCGCATTCGACGCCCGCCAGCACGGCCTCCAGCTTCCGCAGGTTCGCCAGGTCGGCGTCCGGGTCCTTGTTTGCCAGCCATTTGGCGGCCGGGAGGGCGGCGCACACGAC
Source organism: Hyaloraphidium curvatum (assembly GCA_025558095.1). NCBI lineage: Eukaryota > Fungi > Monoblepharomycota > Hyaloraphidiomycetes > Hyaloraphidiales > Hyaloraphidiaceae > Hyaloraphidium > Hyaloraphidium curvatum. The sequence continues at coordinate 25,367 of JAIVFI010000049.1, forward strand.
GGTGGAGAATCGGCGGCCGCGGGCGGCGCCGGCGTCGGTCGAGCGGAACGCGTGGTCGAACCTGAGTGCGCGCCGCAGAGACGTGCCGACGAACCCGGTGCTGCCGAAAAGCGCCGAGTTTGGCGGCGGGAAGCTCTCCATCAGGGGAGTCAAGGCGCTTTTTGATTGGGGATCGATGATGATGGTGCCCTTATTCTACTAGCTTCATTGGGGCCCCACCTGGGACACCGACGGACGACTTGTGGGACGCCACTCCCCGATGCAGATCTTTTGGCTGTGGCAAGGATCGAGGCCGCTCTCGGCGGCAGCCGTGCTGCTCGCCTCCACGATGCTGCTCGCGTGGTCGTGGTCGTGGTCGCGGACTGGAGGCCGCGAAGGACCGCGTCGGTTCTCCGTGCTGGCGGACCCCTCGCTGGCGGCGTCCTACGCCGCGTTCGTGCGCACCGCCGACGAGGCCGACGGCACCACGATCAGCCAGTACTCGCTCAACATCGGCTTCGAGGATTCCGTGCGCCGCAGCACGGCCTTCGTCGCGGACCCGGCCGCGGCCGACGCCGTCGTCGTTGCCCTATATCCAATCGCTTTGGGCCTGCACAGGCACATGGAGGGCAATCTGATGCGGACAATGGAAACCGTCGCCAAGCGCTTGGTTCCCGCCATCCGAAGCCTGCCCTCCAGGACCGTGCTCATCTTTGTTATTACGCACGTCGACGAGCTGCCCGAAATCAACCGGTATATCCTGCGCCGGGTGCGCGAGGTCCACCCCCGCCGCATCCTGCTGATCCGCACGGACGTCGGCGATACCTCGTGTTCCTGCTACGGCAGGCCGTACTACGTCCCGGGAATTGAGAACCTCATGGCGCCCTACGCCGTCGCCAAGCCGCGTGCTCTGGTCTCGGCCGCCGAGCGGGGCTCTCTGGACCGCCCGCGGAACCTCACCGTCTTTTTCCGCGGCCGCAGCCCCGGCGTGCGCCGCAAACTCGCGGACAGCATTCGCGCCCTCAAACGGCCGGACGTGCTCTATGACCTCGTGTCGGACGCCGGCGCGGACCGCGCGCGCCACGCGGACTACCTGGACAAGGCGCTCTCTTCCAAATTCTGCCTCGTACCGGACGGCGACGTGTCGAGCTCGCTCAGGCTTTTCGAATCCATCGTGGCCAGGTGCGTCCCCGTCATCTTTTCCGACTGCCCGGACCTTCTCCCGTTCGACGGCACCCCCGAGGTCGGCAACTACTCGGCATTCTCGCTCATCGTGCCCCTCGCCTCGAGCGGGTCCGCGGTCATGTCCAGGATCGACGCCGCGGTCGCCTCGGGCGCGTACCAAAGGATGCTGGCGCGCCTCGACGAGGTCTGGATCCACTTTACGGCGCCCAGGGTGCCGATTCCTGGGCAGGCCGGCGCCCACGCGCTGCTGCTGCGGCTCGCGAGTGAGGCCATGGACCGGATGGACGCGGGGTTGCCGACCAAGTGGTCGCGGTACGACGAGAAGAGGCTTTCGAGGTGCGTCAACATGTACGGCGATGCGTGGTTGCGGGCCTGGCGGCGGGGAGAGGTCGGAGGAAAGTAAGAGGCCGCAGAACAGCTCCGTGCCAACGTAGCGAAGCTTTTCTTCAACGAATTCGCCGCATTTCACGTACCCTCTCTCGAGAGAAAGATCCATCGGCGGCAGGAACCATCACGGAACAACGGGAAGGAAGGACGACACAGCATGTCCTGCACGTGGATTGTCACGTGCGCTATCCGCGGCAACAGCACTGGACACATGGTACACAATAGACCCAGCTTTCTCGTCACTCGACCCTCCAACCCAGCTTTCTCGTCACTCGACCCTCCAACAGACGACTCATCTCGATGTGCCAAACCGAGGATGCTCGTGTACAGTCCATCCAGCGCAGGAGCTGGCAAAGACGTCTGTGCGGGACGCTGTCAGGCGGGACGCCTCCCGCGTGAACTACAACATTCGCGCTTCGTTGTTTAATAGGAGGAAGTCGCAGAAGATCGCATTCCATTCAATGTCAATCTCAATCTGAAGTTCTGAAAAGCAAAGAAACCCGCCACAGAGCAGAAACCCCGCGCCCGCAAACAACCACCGAGTCCAAGCCGCCGTCAAACCTTGCCCGTCCCCACGCTGACCTCCACCAGCTTCCCTCCCTCCACCTCCCTCAGCTGCACATCCACCTCCCTCCTCCCCTGGGCCCCCACCTGCCCCCCCCCCTCTCCGCGGCCCTGCGCACCTCCATCACGGCCCTGTGCGCCTCCGCCAGCGCCCTGTACGCGCGCGCCAGCTCCCCGGGATCGTCCGCGGCGAGCGTCCACGCGCGCTTGGGGCAGACGATCTTGAGCGCGTGCGGGTGGGCTTTGGAGAGCCGGAGGGGATCGCCGCCGGGAGGCGGGAGGAACGAGAGGACGGTGGAAAGGGGGATGATGCGGAGGCACTGGTACTCCTGCCGTCCCCGACGTCAGCCTCATGACGGAGCCGAACGCGCACCGACGTACCTTCTCGTCCTTGTACGCCGCCACCTTGCCTCCCCTGACCACGAACCACCTCCTCTTCCACCCGCTCCCGGACTTGCCGAGCTTCCACAGCCACCCCGCGTACCGCACCCCGCCGTCGTCCTCGCCCGGAAGCGGGGGGCCGACGATGATGTCGTCCTCGGAGTCGGCGCGGCCCGGGGGGGATGGGCGGCCGGGGGATGGCCGGTCCTCGTCCGAGGCGATGTATTCCTCATCGCTGGAGAGGCCATGC
>JAIVFI010000050.1:0-25664 GCA_025558095.1 Hyaloraphidium curvatum
CGTCGCGATGTTGCCCAGGGCTGCCACACCGTACTCGGGCGAGTAAACGTGGATGCCCGCAACGCTTGCCAGGGTACCGCCGCGGCGAACGCCAAAGTACTCGCCCGTGTCGAGCATCCGCGCGTCGAACCAGTTGCCGTCGTAGGCAGCCGAGTAGAGCTCCTCCAGCTCCTTGCAATCGTCCGGCCCGAGGCGCACCGCATCGGAAATGTCTACGCGGTCGAGCTGCGAGGGATCCGCAAGACGCATCTTGACATAGGCTCCGTGCGGCTCCTCCGCATAGTCGGCGAGGGCGTCCAGCACGCCGGGGCTCAGATGCGCGTACATTCTTCGCGGCAACAGATGCAACACGTCCTTCAGCAGCAGCTTCATTCTCTCAGGGTCCTTCGACAGGGCCAGAAACGGGGAGCGCGGTATTCGACGCTCCGGCGTACAGCAACGCGACTTCTAGCAGCTCCTCGCCCTCTTCGAGCCCAAACCACACCGTGTACGACCAGAAAAAGTCGTCCAAATCGCCAATCTGGTAGTCATAGAGCACCGGGTCGCGCCGGAGGAAGGCCGCGAGCCTCTCACGGTCGTGGACCACGACCGCGCGCATCGCGCGTCGGCAGCGCGTCTGTTCCTTCCGTGGGCCCGCGAACTGTCTTGCGTTCGTCACAGTGCAGCAAGTCGTTCTTCATGTGTCGCTATGGACGTCTCCGGCCATGTGGGAGATTCGCCGCAGGAGCCGGCTCGTGAAAAGATTCGACGCAGAATACAACGGCTTCGCCACCGCGCTCAAGCTCCCAAAACACCACGTCCTTGAAAATCTTCTGTCCAAATCCATGCGGCAGCCTTCGAATCATCGAGTTCCCCATCCAGATTCGCGAAATCACTGAACTCTCCAGAACTCCAGCTGCATGACAGCTCCAGGTCCCGGCTCGACATGGTGCTTCAGCTTGGGGGTGTGACCGCAGCTTCTCCGGCCCGCACCGGTACAGAAACGTCTCCGCCGCCATCAATGCCTTCGAATACAAAGTCCAAGCTGCCCTCCTGGCACACGAGCCTGCCCCACACGCCCGCCGCCGTTGAGTGGGAACGCTTGAAGCCTTGCGGCATCGACTCGCCGGTCCACACCGGCATGGTCTTGTAGCAGACGACACCGGGCGGTAGCGAGTAAGGAGGCGGGCCGCAGGTGCCCTGGTCGGCAGAGGTCGGAGTGGCTTCGGCGCGACCGGAACCCGTCGAGCCAGCGTCGCCTTGCATGACGGCACGACGGAAGAAAACGCGTCTGAATTCAGGCTGCGTGGAGCGCTGCACGCGTCCGCTGCATGAGCTAGTAGTAGCTGAGCGCTCTGCGAGTGTCGATACGCGGAGTGAGTGGACGCGTCGCGCCGCTTGCAAACTCCGTTGCTGTGTCTCCCACTCCCCACTTGCAGCAATGTCGATCCGCCCGGGCCGTACGGTGATCGCCAAGACCGAGGAGGTCGTCTACGGCCAGCCGGCCGCGTCGGCGGTGCCCGAGCTTGCGCGCCGGCGCGGCGCCAGGCGCGTGCTGGTCATGGCGTCGGGCACCCTCAATCGCACCACCGACGCCGTCAAACGCGTCGTCGAGGCGCTGGGTGACATGTACGCCGCGACCTTCGATACGGTTCCCGCGCACACGCCCCGCTCGGCCGTCATTGCGGCCGCCGCGCTCGCCCGCGAGTTCGGCATTGACACCATCGTGACTGTCGGGGGCTCAGTGACGGACGCGGGGGGCCGGGGGAGGTCTGTCTCTCCAACGACGTGACCGACGTCGACGCGATGGACCCCCTCCTCGCCGGCCCGGTCAAGCCTCCTACCGTTCGCTCGATCGCCGTGCCCACCACGCTCTCCGCCGGCGAGTTTTCGGCCATCGCGGGCGTGACCAACGAGAAGAAGCGCGCCAAGGAGCTCTTCAACCACCCGCTCTGCGCCCCGGCCGCCGTGGTGCTCGACGCCGAGATCACCCTGCACACGCCGCAGTGGCTGTTTATCAGCACCGGCATCCGCGCCGTCGATCACTGCGTCGAAGGATATTGCTCCTCCGCACCGTCGCCTTACGCCGACGGCCAAGCTCTGCACGCTTTGAAGCTGCTTTCTTCCGGCCTGCTGAAGGTCACCCAGAACCCGCAGGACCTGGACGCGCGGCTCCAGTGCCTGATCGGATGCTGGCTGTCCATGACTGGCGTCGCGACGGGGGTGCCCATGGGTTGCAGCCACGGCATTGGTGCGTGTCCTGCGAGATCGATCTGTCGCAGTTGTGCTGATCGTGAGCTGCCACTGACAGGATACGTCCTCGGAGGCGCGTTCGACGTCCCGCATGGGCACACCTCCTGCGTCATGCTCCCCGCCGTCATGAAGTGGAACAAGCCCGCCAACGCCGCCCGCCAGGCCGACATCGTCGCCGCTCTCGGCGGCAAGCCGGGCGACGACGCCGGGGACCTGCTGCACAAGCTGATCGCCGCGCTGGGGATGCCGAGGAGCCTCAAGGCCGTCGGCGTGGGGAAGGACAAGTTCGCGTTCGTGGCGATGCGGGCGATGAAGACCAACTGGGTGCCCAGGAACCCGAGGAAGGTGGAGTCGCAGGCGCAGGTGCTGGAGATTCTCGAGATGGTTGCGGATGATGATGCTTGGCCGCCGGCGGCGAAGATCTAGGTGAAGGCACGTTTGCATCTGCGTTTCAAGTTTGAATCCGCGGCGTGACCGCTCAAATCTTCGCACATCACGCAACAATGCGGACGCGTTTCCGTCGTCTGCTGCTTTGCGTCCTGCTTTTCATTCCTCTCTCTCTTACGACGCGGGCCCATGTACCGGAAGAGCAACATCCGGTTGCCGGAGACGACGCGTCCCACTTCCTCACCCTCTGGCTTCGGCCTGCGTCCCCAGACCTCGACGAGTTCCTGTACCGGATCATTGCCAGCGAATGTCGATCGCTGGTGGGCGCGTCGGCGCCCTTCACTCCCCACGTGACGCTCTTCTCACTCTCGGACGAGGCATTTCGGGACACGCCCGTCGACGACGCGATTGAGACGCTCCGGAAAGCCATTCACGCGTGGCGCGCCCGCATTGGCCGCACGGACCCCGGACCATTGGAAATCGTCTCCCTCGGCCCACGTGCCGGCCCCACGGACGACTTTTGGGAATGCGTGATGCTGCTCTTCACGCAATCTCCGGACCTCGACGAGCTCCGCGCGGCGGTGCAGGAGTCCTTCGGCGCGGCACGCACACCATTTCAGCCACATTTATCGCTCGTGTATGGGGACTTCACTGCGGAAAAGCGGGACGCGATCGCGGCTGAGTTGGGTCGGACGGTCGGGAACGATCTTTCGGGGCCCGTGGCCTTCGACAGAGTGGAGCTCTGGCGATGCGGGATTGAGAAGAGGACTGAGGATTGGATCAAGCTAGGCGAGGTGTTGCTATAGACCTTCTTGCCTCCTCCTTTCTTGTCGCAAGCAACGCCACCGCGAGGTCCCTTGCCCTTTGCCCGCCTGCGCCTGCCCACCCCCCCACGCCGAACGCGATGTCGCTCACCAACGAGCCCTTCAACATCTTCGCCCCCATCGGCGAGGTCCGGCAGACGGTCGTTCTGCCCATCCCGATGCCACCTGCCCCTGCGGCGCGGCCCCCGCCGAAGCTGGATCCCGAAGTCATCCGGCGGTACCGGGAGGACGGGGTGGCCGTCCTTCGAGGTGCGATCGACAAACCTTGGATAGACTTTCTTCGGGCTATCGTGGAGAACGCCATGGCGACGAGCCAGGACGGTGGGAGACACCGGCACGCAATGCCATTTTGGCTCACCACGGCGAACAGCGAACCTCGGGGCGAACTACACAAAGGAAGGCGGGCCTGGCAAGTTCTATCACGAAATCGATGTTTGGCGCCGCCTGGCTCCGGCCATGGAGTGGATTCGCGGCGGACCGATGGGCGAGCTGGCTGCCAAGCTCATGGGGAGCAAGTACTCGTGCTTCCTCTACGACCAGCTCTTCGTGAAGGAACCCAAGACGGAAGACGAAACGCCCTGGCACCAGGACCGCCCGTACTGGGCAGTCACCGGCGACATGGTGATCTCGTTCTGGATTCCCCTGGATCCCGTCGACGCCAAGACTTGCGTCCAATACGTCCGCGGCTCGCACCGCTGGCAGGAGCACAACCCCCGCACCTTCCGCCCCGGGAACGCCCCGTACCGTGCCGGACTCCCTCTCCTCCCGGACCTGGACTCGCCCGAGGAGCAGAAGAAGCACGAGTTTCTGTCTTGGGACATGGAGCCCGGCGACGTGATCGTGTTCAACGCGATGACCGTTCACGGCAGCAAGGGCAACCTCAGGTCCGACACCAGGAGGCGCGCGTGGGCGTTCAGGTTCGTGGGCGAGGACCACGGATTCTGCGATCAGCCTGGCCGGCAGTGGGGCTGGCCGGTGACGGACATGTGGAAGGAGGGCTACAAGGCCGGCAGCAAGATTGTCGGGCACCGAGATCATCCTGTGGTCTACGAGGAGAAGGAAGGCGGGGCCAAGCTGTAGTCGAGTGCGCGGCTGGCTCGTTGTTGGTACAAGTAGCGTGTGTGAATGTCGTTCAATCAAATGTGATCTTTGCTATGTACAGGCTCGCTTTCAAGTTTATCCAATTGCCAAGAACGCAGAGCTACCAGCTTGCTCAGCACCCTGGCGTCGGAACGGGCACATCCGGGTTCAGGAGCTTCCAGCCCCTGGAGCACCAGTGGTTGGGGTCGGAGTAGCCGGAAGTCTTCCAAATCCGGTAGTGGAGAGCCCCGCACTCAAAGTAGGGGGATTTGTCGGTCCCGCTCGCGGCCAGCTTCTCGCAGCAGGATTTCGGGACCCAGATGCAGTCCCAAGAGTTGGTGGCCATGCAGCCGATCTGCCCGTATTGCGTGCGCTTCACTGGAGTCCAAGCGTCCTTGCCGCTCTCGTCCTGCAGGCAACCCCACGACGAGCCGGGATAGCTGGGGCCGTCTTTGGGCGCAACGCAAGTAGCGTAAGGGCGCGTGTCGACCGGCAGACGAGGGTAGCTGACGTGATCCGAAGGGCAATTCGGGTTCGGCAGGGGAATGCCACCTCCGTCCAAGTTGCCGGTGCACGTGGTCGGCGCCGGGTAGCCCAGAATGTAGACATCGTGAACGGTCTTGCACCACCCATCTGTGGGGTCATAGGGGCACGCGATGGTCCCGGTAGGCTCGACCGTGCGCGGCCGAGGCCTGGTGCAGGCGTCGTCCAAGAAGAATGTGCATTGCCCCTTCGATCCGGCGCAGCCCAGCTGGTAGAACTGGAAAGTGCCGAAGAAGAACGCCGCGTCAGAGCACGAGTACATGCACTTCTTTTCGTTCTGTAGGCCTGGACGTCACGGAGTTCACCTGGACAGCGTCGCGACTCGCTCACCGGATACGAGGTTCGGCGGTGCCGCGAGAAAGAGCCCAACGATGCGCCGTGGGGGCTCGCTGGAGTGTCTACCAGAGGCATAGCAAAGGTTTCGGTCGCCGCCAGGCAAAGGGCGACGAGGGTGGCGAGAGATGCTCTCATTGTTTGGTCGAAGACACGATTGTTTGTCACGGACGGAGCGATGGAAAGCAGGTTCGTTGGAGAAACTGAATGCGATGCAGAGTCACGGGACGCAGTCTTATAGTGAGTCGGGGCAGCGCCACGCTCCTGTTTCGGCGCAAGGGTCCGAACGATCCGCAGTTGTTCGAGCCTCGGAATCGTGGGGTCCTTTGACTCAGACCAGGGTGGCGCAGGCCCTGTCCCCCTTCTGCTGGAGTCTCGTAAAAAGTTGAGGAGGACGAGAACCTTCTTTCCCTGACTCTGCTACATCAGCGTCGAACCCCGGACCGGGCTGGGTGACTTGGCGTGATGGAATTCCTTGTGCGAGCATCCTGTCCAGCGGACAAAGGTCGGTATAGAATCAGCGGCCTGTACTTCAATAGCAATAGATCCAGCCCGAGGCCTTCTTTGGCAAGAAACACGAAGATTTGGGGAGCGAGCCTGCGCGCGTGTCCGGCTGCCGCGTGCGCCGATCCGCAGCGATCCGCAGTCGCCCCCGCTCGATTTCGCTGTTGCGGACCGCGCCGTCTGCTTCGGACTCGTCAACGATGCTCTGACTATTGTTCTGCGGTGAGCAACCCCGGGGCCGTTCGCGATGCAAGGCCTCTGACCCTCCCCAGGGATCGCCTTCGTCGCCGAAAAGGTGTCGAACAAGGTGTCCCGCTCCCGCGCGCAGGCCAAGGCGTGCAGCGGCTCCAAGAAACCCGCCATGGTCACCCTTCCTGCCCCGCCGAAACCGCGGTCGGCGAGTCTGGACGGCGTCGAACCTCTTCCGGCCTACTCTCTCCAACCAAGGGCCGGAGAAGTTGCGGCTTTGGCTCGGGCTTGAGTTTTCGTACGGCCGAGGATAGAGCAACGCGCCGCGTCATGATCCGCGCCCGGAAACCTGGGCGGGCTGCGGGGAATCTCCTTGCGACGTGTAGCTCGTACCCCTGCCTGTTGTGACGCGAATCGACCCCCTTTTCTGCTCAAAGTCTCCTCCTGTTTGGCGTGATTCTCATCTATGGCTCAGACTCAAACGCTCCACGGCCATGTCTATGACCTCGCGCGCCAGGACAACGCACCTCCGGACGTTCGTCAGGTCGTGCGGGGAAATCGTGCCCGAGGTAGCTGCGGAGCGCGAAGCTTGTGGCTGGCAAAGGCAGCCGGTCAAGAGAGGCGAGACGTGGAAGCTCAACAAAGCCGACCTTTGCGAGGAACGCCTCGAGCTCGTTGCGCCAGGCGCCGCACCAGGATATGACGAGCTCCTTCGCACTTCTATCCAGGCTCTCGATCCAGCCATCGACGGTCACGGGATCCTCGTTTTCTTCGGCCCTGGCCTGCAGCAATCGCCTCCGGGCAAACTCCAGGAGCTTGTCGTGAGCTCCGCGTGGATGCACGAAGAGGTAGTCCCGCTCCTGCTCGTTGGGCTCCGGGCCGTCGTCCAAGCCAGCTGGCAACGGCCAGAGGTACCCGCTCCCTCCCATCTCATCGTCCTGTTCCAGACCTCGATGTATGCGCGGTCCGGTCTTTCGGGGTCGTCCGCGCGGCCAACGAACGGGACAAAACCCCATTCGCAGAATCCCATCACGCTTCCCACGTGGCCGTACCAGTTGAAAACTTGCTGCCCGGCGGCCACGGCTCCAGGGACGGCGAGGTGATAGCAGCCTGCATGGGGACCCGACGGATGGTAGGTCACCTGTAAATGGGGTGCGGAAGGCGCGGGCAGATGGTTGAGGAAGTCAGCGCCCGGAACGAGAGCAAAGCTGATGTTGGCATGGTGCGAGGGAAGATTCAGGGAGAATATGCGGGTGTTGACTGAAAGCCAAGCCCAAATGAAAGAGTCCCAAGGCAAGGCTCTGCCGACATGGCGTGCGCGCTTTCCGGGCCGAGGTCGCGGGCGTTTGTTCGGCGGCCCTTCCGTGGCGTCCTCCGCCAGCCCGAGCATGGCCGAGCCTTCGACGTCCACCAGAAGGGATTCGAACGAGGGAATGGTTGACGCCAACTCTCCCGCAAGTCGAGAACACATTCGCCAATCCGACGCAATGGCTCGTGCCATACTGTCGCGCTTTCGCGCCAGCCTGACGAGCGGATGGTCGTCTCCGGCGGCGTTGATGCTGTTCAGATCTGCAGAGACAACGCACGAAGGAACACTTAACAATAGAGCGCACCGCTCGTCAGCCTTCTCTGCACCGGCCGGCAGCAGAGGCGAAGATGACCACGACGCAGGAACGCCGGAATGGTCTTTTGGCAGGGAGTCGATGTACGGCTTCCACTTTGAACGTTCGCCGAGCGACGTTCGTAGCAAAGGAAAAGAGCAAGAGCCTGGTGTTCCGACAGCGCAGGCTCAAAGTCGGTCATTCCCCACGACTCGGCCGCCTTTTGCGCCGTGATCACGAAAGCCCAGGGCACACGCAGCACGCATTCGCCGGGCGCGAGGGCGCGTTCGGCAACGACGCCGCGCAGAGTCCCTCCGCCTGGCAGCTCAACTATCGCCGGGCGCAGGGGAGAACCCGGAAACGTCCTGAGGAAAGCGCCGAGCGCGGCCGAGAACTCGGCGTCCGTAGTGGGCACGTTGAGCAGCGTCGAAGAAAGGGCGTCCGAGGAGCTCGACGCGTCCGAACCGTCCATGTCCGACGCGTCCTCTTCGGCCTCAGGTGAGCCGCTCTCTTCCTCATCTTCGGCGAAAGCGGCGACGTGCGGCTCCATGATTCGGTACGAGAACGCGTCGCGGGCAGAACGGGACGCGGGGACCTTTCACTCACTTTTCAGATCCCCCTTTTCGCGGTCACCTTCAAAGATCCAACTGAAAGGACCAAAGAGAGAAAGTGACATCTTTTCAAAGACAATGTAATGACTCCATCAACGATTCGCGGCTAAATGTTCTCGGAGAGCCTGAAATCGTCGCTTCTTTGCAGCGTTGCTTCGAGGTGATGCGTGAGCTGAGGCGTGGTCGTCGTCGCCATCGCCATGGTGTAGTGCAGCGACGGCGGGTCGTCTGGACCGGCACCAGGAATCAGCTTGTATACCCTGTGGTTGGCAGTCGCGTGAGATGGAATCAATTACGGTCAAGTCAAGCAGTCGCGCACCGTTTCGTTGCCGTCACAAACGGAGGCCGGGCCGTCGAAGTCCTCGCTGCGCCCTTTTCGTCCTTCATCTCTATGGTGAAGCTCTTGGCCTGCGGATCCAGCCGGCCTTCCTCGACCGAAGCGAGGCCTGTCAAAAATCAAGAGATCAGGAGGGCGACTTGGCCGAGTGTCGACTGCGCACGGACCATTCGGCTGCGCCAGAACGAGCTCCACCTTCGTGCCCCCGTCCGGAGTCGGTCCAAGCACCCTCAAGAAGCCCGACTCTGCGTGGAAAGGTGCGTTGTTCTTCCCAGGATTCCAGGTGTTCTGACTGGGGCCGATGAGCTCAGAATGCCATCTCGTTTCTTGCGAATCCTCACGTGTAGAAGAGATACTTGGCTCCCGGATAGCCCCAAAAGGTTATCTGCTCGACGTAGCTCCGGGGAGGGTCAGCTGCGTCTTCCGCGACACGGAGTCTCGCCGGATCCCACTCAAAGTCCTTGATAGTCGGGTAAACGCCCTTGCCGTTGCCGCGCCATGTTCCGATGAGCCAGGAAGCGGGCGCTTCGGGGCTGTAGAGCGCCGGGTTGGCGTGTGTGTGCAGGACTGGGAGCGCCGGTCGCGGAGTCGATTCAGTCGATTCCCGACTCCGGTGGGCGTCCGTGGCGCGGCGTCACCAACGTGGAGACATATGAGAGTCGTTGCTCCCGCGCGGGAGCTTTCAAAGGCTGACCGATGGGCGATTGTTGCCGGGGCCGCGGCTCGGAGGTGAATCAGTACTTGGCGCTTCGACTCGCTCGATCCGTCTGACAAAGCCGGTTCCTTCTCGGCCCGGCCTTCGACGGATGCAATCCGGACAGAAGCGAAATATGACAATCGAATCGAATGCTAATTAGACAGATTCCGACGTTCAGGAAACGAATTCCAAAATTCCAACAGATTACGTCCAGCTTCCCAAGGCAAGCGCTTGCGGCCTTCCATTACCTCATTACCTCGGCAAGGTCGCGCCGTTGGCCTTGACCTGCGGTGCCAAGTTCACCTGCTCATCCACCGGCGAGCACACGCACTCCCCCGGCGCGTGGCCTTCCGCGCACAACCGCCCGCATCGAGTCGGCAAAGCCCAATACGCCGACCTCGGCGCCCCTGAACACCATGTTGGAGCTCTTCCTGAGCGTGAGCGCCGACGCGCGCGGCAGCTCGGCCTCCGTCCTGCGGTCGAGGGTCCATGACCTGGCTCGCGAGCCGGGTGATCCGGTTGTGCGCCGGGCGGACGGCGGGGGCGTCGGGAGGGTCGAGGTGCAGCACGCCCCACCTCCTTGGGAGCCCCGCCGTCGGCCGCCCCGGGAATCAGCGCCGCGTGCCCCTCCGTCTTCGATCACCACCGCCACCGGATGCGCCTTGTCCGCAGGGGTTTCCGGGCGGCCCCCGCTTCCGGCGGCCGGGGCGGCGCCCTCCGGGACATTCCCAACAACCGAAGGATCCGAATCCGGGGCAGGGGCGGTCACCTCCCGTTTTGCGCCAAGGGCCCCGCTCCGGCAAGCGCCTTGTCAAGACCTTGTGCCCCCATAGTCCATTCCGTCGGGTTGGACTTGATCGAATCGACGAAGCACTTTTTCCTGCTCGTGCATGCCGAACTTTTCGAACTCGAGCAGTTCCCCTCGTTGATCTGGAGCAGCCAGTCGCGGTATTCCTGTGGGATATCCGCATGAGCCCGTGCATCATCGATCGCCCAGCCGCCCTGTTGACCACGTACCGGGGTTGCAGTACTTGAGGATCCCACGGATGGTCCATCGCGTCCCACCGCCGTCATCCCCCGCTCCGCCCCGGGTCCGTCTTCAAACAACCGCGAGATGAAGTCCTTCGCCTCGGGCGACACGCCCTTCTCGAACGAGCGGTGGAAGGTCCCACCTGCCCTGCTTGACGTTGGTCGTTGAGCAGTGCGGCTGGCGCGGCGAAGAAGGGGTTGATCCCGCTCAGGAGCGTGTAGACCACCACGCCCGAGCGAGTAGACGTCGGCGGGCTTGCCGAGGTAGGGCTTCTTGGCCACGATTTTTCTGTGTCCACGGCCCGTCAGTGAGGGCGACTTACTCCGACCGGAATGAGCATGTCCACGCCACCCGGCGCCTGGTTAGTTAGAGCGTCCCCGACCCGCCATTCCTCTTCCTTCTGGAAACGACGACCCTGGCGACTCCGAAAATCGACGAGGAGCATCTCCGACATGACCGTCTTGTCCTTGAACAGGATGTTTGGCCGTCTTGATGTCCAGATGCCGCGACGTCGTGGGCAGTGCATGAAGGCCCACGGCACCAAAGAGCGTGGCGGCAATGGCCGCGGCATCGCTCCTCGGTGTAGCGGGGCCCCTTCCTGACCAGGCGCTCGAGGAGCTCCCCCGCCCGTGGCTGCCAAACTCCGTGAGCATCCCTCGAAGGCCGGTCTGGAGGCCGGACAAACACCGAACCCAGCTCGAACACCATGTGGTACGAAGACTTGGTGTAGAACCAGTCCACAGCTGCACGATGTTGGGATGCTGCAGCCCGCGGAGCACCTCGAGCTCCCTGGGTCTCGAGGACCCGCAACGCCGGCGCCGCGGCGCCGTCTTGAGCGCGTAGTGCCGGCCCTGGGCACGTGCTCGACCCCCTCGACGACGGTGCCCCTGCGCGCCCGTCGCCCAGCGCGCCGCCACGGCGCGGTACTCGGCGGCGCGGTGCGGGCCCGTGTTCGGCGCGTCGGGGTCCGGCGGGAGCGACGAGACGGACCGAGCTGGTGCCGCGCCGGGGGAGGCCGGCCTGCGGTTGCGACGGGCGCCGCGTGAATATCCTGTCCAGGATACCATTCCCGCCGGGCCGGGGCCCGTTTCCGGGCTCGACAGGGGGTGGTCGGGCACAGTCACCCAACCGCGCGCCGGGTTTAAGGACGGAATCCCGGACCTTTCTCTCGGGGGCAATCCGCATCCCCATCAGCTCCCTGTGGCGAGATCGGAAGCCTTTCGGAACCGATGGCATACCGCATCGGATCAGGCTTCATTGATCCGCGCCCTTTCTTCTGGCGCCCGCAGGAGCTGTATTCCTTGGAGCAGATCAGTCTCTGCCAGAAGCGACGGCCGACGCGCCAAAGCTGCTCGCCCGACGCTCTAGTGCCCCTCTTACAATCCGATCGGAAACATTGACCCGCTCAGCGATCAGGACGGCATCATGTCCTTCCCCCCACCCCTGCATGCCACGACGTCCCTCCCAGTGCGGGAACAGCCTCCCCATCTTGAGCGGCTCCATCTCGGGCCAGGTGCCCAGCACCCCGCACGCCTTGACCCCAGCTGCCCCACGCGCTCCTCGCCCTGCGGCGTGAAGTGCAAGCCATCGTCCAGGAATTTCGGCCCCCACACATCCGGGGGATCTCCCTGCCCAGCGGGGTCGCGTTTGCAGCTCGGTCCACAGGTCCAGCACGGCGGCGCCCCCTCCTCCTTTGCCACCCTTTATGCAGGCTTCCGGAGTAGACGCGGGTGGCGGCGTTGCGCCTGTCCAGCGAGCCCTCGGGGAGCGAGCGGAACTCGCGCTCGCCGGCCGCGGAGGACAGCTGCGCCCAGCCGCGTGGGTTCGTGGACCGGCGGCGGGGAGAGCAGCAGGATTCCGCGCGCCGGGCTGAGCGGCCGCGCACGATGGCCGACCAGTCTGCGCAGGTTTCTCCTCTCCGCGAACACTCGGCGGCCGGCAACGTGCTGCCGCGCGGAATGCGGTGCCCGCGCTCGGCCTCGGGCAAGCGCCGAGTCGTTTGCGCCGAACCACAACCCACCGCGAAGCGCCGAGCTCCGGCGCGCCCCTGGGCGGCGTACGGCGCGAGGATCGCCGGCGCCGCCGTCGAAGCGCGTTGCGCGTGTTGTAAAACCCCCGCCGAAAACCCGCGGATCACACGTCGGCCGCCCCGCGCGTAGAGCAGCGCAAGCCGCGAGCCCCAGCCGTGCGTGCCCCCGCTCCGTCAGCGAGTCGCCCGAAGAGCAGGATGTGCGGCACCCGCGGGACCACCGGGAACAGCGGCAATCGCGGAGATGGGAGGTGGAGTTTTGATCCCGGGTGAAGGCAAGGTCCCGTCGGCCCGGCACGATTCCGCCCCCCTGTTCCATCTTTCCAGCGAACCTTCTTTCGAACAGGCAAACTGTGGCAACTCGAGTCGGGTGGGTGGCGAACAGTTAGGAATGCTGAACATTCCGACACGTCGCTGGATGCTCTGCGTTGTCTTCCCGCATCAGCTCTTTCAGGGCAGGCGCCGACGAAGTCCCACGTCATGGTGAAGACAGGCCATCCCGACAGCCCCGTCGCATCAAATAAGACCATCACGGCCTATTGGGAAGGAAGACGATGCTCAAAATGATGGATCGAGATTCGGTAGGCTGGAAATCCGGTCCATGCGGGCGGTCGATCCGCGCCCTGCCTGCTGTGGAGAGGAGACCTTCCGCTTGTCGTTTCCGCGTCCCTCCGCTCGAAAATCTCGAAACCACTCTCCGACGCCCGCACACGCTTCCCCTTCCCCGGCCCCCTCAAACCCGACACCCCCGCTTCCCGATGCTCCCCCGTCCCCCGGCGAGCCCTTCCCCGACATCGACTCCCCCTCCCCGACTCCCGCGGCATCGCTACGCGCCCTGTCGTCCCCTCACGCGCCCCCCCGGCGCGGGTCGACGAGCGCGTTCGGGTTCACCGACGGATATCCCCCCATTCTGATCTTTCTACCCCCCCGCGGGTCTGTTTTTGCCCGCGGGATCAGCAGCAGATGCGCAACCTGTCGCCGCGCAGGCCGAGTTTCGCGCTGTCTAGCTGCCAAGATCGCCGCAATCAGCGTCCGACCCGCCCCCGGTGGCTGCCGCCTTTCCGCGCCGGCCTCGGCGCCACCTGGACCTTCCTCTTCGGACCCGGACCGCGCCCGCGATCAAACGATTCGGCATCCTGGACGCCACCGAGGGCGAGTACCCAGACGTCCCGCGGCCCTTCACCCTCGTCCTCCTCGCCCGGCCTGGCCGTGCGCAGGGTGTGGGACGGGTGTGGTTTTGCCGGCCGGCCGACGGTGGAGGAGCTCCGGATGGAGGTGCGCCAAGGCCGATGGAGCCGCTTTTCCAACTACGGCTACGCGGGCGTGGGACAAGGAGGCGGTGAGCAAGATCAGGATCCCCGCGCGCGAGTGGGCGGCGGGGCTTCCGGAGCTGGGAAAGTCGGGGCTGCCCGTGGCCAGGGGCACCGTGTCGGCGTTCGATCTTGGCACGGGAACGGGACGATCGCGAGGCGGGACGGGGGCGGCGAGGTGTTCTTCAACTTCACGGCGATCCCGGGGGACGGGTACCGCACCGTGCGCGCGGGGGACAGGTGGTGTTCGAGGTCGTGGAGAACGCGACGGGCCGACGGCGAGGAATGTTCGGGCGGACAAGGATGGGGCGTGAAGGGTGTCGCTGGTGGGATGGCGACAACCCGCTCGCATCGAACACAGCGAGTACTGGAGTTTCTTTGCATCGGTGGACGTGCCCTCTTCTCTGCAGTCATTTTGAAGGGGTGGATTGCCCACCGGCATGCCGAAATCGCTCACGGATCGCCAATCGTTCGCTCCTCGGTTCCGGGGCTGGGATAGAAGCGCCCATTGGGGGCTTCCGACCGCAAATCCCCTGCGCATCAAACAAGGAAAGGAAATCGCATGGGTCTGTGGACCGACGCCCTCAAGCACTTTTCCGGCCACATTCGGCGGCGGAGATAGCCCCGGCTTTGTGTTCGGCAGCTGTGCGGGCTCCCGGCGGCCATTCCGCTGCACCCGTCGATTTCGCGACCAGTCCTCCCCCACGGCCGAGCGCCCTGCCCGGCGATGTCGTACTACTCCGTGCCGGCGGACGCGGCGGTTGTTGCGCCCGACGACTTTGACCTCGGCACAGCGCGGCCGGTCGACCCGGCACGCAAGAAGAAGAAGAAGCGGCGGCCGGGCGCCATCGACACGTCGCCGGCCGACCCGTTCGGCGAGTCGCCGTACGCGGGCGCGGGCGGCGGCGGGTACGGCTCGCCCGTCTACGGGGCGCCGCCGCGCCAGTCGACGTCGTCGTCGTTCGACATGAACGAGGCCACGCGCTCGCTGCGCGACCCGCGTGCGTACGCCGCGCCGCCGCCCGGCTACGTGCCGTCGTACCGCGCGGAGCCCGGCGACTCGGAGGACCTGCTGGACCCGAACGCAGACTGGGACCGCCCAAAGAAGGGCCGCCGATCGGGCAGGCCGTCCACGTCGTACGACTCGCTGCTGCCGAAGGCCGGCGCGCAGGGCATCTACGACTCGGAGGGCGGCCTGCGTGAGCAGCCGCGCAGGAGGAAGCGCCGCAGGGAGTCCAGGCCGTGCTGCTGCGGAAGGTGCACCACGGGGCAGTTCTGGGCCTGGTTCCTCATCGTCGCCGGCCTGCTCCTCATCGCCCTCGGCATCGCGCTGTACTTCTGCTGGCCGCGCGTGGGCGAAGTCACGGTGCGCATCCTCCGCCCGCCGGCCGCCGATCCGATGCTGATGCGCCTTCCGATCGCAGGTCGTCTCGCTGCAGCCCGCCTCCGGCACCCCGCCCACCGTCGCCCTCGAAGGGGGCGGCGTCCGCCTGCGCGGCGGCATGTCGCTCAACGTCTCGGTGGACCTCCGCAGCAACCTCATCCCGATCTCGCTGTCCTCGCTGTCCCTGGAGATCTTTGCCGCGGACCGGCGGATCGGCGCGGGCAGGAAGGACGGCGTGTACCTGGAAAAGGGCCAGGTGGACACCGTGGGCATCGACCTGGCGTTCGACTACGTCGCGGGCGGGGATCGGTCCCCGGCGGCCGCGAAAGCGACGCAGGCGGCGGCGCCGGCGGTCCCGACGAGCTACGTGATCCCGACCGAGCTCGCGGCCCCCGCTCCCCCGCCGCCTCCGCCTCCTGCGCCCGCACCGGCCCCCGCACCGGCACCGGCGCCCGCCCCCGCAGCCCCCGCCCCGCCCCCGCCCCCGCCGACTGCGCCGCCGGAGGAGGATCAGGCCGACGAGGGCGGCGACGACGGGGGCGAGGGCGATCAGCCCGCGGAAAGACCAACCCCCCGCCGACCAACCGCCCCCCGCGTCCCCTCCCCCCGCCGACAACCCACCTCTCCCGCAAGACTCGGACGAAGGCGACGCGGGGCGACGACGACGGCCCCGACGACCCCGAAGGCACGCAGCGCCTCCTCCGTCGCCAATCCGCCCTCGCGGACCCCGTCGCCGCGCTGCTCTCGCAGCGCTGCGCGCAGCCCAACGGCACCTTCCCCGTGCGCTACGCCGCCGTCGCCACCCTCGCCGTGATCCCGGTCCCGCTGCGGTTCGGCGGCACGCGGGAGGTGCCGTGCCCCGATCTCGGGCCGCTGCAGGCGCTGCTGCAGGCCGCGAGCGGGCAGGGGGAGCTCGGGAAGCTGGCCGAGGGGGTGAAGAAGGGGCTGGACAAGGGCGGGTTCGCGGGCGCCGCGGAGGGGTTCGGGAATCTGCTGGATATGCTCAAGGAGCTGGCGGCGACGAGCACGGCGGGGGGCGCGGAGCCGACGGGGTCGGCGGTCAGGGGGAGGGAGAAGGTGGCGGCGCCGCCGCCAGAGTAGGATGTAACGGCGTTGGAAATCGGATTGGTATCTGCCGAACTGAGTGATTGCTGATCCGGACCGCGATCACGTCCAAAGGGCCGATTGATGAAAGAGCGAGGGATATTCCAAACACCGATACACGCGGTACGACTCGCAGCGCACGAAATAATCTACACCCGCCCCGCACCGGCGGCGGCGGAATAAGCATCAGAGCATGTGGTACTCGGCCCCCAGCAACCCGGCCTCGAGCGCCTCCACCTCTGCGCGGGCCTCCTCCTCCGGCAGGAGCATCTCCTCCCCCCCTTGCTGCTGCTGCACCGGCGGCGGGAACATGCCCGGCATGCCGAGGTGCAGGTAGTGGTGGTGCTCGGCAAACAGCGAGGGGAAGAGGTACGGGTGGAAGGAGGGCCACGAGGCGGCGCGGGGGAGGAGGGGGGAGGGGTGCGGGTACGGCAGGGAGAGCGGGTTGGGCGGCATGAAGGCCGGGGGGTACGAGTAGGCTGTTGCCGCGGCGGCGGCGGCGGCGGCGGCCGAGGGGTCGAGCAGGGAGAGGGGGTCGAAGGCGGCGCGGTCGGCGACGGCGCGGTCAAAGGCGGCGCGGTAGCTCTCGAAGACGGCGTCGGGGAGTTCGGGCGCGCCGGCGGGGGAAGGGCGGGGCGGAGAGCGGCGCGGGGGTGTCGGGGGCCGAGGACGAGGCGGGGGAGCCGTCGGGGTCGGGCTTGACCCCGGGCTCGGTCCGCGAGCGCGCGCGCGGGCGGGGTTTGGCGGGGGACGCGCCGCGGGGGAGGGCGGCGCGGCGCTGGCGCTCGAGGTACTCCTCGGGGCTGATTTCCCAGGAGCCCTTCTGGCCGGCCTTTTTGCGCGTGGTGCGGAGGCACGGGATGCCCTTTGCGCGGCAGCGCGAGCACGGCGCGGAGGCCCGTCGCACCCGCGCCTGGAGGAGGGAAGAGCAGCGTGAGCGAGGGCGGGCGGGGGAGGCGGCGGCGGGACGCGTACCTCGCGAGCCTGCACGACTCGCACGACGAGCGCATGGGCGCCTGCATCGGCATCCGCTTCTTGCCGCCGCCGGCGACCAGCGCGGGCATCGACGCGGTGCGCATGTGGCCGACGGACGTGAGCAGCGGCGACGGCGGCTCCAGCTTGATGCAGGCGTCTTTGCGGGGGTCAGCGGGGGGGCAGAAAAAGGGGGACGGGGGACCCACCGTGGGCGGTGTCGGCGGACGAGGCGGCGCCGTCCGACGCGGCGCAGTGCCACGCCAAGTCGTCGATCATCCACGTGGCGTCGGTTGCGGCGGGCGAGACGGGCTCGTTTTCGAGGGGCGGCGCGGGGGGCAGTGCGGCTGCCGGGCGGGCCATCTGCCGTTGGGCGGCGGGGGGCGGGGCGGGGCCGATCGCGGGGGCGATCGGGGCGGGTGACGTGGCGCCCTCGTCCGCGGCGGCGGCGGCGCGTCGGGCGAGGCCGGCGGCGTGGGGGGCGCGCGGGGGGACCGTGGCGGGCGAGGCCGTGTCGAGCTGGGCGGGGGCGCGTCGGGCGGGCCGCGGCGCGCGGGGTTTCTCGGCGGGCACTTTGTGCTGCTTCTGCGGGGGTGCCGCGCGCGCCATCGCTGCTATATAGCACGCGGGAACCGTGGAAACGGGGCGGGGGCCACAGCGGGCGAGGCAAAGCCCCAGCCACCCTTCCGGGTCCAAGCCCTTCTTCCATTCGAACCCGCGCTATGTCGTCGCCCCCAGGGGCCGCCACACGACGTCAGGGGCCCCTGCGCCGCACAGCGCGCTTGGCAACCTCCGTGCCGACCCGGAGAAAATTGGGCACGGGCCCCGGGACGCCCCCGGGCGGCCCCCGCTGTCGGCCGTTCGCGCCCTTCCAGGCCGCCCGGGATTGGAAGCGATAGACGGCGGCCCATCGGAAATCGCATCCGCCGCCGCATCCGACTGCGGAAACCTCTCCATCGATGTTACATCGCACCTCAATCCGCGCGTCGGGGCGCGGGAGCATGCATCCCGCGCTCCCACGAAGGACCGACATGGTCGAGGGTTGCCGCACGGTGACGTACGTCGCATCCAGGCCCCGCAGGGCCGCCGGGCCGCCCGACGCCGCCGGTCGCCGCCGGCCCGCGCCCCGCAGCCCCGCGCGCGCGCTGCCCCTCCGAGGCCGCCGTTCGCGGGAGCCGCGGAGGTTCCCTACGGTTCCCGGGGCCTCCCACCGCGGGAGGCGGTCCCTGTGCACGGCCGGCGCAAGGGCCCCCGCCGCCCCCGAACCGGCCAAAGCACGCACCAACCATGCCGCTGTGCTCGATTGGCCGCCGATCCGCATTCCCGGACCGACCCTTTGCCCGTGCGCACCGCCGTCCTTCACATCCCCTCGAACAGTCCCCCCCGTCCGCTCCGTACGGCCCCGCCGTACGCCTCGGCAAAAGCCCCTCCTTAGGCACCATCCAACAACCGCGCGGCTTTCATTTCCCCCCCGACGCGCGCGAAATCGATCGCGAGGGAGTCGGGGACGGCGATGACCCCGGATGACGGGGACGCGGTGACGGACGCGTGGTGCGGCATGGGTTGCCGTATGGGGCGGTGCTCCGGCGGCCACCGTCGTCTCGGGGCTACCGGACGGGAGGATGGAGGAGTCGGCGGAGCGGATGGTCTCTGCTCGATTGCATGTCTGCCGTGCGACGGCGACTCCCCCGACTGCCCATCGAAGTCCTCGGTCCATGCAGCAGTGGATGGCCGTACAGGGTTGCACAGCTCCCACAGCGTCTCGTCAAGGACCGGACCCGCGATGCCCGGGTCGACCAGGGCCCCGCTCGCCATCCGCGTGGTATCGCACAACATCCGCTTCGTCCCCCCCGAGGCCGTCGGCCGGCCGCCGCTCGCGCACGCCTCGGCGGCCCTGCACGAGCCGGACTGGACGGCGCGGCTGCCGCTGCTCGCGAAGCAGTTCCGGTTCCTGGCGCGCCACCCGTGGGCGACGTTCCTGTGCCTGCAGGAGGTCATGCGGCACCAGCTCGACGCGCTGCTGGCGGGATTGGACGCGGACGGGGACGCGTGGGCCGCCGTCGGCCTCGGCGCGGAGGGCGGCGAGCACGTCCCGGTCCTGTACCGCCCTGCGGAGTTCGACCCCGCGTGGCACCGCACGCTGTGGCTCTCCGAGACCCCCGCGGTGCCCGGCTCGCGGGGCTGGGACGCAAAGTACCCGCGGGTCCTCACCTGCGCAGGGTTCGCGCACCGCGCGACGGGCAGGCACGTCGCGGTGCTGGCGACACATCTGGACCACAGGGGCAAGCTGGCGAGGGAGATGTCGGCGCGGATGATCGGTGCGGTGGTGCGGGAGCTCTCGGCCCCGGGGCAGGGAGGCGTCCTGTCGGACGACCCGGCGGTGCGCGCCTGGCTGCCGGCGGACATCGTGCTGGTCGCAGGCGACCCTCAACTCCTTCGAGCCCGACGACCGGTCCTATCCGACCCTGGCCTCCCCCTCCTCCTCGGTCCGCGACGTGCGCACCGCCGTCCCCGAGGCGGACCGCTTCGGCCCCGCGCGTTCGTGGACGGACTTCCCGCCCGCCCATACCGAGGGCGGCTCCCTCATTGACTTTGTCTTTGCGGGGCCGGCGGAAGGGCTGGGGAAGGCGTGGAGGGCGGACGGGTACGGCGTCGTGGAGAGCTGGGTGGACGGCGTCTGGTGCAGCGACCACCGGGCCGTGGTGGCGGACGTGACGGTGCTTTGAACCGCCGATCGGAAGTAGGCGCGGCTTCGCGGGCGCGATCGGTTGTCCTCTGCGCCGCGATCGCCAGAGCGGCGTCGGCCGGCTCAAGCGAGCCCCTGGGGTCCACGGCAGACGGGGGGCTCGCAAAAGTCGACGAAGACTATACTTGGCGTCGTTCCTTCGGCGATCGGTGGGCCTGCCGATGCTTTAGTGGGCGGTAGACGGTGAAGAAGGGCGCGGAAACTCTTGAGAACTGAGGCGAAACCGACCGAGTTCAGCACCGACCCGACCCGCCTAGATCGCAATCAGCGGCGCCGGTAGCTTAAACAGCTTCAACGGGGTGCTTGATGGTGCGATCGCGCGGCAGAGCCGCTTATCGGCTTTGGAAAGGAGGTGAAAGGCGGCGGGCGTTTTGTGGCAAACACGAGGTGTTTGGCGATCGCCGCGCCCTGCAATCGTCTGCCGCCCTTGCAACGAACCACCGTCTCCCCCGCACGCCCGAGCAGCCCGAGAGACAGCAGCCATGGCCGCCGTGAGTGTCGCGACGAGGAGGACGCGGCGGACGCGGACGGGCGCGGAGGGGCGCGGCGGGCGCGCGGGGTGCCGTGGGAGACGGCGGCGGGAATCACTCGGCCGCATCCGCGCGCGCCCGCGGCATCCGCGCCGCCGCCGCCCGCCGCGCGCGTCCGATTGCATGGCGTCCGGTCTGTGGCCGGCGTCGAGGGCGCAGGGCGGCCCGGGAACGGCCCCCCGCTCGCCCGCCTCGCGCTGCCCGCCGCCCGCTCCGCCTGCCCGAGGCCCCGGCTGACCGCTGACCGCCACGCGCAGTTCAACGACATTGTTGAGATCGACCTCAACGGGACCAAGACGCCCATCCACACCGGGCTCTTCATCAACGGCCAGTTCGTCAAGTCCAAGAGCGGCAAGACCTTCCCGACCATCAACCCCGCCACCGGCGACATCAACGCCGAGGTGCAGGAGGCCGACAAGGAGGACGTCGACGCCGCCGTCGCCGCCTCCAAGGCCGCCCTCAAGGGCTGGTCCAAGGTCTCGGGCGCCGAGAGGGGCAAGCTGCTGTGGAAGCTCGCCGACCTCATCGAGCGCGACGTCGCCAAGCTCTCGGCCCTCGAGTCGCTCGACAACGGCGCCCACGCCAGCCTCGGTGCCGCCCTCGTCGGCGGTGCCCCGGCCTGCCTGCGCTACTTCGCCGGCTGGGCGGACAAGATCCACGGCAAGGTCATGATGGACGAGCCCGGCTTCATGGTGCGTGCCGATGCTTCGCGTGCACGTCCCACACAGCCTCACCCCTCGCCCGCCAGAACTTCACCCGCCACGAGCCCTACGGCGTCTGCGGTGCCATCATCCCGTGGAACGCCCCCCTGCTGTGGGTTTCGTGCACCGTCGCCGCCGCCCGGCGCCGTTTCTCACCGCTTCGGCGCACAGCATGCTCATCTGGAAGCTCGGCCCCGCCCTCGCCTGCGGCAACTGCATCACCGTCAAGTCCTCCGAGAAGACCCCCCTGACCGCGCTCCAGGTCGCCGCCCTCGTCAAGGAGGCCGGCATCCCCGACGGTGTCGTCAACATCATCAGCGGATACGGCCCGACCGCCGGCCAGGCCATCATCATGCACCCTGACATCCACAAGGGTGCGTCCGCATCCGCTGGTCCCGTCGGCGCGGCCTTTGATGACCCGCCGCTCCGCAGTCGCCTTCACCGGCTCCGGCCGCACCGGACGGCGCCTCCTCGAGGCCTCGGCCGCGTCCAACCTCAAGAAGGTCTCGCTCGAGCTCGGGGGCAAGTCGCCCTCGATCGTCTTCGCCGACGCCGACCTCGACGCCGCGGTCCAGTGGACCAACATGGTACGCTCCCCGCCGCCCGCACCCAATGCGTCGAATCTCACCGCCGTTGTCCAGGGCATGTTCGCGCACAACGGCCAGATCTGCGTCGCCAGCACCCGCGTCTACGTCGAGGAGAGCATCGCCGACAAGTTCCTCGAGAAGTACAAGGCCATGACCGCCGCCCAGAGGCCCGGCAACCAGTTCGACTCGACCTCGGCCCACGGCTCGATCGTCGACGAGATCCAGTTCAACAACGTGATGAAGTACATCGAGACCGGCAAGACCGAGGCCAAGCTCATCCAGGGCGGCAACCGCGTCGGCGAGAAGGGCTTCTTCATTGAGCCCACCATCTTCACCGAGGTGCCCGAGACCGCCAAGATCATGCGCGAGGAGATCTTCGGCCCCGTCGTGGCCATCAACACCTTCAAGACCGAGGAGGACGCCCTGGAGCGCGCCAACAACACCAACTGTGGGTGCCGGGCCGCCGGGGCCGCTTCTTCGGACTCTCGCTCACGTTTTCGATGCAGACGGTCTCGGTGCCGCCGTGTTCACCCGCGACATCAACAAGGCCATCCGCGTCTCGGCCGGCCTCCAGGCCGGCACCGTGTGGGTCAACTGCTACCAGGTCGTCAACAACAGCACGCCCTTCGGTTGGTTCCGCTTCGGCCCCGACCCTCGGGACGCTGCTAACCGTGTTTTTGCTGGCAGGCGGCTACAAGGAGTCCGGCCAGGGCCGCGAGCTCGGCGAGTACGCCCTCGAGCTCTGGACCCAGGTCAAGGCCGTCAAGATCAACCTCTCTTAGATGGAGCAGGGTCGCAGTTGGAGTCGTTTGCTGTAAAGGATGGTCGTTTGAATCCAAGTGATCGCAATGTTGACGGGAGTGAGCGAGTCCTGTGCGCGGAGCAACGCCTCCCGCGGCCGCGTCGCGGACCAACGGAGTTTTCCCCCGAAGCACAAAAGCCCATTCCGCCTGCATCTCGACAGCGACTTCCGGAGCGACGAAAAGCACTCTCGAAATGGCCTCCAGTCGGCCCGCGGACCCGTTCGACGCGGCCTTTCCCCTCAACCCCCTCGCTCCGTCCGGGAACGTCTCGCGCTTCGAGTGCGTCGCCCCCGCGGAAATGGCCGGTGGCGGCGTGGGATTCGCCTTCATGTACGGAGGCTACCTCAATGCGCTGGTGCTCAAGGCGGCAATGAGCGTCACGCGGCCGATGGGCTTCCCGCACCCGCTCCAGCTGAACATTGATTTCATCTCGGGTGTCAAGAAGGGCGAACGAATGGGTGCGGGCCCCAGCTTCGTTTTCGAGGAGTCTTGTCCATCCAGACTGACCGCTCGCCCTCATCGTGCAGAGATCGCCATCGAGATCACAAAGTCGACCCGGCGTCTCTGCTTTGTCCGAGCGACGCTCCGCTCCGGGTCCCCCTCCTCCGCGGATCCGCCCCTGGTGCTCACCGCCTCGGGCCTCTTTGGCACCCTCTCCTCGGGCGACCCCGCGCGCGACGCCCCCACGCTGCTCGAGGGCCGGTACCGCCTCCCCGATCACCTCGCGCTGGTCCCCAGCCTGCGCTATCCGGACGCGATGAGGGGTGACCTGCTCGAAGAGGGCGTGGCGGCGATGCCTGGCAGGAAGGTGGCGCTGGGTGGCGTACCGGCGCTGAAGTACATGGACTTTTTCCGGGTCGGCTACTCGGACGAGGCGGTGCGTGCGGTCGGGAGGAGGGTGAGGGAGGGAGGGCTGCGGAGCGAGTCGTGGGAGGAGGTGCACCGCATGCCGTATATCGTCGGTGAGCACGCCTCGCTCCGTCAGCTTAGGTTGCGCTCATAAGGTCTGCGTCTCCCTTCCTTCGCAGCGCATCCGTCGGGCAGGAAGCCGGACCTCCTGTCGGCAGCGTTCTACTGCGACCCTCTTCCCTGCCGCAAAACATCTCTCCATCGGCCTCGGTCCCACCCTGCCGAGCGTCACCATCTCCCTCACCGTGCATTTCTGCAAGCCCGTCGACCCCGGCAGCCGCTTCTTGTACATGTGCAGCGGGGTGCCGTACGCGGACCGGGCGACGAGGGAGGCAGCGGCGGACGGGTACGTGGAGGGCTTCGAAAGCACGGTGTGGGGCGAGAAGGGGGAGCTGGTGTGCCTGCACCGGCAGCAGAGGCTGGTGACAGGGCGCGAGGTGGAGAGCAGGTTCGAGCAGCTGCAGAAAGCCTCCTTGTAGACGACACATGCGATGCGCAATGAAAGAAGGAGTCAAAGTCTCTCACACGAGACGGATAGAACCAAGTCTCTCTCACCACCGCACTCGCGCATGTATCGCCCCTGAAACCAAGAAGACAATGTACTGAAATTGTGTCGAACGATTCTCGAGTCTGCGATCTCGGGACGATCCCCAGCTAGTGAATCCGAGCGAATGGGTCGAATGGGACGCTGGTCCGATCGCGCCGCCCCCCATGCACCGCCAGACCGCTTGCCTGCGGCCCAGTCGAACACGGCGATGGCGAACATCGCAGAGCCGTTCGATGACGATGGCTTGGAGCCGCCGCCCCCGGCTGCTTGGATGAGGGGTGGCAGGAGCCCGAAGACCCGGACCAACCGGAGGCAGAGGAAGACTGGGACGCGACGCCTGTCGACCTGTCAACGGCAGCGGCGCAGCCCGATTCCCCACTCTTCAATGCTCCCACCCGAAGTGCTCGTGCGCCTGACCGGCTGGCTCGGACCCCGTGTTTCGCCTGGCCACATCGGCTGGTCCGCGGCCAACCTTCTCTCTACGCCTGCAAGGCACTCGCCGAGCTAGGCCGCGACGTTACCGTGCAAACTGAATTCCTTGTAGGCGCCTATGGATGCCCGGATGCGGTCCTGGGCCTCGGCTCCTGGCTGAGGATGGCGTCGCCGGCCCCTGTTTTGGGCCCATCGCCCGCCGAGCCGGCACGGTGCCCCGTTTACCTGCTTCAGAGGCTCGTCCGGCGCCTTTTCTTTGCCAGCCGGACGGACTTGCTTCGCCGCCGCCTCGGGCATTCCTGGCCGAAACCTATCCTTCGCGGGTCTTTGACGCCCAGCCGGAGCCGCTTCAAGACGGACGACGAGCTCTTTCGACACATTGCCGTGACCGGCATGGTGCCTCTGCCAACATCTGATCAGGGAAGGGAGGCCGCGGGCTGGGCGGTGGAGAGCGACCCGGCGCTTACGGCCATGCTCACGCTGAAGCTGCGCTACGTGCGTGCCCGTTGCCCTCGGACCCGGCGCGCCGTCGGCGGCATCCCTGGGTGTGTTCGGGAGACTCGAGAACGAAAACCTGGTGGAATGGCATCCTGCAGAGGATGGGCTCGTACCTGGTCTTGACATCAACCACGCACTCCTCCTCCATATGATCTTTACGGGGAGGAACGACGCGGTCCGCCGGCTGCTCGAGGTTGGCGTACACACGACACCGGACCAGCACAGGACCGGCTGGGTGTGGGAGGCCGCACGCAGCATCGGGCTCTGGGATCCGCAATCGCACGACGGCGATGACCCACCCGAGCACGGTGTAGAGCAGGAGCAGGAAGATGGCACGGAGTGGCTGGATCCGGAAGCTGCCGTTGCAAGGATCGTCATTCCCGGCCGTAACCTCCTTCGGGGCGTTCGGTCGCGAGGAAAGGTCCCTGCTCACTTGATCGAGGACATTATACGTACCCTTTGCGATGCTTCGGACAATCATAAGGTCTACATGTACGACGTGGAAAGCTTGGACGATGATTCTGCAGTGAGTCGCACGCGCCGACGGGCTGTGACGGATGCAACCGAGGTGGCGGTCTTTTGTGCGAACCTCGAGCTCACAAGACTGCTCTTGAAGCACGAGCAAGAGACACGGGACCGATGGCGGACCCCGGACGGGAAAGCATGCCTCAGGAGGTGCCTCAGGCACGCCCGGAACAACGTCGAGCTGTACAAGATCGTCGAAAGCTACGCAGCGGATGTGGA
>JAIVFI010000051.1:0-21801 GCA_025558095.1 Hyaloraphidium curvatum
GTCTGCAAGCCAACCTCGAACGGCACAGGCGAGGCGACCACCATCTGCCTCGGGTCAACGGGGTGCGCCGAGCCGTTGCCGAGCATCCCGTCCGACGGG
Organism: Hyaloraphidium curvatum; assembly: GCA_025558095.1. NCBI lineage: Eukaryota > Fungi > Monoblepharomycota > Hyaloraphidiomycetes > Hyaloraphidiales > Hyaloraphidiaceae > Hyaloraphidium > Hyaloraphidium curvatum. The sequence continues at coordinate 100 of JAIVFI010000051.1, forward strand.
TACCGCGCGACGGAGCCGTACTCCGACTCGGAGGGGATGGAGCCCGAGTTGCCCGACGCGCCGGTGCTCGAACGCTGCACGGGGCGCGAGCCGTTCGTCTCGGTGGGCGAAGTCTGCTGCAGCGCGCGCGCCTCTGCCCTGCGGGACTCTTCCAGCATCTGCTCCAATTTTTCGAGGCGCTCTGCAATAAGGGGGGGGGGGTTGGAACGGGGATCAGCGGGGGATGGGAGGCAGGCGCCCCACCCTTCATCGAGGTCGAGCCCTTCGGCGGCCCGCGCTTCTTGACGCTGCGCGTGAACAAGCAGTCGAGGTCCTTGCGCTCGCAGCGGCCGCACCGCGGCGCCGCGCCGTCGCACTTTGCCCGCCGAGCCGAACACGCCTGAACGGGGAGGGAACGGGGCGCGGCCACCGGGCGACCGCGTCAGCAATACAAACATGATTAGAAAGCAGGTTACCGCACATCGCAGGCCGTCGTCGCGCGCTGCGGGCGGGAGTCAGCGGTCGCCCGGGGTGGCAAGGCCACCGCGCCCACCTGCCGTCCGCCGCCGCCGCCGTTTCCGTCCATCTCGCTGCGGTGCGCGCGTTCGACCGCTGGGAGGCCCGCGTCGCGCCGCGTTGGACCCCGAGGCCGGCCGGGCTGTGGGTGGTGGTCGGCCGGCGGCGTTCGGTCGGGAACCCGATGACGGCTGGGGTTGGTTGTCCCTACTTCGCCTCCTTCGCCGTTCCACAGAAACTTGGAATCTGGCGAAGTGCGGAGGCAGCGCTGCTTAGTCCGGATAAAATGGATTCTGCCAGCCGGATGGCATGGCGGAGCCAAACGGGAGCGTTTGAGGACCCGGCGGGAAGGGGAGTCTTTCCGGGGGCGCACCGCCGCTTTGGCCGTCGGCCAGCTAGTCCGCACGCGCCGCTGGCATGCAGGCATCACCGCTCGCTCACAACATCCGGAAAGCGTTTCCGGCAAATGCGGAAAAGGTGCGGCGCGATCCCGCTTCGCCAGCGCTCTCCGACTTCTACCGCCCCCGGGGGAGAATGTGGGATTCCGGTGCTCAGCGCAGCCATCCGCCGCGAGGTACCCACCCGCGTGGCTCCGCTGGCGATCCGCGATCACCTCTACTGATTCCGAGCGGACGGGCACAGGGCTTGCGGGGAAGGACAGCCGAGGGTAGGGGCCGGGAAAACGGAGAAACCGGGGTGGCAACGGCCTTGGGCCCCGCGACTGCAAGGAAAAGGCGACTACCTGGCGGAAAAGTGGTCTCCTGGGTTGTGTCTCTTGTTCTTGTGCCTCGCTTCCACCCAGCGCGACAGAAGAGCCTCACAAAGCTGACGTGGCTTCACGCACCCCAGCCCTCGCCGGGTGATTCCATCAGCTTGTCTGTCGTCCTACCGCAGAAGAATCCAGTTTTTCTGGAGCGGATTCGCCGATCTTCATGCTTGATGTTGCGGACGTTGCGTGACTTCGTCCTCAGACGACGCTAATACCCCCTTGGAGACGGCACGCTGGGTTGGGGCAGAGGCGATTCGGACGTGGCGGAATCCCGACGTGCTAAGGCTCCTGCTCGATCTCGACACCATCCGTGCCGACACATCTCTTTGTTTGTTTTGCACATTTCCTCGGTGCAGCAATTGTCGCAGATGCGTGATCGCGGCATCATAAGAAGGCTTGCGAAAGCGACATCGGGCACGTCGAATATCCCCGAGCCCCGCTTGCTCTATACATATGCTCCTACGCAGAGGCGACCAGTCTCGGTCTGCCACCAGTTGTCGATGACGGGACACCGAGCAGCTGCGCAAAGTGGTTCGCCGTGTCCGTGTCGCAGCGCTCGCCGGCAACGAACATGACCTTGAGCGAGGAATGTCGTGCTGGCGGAGGTAGTGCCCGTGCGGGTCCTCGCGGTTGACGCGCGGAGCGCCGTCGGGGCCGTGAACAGGATCGAGGCCTTGTGCTCCTCTACGATGCGCCAGAAGGCGCCGGGTTGGGCGTCACGGGCTTGCCCTCGTAGATAATGCTGGTGCAGCCGTTGAGCAGGGGGGCGTAGCAGATGAAGGTGTGGCCGACGACCCAGCCGAGGTCAGAGCGGCGAGGACGACCTCGCCGGGAGCGGCGCCCCATGAAGTGCTTCATGGCCCCTTGAGGGCCACGGCGTGGCCGCCGTTCTCGCGGACGATGCCCTTGGGCACGCCCTGTGGGATGGCAAGGGATCCTTGATCAACGCCCGCCGAGCCGATCAGCCTCTTCAACCCACCGTGGTGCCGCTGGTAGAGCACGTACAGCGGGTCCTCGCTGTCCATCTCGGCGTACTTCCTGGGCTTGCGCTTCTCGCGCCTTGACCCGCTTAACCTCGGCCTGCCAGTCGATCTCCTCTTGGCGGGGTCCAGCACCGCGGGCACCTGGGCGCGCTGCAGGCAGATGATCTTGGGGGGGGGGTTCGCCTGGGCGTGGGCCGAGTGCTTGAAGGACTCGTGGACGCGGTAGGTACGAGTATCACGCGCGAGGGCTCGATGCCGCAGGACTGAGGTGGTCGTCAGCATGGGTCGAGGCGTGATCCCCAGTGATCGGGAACTCACCGCGGTCAGGATCACTTTGGGGCTGCAGTCGTCGAGGCGCTTGCGAGCTCCTTGGGCGCGAAACCGCCAAAGACGACCGAGTGGACGGCGCCGAGCTTGGCGCAGCCAGCATGCCGACGACGGCGTCGACGACCATGGGCATGTAGATGATGACGGTGTCTCCCTTGTTGACGCCGTGGTCCGCAAGGACGTGGGAGAAGTGGTCGACCATGTGTGAGCTCGGAGTAGTGACGGCGGCGGCGCGCGTTGGTTGTAGGCCGAGTCCCAGATGAGGGCGACGCCTATCGCCGCGCCCCTCGTCAGACGTGGCGCTGGCAGGCAGTTGTAGGCCGTGTTCATCTTGCCGCCCTTGAACCAGTGGCCACTGCGGGGAGGCCGGGATCAGCAACGCCACACCATGCCGCCCGAGGACGCAGTCGAGTCATTCCGCGCCGCCAGGGTCGCCATCGCGCCTCCCGCGACCGCAGGCAGGATTTTCCAATGGAATGAAAGAGACCCAACGCCATCCCCGACCCGAAACGCACCTCCTTGCCGCCGTCGGTGCCCTCGAAAATCTTGTCCGGGAACCTGAACCACTTGAGGTCCAGCGCGGCCTGGCCCCAGAATCCGGCCGGGTCCTCGAGCGACTGCTTGTGCACCGCGGCCTGCAGCGAGTCGTTGTGGCCGTGCGCGTCGGCGCCGGTCGCGAAGGAGCGGGCGGGGGCGGGGGGCGGGCACCCGCTGGGAAACGGGGCCGGAGCAGCAGATGCAGGCCGAGCACGTGCGGATGGCCGCGGCGCACGGAGCGACGCGGACGGCGGGCGGGCGGCCGCGGCGCGGACGGCGCGTGCGGCCGGCGCGAGGCGGGTGGCGCGCGCGGCGAGCTTCGACGGCGCGGGGCATCGCGGCGGGGGGGCGCTAGGGGCTTCCTGGGCTCCGCTTGGGGTGCTCGGAGTTCCTCCGCGTAACCACGCAGCTCGGGTTACAGCGGTGCTCGTCGGGTTCCGGCCGGTGAATAGTCAGACGGAGGGAACGCCCGGCTCTGCGTCCATGGCCCACTCTCCGCGCGGGCCCCGCGTCCCCGCAGCATTACAAACACACAGGAAACGGGCGATTGGTGCCGCAATCCAAACGATGTTGCCCGTCTGAGCTTGCTGACGGAGCTTCCTCGCCGATGCGGGCAACAGGACCTGGATGGCCCTCGTTTTCTCGCCCGCAGATATTCTGGAGAGTTTTCGCGAAACTCCGTTTCTCCTTGTCATAGCCCGTACACCATTCGCCGCAGCGTGCGGCACCCCGACGATCACGACTGCGCGGAAAACAGTCCCCGGAAGAAGTTGACGGTGTTGAGCAGCCGGCTGTGCCGCCCAAAGTACGCCTCGGTGGTCTGCACCATCTGCGCCACGTTCGCGAACCCCAATCTGGCCCACCAGGCGGCGTGCGTTGAGCGACTCGATGCACACGTCGCCGGGGGGCGGGTCGTCGCCGAAGTAGTCCCCCAGGCGGCCGAGTGCAGGGCGAGCTTGAGGGCGAGGCAGAGGAAGACGGCGGTCGGGCGGCGCTCGCCCAGGCGGTCGAGCACCGAGATGGCGATCTCGACGCGCTCCTTGAGCTCGTTGTGAAGCGCCTGCAGGTCGCCTGCGGGGACGGAGGAGATCTTCTTGGACGAGCATGATGTGGAGCTGTGCGGCACGACGGCGGCGTCAGCATCGCAGCTCCACAGAAGCCACCGCCACGCAGCCACCTGGGTGGTGAAGATCACCGCCTCGGTCGCCCAGAACGGCAGAAGCTCAACCTCCACGGGCCGTCAGCAGCCCGTCAGCAGCGACGAGTGCTCCGTCCGCCACCAGAAAGTCCGTGCTCGCCAGCCACTCGGCGTCCCCGAGCAGGTTGTACCCCTTGGGCGGGGTGTGCAGGAGCTCCTGCACCCAGTTGTAGTAGATCAGCACGTGCACGGCGAGGGTGCGGGGCATGCCGTCGGCGGGGGCGGGGGTAGGCGGGCGGCTGGAGACGTAGGCGCTGGATTCCTCGTGGGGGAGGCAGTCGTTGCCACGCGCGGAGCTGCGCCTCGAGGAACTGCTTGTGCGCGGAGGTGCGGTGCACGTCGCGCTGGTAGTCGACGACCAGGGTCTGCGGCCGGCGGGCGTGTCAGCGGGTCCGAGGCGTCCACCGGGCCGACGACGAACCAGGATGTACTGCAGCACGATCCCCTTGGCCATGCTCGACATCTGCGGCAGGAGCAGCGGGTACGCCTGCGGTCCGGCCATGAACATGCCCAGCGTCACCGGCAACCCTGCCCGCCGCTTCCGGCCCCGGCCCGCCCGCGATGAACACCTCGTCGTGGCAAGGCATCGGCAGTTGCTCCATCCTCTCGAGCGGGATGGTGAAGTACCGCACGGACGACAGCACGGTGAAGTTGCGGGTCGTACAAGAAGAGCATCCACAGCAGCCGCCGCCGCTCTCTCCCAACCGGATCCAGTCGTCCCCCGTGCGGCCCTGCCGGCGGAGCTCCTCCATCGGGAGTTCCCGCCCGAGCAGGAGCAGCGTGTCGACGGTGCGGACGCCGGAGTACTTGTGGGCCGAGAGGGCGCCGAACGCAAAGGCGGCCTGCAGCAGGACGGCGACCTCGTAGGCTTCGACGGGGCGGGTGGGGATGAAAATCCGCGAGAGGATGGACTGTTGCACCCCGAGGAAGATGTGCCTCGCCCAGCTCGGAGCGGGAGCGGTGCGGGGAGGAGGCGACGATGGGGTCGAGCGCGGGATCAAGAGGAGAACTTGATCGCCATGGCGAGCACCGAAAGGATGACATAGGAGGGGTAGGCCGGGGTCGGTAGAGCAGGCTTGGGGGGTGGAAGATGGGGTTGGTGGGCCAGACGTAGCGGAAGTAGGTCCGGATCAGGCTGTGTAGAGCGCCTGGTCGACCATGAAGGCATGTCCATGGCGGCGCTGACGGCCATGAAGGCGGTGCCGAAGCGCCGGCGCGAGAAGGAGGCAGGGTTGGAGGGGAAGGCGGCCTGAGCGGCAAACGCCGGCGGCTCGTTTGAGTGGTGCCATGGCGGCCGACTGGTAAGACGCCGATGGAGCTGGATCCGCTGGTCCCCGGGTAGCCAGCGGGACAAATGGCATGCCGTTCGGGGCATGCACGGGCGAGGGAGCCCGGGGGAACAACCGACGGCTGGAACGCGAGCTGCTGGGCCCGGCCCAGGAACTGTGTCCTGCAAGCCAACCTCGAACGCACAGGCGAGGCGACCACCATCTGCCTCGGGTCAACGGGGTGCGCCGAGCCGTTGCCGAGCATCCCGTCCGACGGGTACCGCGCGACGGAGCCGTACTCCGACTCGGAGGGGATGGAGCCCGAGTTGCCCGCGCGCCGGTGCTCGAACGCTGCAAACCGGTGCGCGAGCCGTTCGTCTCGGTGGGCGAAGTTCTGCTGCAGCGCGCGCGCCTCTGCCCTGCGGGACTCTTCCAGCATCTGCTCCAATTTTTCGAGGCGCTCTGCAATAAGGGGGGGGGGGGGTTGGAACGGGGATCAGCGGGGGATGGGAGGCAGGCGCCCACCCTTCATCGAGGTCGAGCCCTTCGGCGGCCCGCGCTTCTTGACGCTGCGCGTGAACAAGCAGTCGAGGTCCTTGCGCTCGCAGCGGGCCGCACCGCGGCGCCGCGCCGTCGCACTTTGCCCGCCGAGCCGAACACGCCTGAACGGGGAGGGAACGGGGCGCGGCCACCGGGCGACCGCGTCAGCAATACAAACATGATTAGAAAGCAGGTTACCGCACATCGCAGGCCGTCGTCGCGCGCTGCGGGCGGGAGTCAGCGGTCGCCCGGGGTGGCAAGGCCACCGCGCCCACCTGCCGTCCGCCGCCGCCGCCGTTTCCGTCCATCTCGCTGCGGTGCGCGCGTTCGACCGCTGGGAGGCCCGCGTCGCGCCGCGTTGGACCCCGAGGCCGGCCGGGCTGTGGGTGGTGGTCGGCCGGCGGCGTTCGGTCGGGAACCCGATGACGGCTGGGGTTGGTTGTCCCTACTTCGCCTCCTTCGCCGTTCCACAGAAACTTGGAATCTGGCGAAGTGCGGAGGCAGCGCTGCTTAGTCCGGATAAAATGGATTCTGCCAGCCGGATGGCATGGCGGAGCCAAACGGGAGCGTTTGAGGACCCGGCGGGAAGGGGAGTCTTTCCGGGGGCGCACCGCCGCTTTGGCCGTCGGCCAGCTAGTCCGCACGCGCCGCTGGCATGCAGGCATCACCGCTCGCTCACAACATCCGGAAAGCGTTTCCGGCAAATGCGGAAAAGGTGCGGCGCGATCCCGCTTCGCCAGCGCTCTCCGACTTCTACCGCCCCCGGGGGAGAATGTGGGATTCCGGTGCTCAGCGCAGCATCCGCCGCGAGGTACCCACCCGCGTGGCTCCGCTGGCGATCCGCGATCACCTCTACTGATTCCGAGCGGACGGGCACAGGGCTTGCGGGGGAAGGACAGCCGAGGGTAGGGGCCGGGAAAACGGAGAACCGGGGTGGCAACGGCCTTGGGCCCCGCGACTGCAAGGAAAAGGCGACTACCTGGCGGAAAAGTGGTCTCCTGGGTTGTGTCTCTTGTTCTTGTGCCTCGCTTCCACCCAGCGCGACAGAAGAGCCTCACAAAGCTGACGTGGCTTCACGCACCCCAGCCCTCGCCGGGTGATTCCATCAGCTTGTCTGTCGTCCTACCGCAGAAGAATCCAGTTTTTCTGGAGCGGATTCGCCGATCTTCATGCTTGATGTTGCGGACGTTGCGTGACTTCGTCCTCAGACGACGCTAATACCCCCTTGGAGACGGCACGCTGGGTTGGGGCAGAGGCGATTCGGACGTGGCGGAATCCCGACGTGCTAAGGCTCCTGCTCGATCTCGACACCATCCGTGCCGACACATCTCTTTGTTTGTTTTGCACATTTCCTCGGTGCAGCAATTGTCGCAGATGCGTGATCGCGGCATCATAAGAAGGCTTGCGAAAGCGACATCGGGCACGTCGAATATCCCCGAGCCCCGCTTGCTCTATACAATATGCTCCTACGCAGAGGCGACCAGTCTCGGTCTGCCACCAGTTGTCGATGACGGGCACACCGAGCAGCTGCGCAAAGTGGTTCGCCGTGTCCGTGTCGCAGCGCTCGCCGGCAACGAACATGACCTTGAGCGAGGAAATGTCGTGCTGGCGGAGGTAGTGCCCGTGCGGGTCCTCGCGGTTGACGGCGCGGAGCGCCGTCGGGGCCGTGAACAGGATCGAGGCCTTGTGCTCCTCTACGATGCGCCAGAAGGCGCCCGGGTTGGGCGTCACGGGCTTGCCCTCGTAGATAATGCTGGTGCAGCCGTTGAGCAGGGGGGCGTAGCAGATGAAGGTGTGGCCGACGACCCAGCCGAGGTCAGAGGCGGCGAGGACGACCTCGCCGGGAGCGGCGCCCATGAAGTGCTTCATGGCCCACTTGAGGGCCACGGCGTGGCCGCCGTTCTCGCGGACGATGCCCTTGGGCACGCCCTGTGGGATGGCAAGGGATCCTTGATCAACGCCCGCCGAGCCGATCAGAGCCTCTTCAACCCACCGTGGTGCCGCTGGTGTAGAGCACGTACAGCGGGTCCTCGCTGTCCATCTCGGCGTACTTCCTGGGCTTGCGCTTCTCGGCCTTGACCCGCTTAACCTCGGCCTGCCAGTCGATCTCCTTCTTGGCGGGGTCCAGCACCGCGGGCACCTGGGCGCGCTGCAGGCAGATGATCTTGGGGGGGTTCGCCTGGGCGTGGGCCGAGTGCTTGAAGGACTCGTGGACGAGCGGGAGGTACGGGATCACGCGCGAGGGCTCGATGCCGCAGGACTGAGGTGGTCGTCAGCATGGGTCGAGGCGTGATCCCAGTGATCGGAACTCACCGCGGTCAGGATCACTTTGGGCTGGCAGTCGTCGAGGCGCTTGGCGAGCTCCTTGGGCGCGAAACCGCCAAAGACGACCGAGTGGACGGCGCCGAGCTTGGCGCAGGCCAGCATGCCGACGACGGCGTCGACGACCATGGGCATGTAGATGATGACGGTGTCGCCCTTGTTGACGCCGTGGTCCGCAAGGACGTGGGAGAAGTGGTCGACCATGGTGTTGAGCTCGGAGTAGGTGACGCGGCGGCGCGCGTTGGTGTAGGCCGAGTCCCAGATGAGGGCGACGCTATCGCCGCGCCCCTCGTCGACGTGGCGCTGCAGGCAGTTGTAGGCCGTGTTCATCTTGCCGCCCTTGAACCAGTGCCACTGCGGGGAGGCCGGGATCAGCAACGCCACACCATGCCGCCCGAGGACGCAGTCGAGTCATTCCGCGCCGCCAGGTCGCCATCGCGCCTCCCGCGACCGCAGGCAGGATTTTCCAATGGAATGAAAGAGACCCAACGCCATCCCCGACCCGAAACGCACCTCCTTGCCGCCGTCGGTGCCCTCGAAAATCTTGTCCGGGAACCTGAACCACTTGAGGTCCAGCGCGGCCTGGCCCCAGAATCCGGCCGGGTCCTCGAGCGACTGCTTGTGCACCGCGGCCTGCAGCGAGTCGTTGTGGCCGTGCGCGTCGGCGCCGGTCGCGAAGGAGCGGGCGGGGGCGGGGGCGGGCACCCGCTGGGAAAACGGGGCCGGAGCAGCAGATGCAGGCCGAGCAACCGTGCGGATGGCCGCGGCGCACGGAGCGACGCGGACGGCGGCGGGCGCCGCGGCGCGGACGGCGCGTGCGGCCGGCGCGAGGCGGGTGGCGCGCGCGGCGAGCTTCGACGGCGCGGGCATCGCGGCGGGGGGGCGCTAGGGGCTCCTGGGCTCCGCTTGGGGTGCTCGGAGTTTCCGCGTAACCACGCAGCTCGGGTTACAGCGGTGCTCGTCGGGTTCCGGCCGGTGAATAGTCAGACGGAGGGAACGCCCGGCTCTGCGTCATGGCCCACTCTCCGCGCGGGCCCCGCGTCCCCGCCGCATTACAAACACACAGGAAACGGGCGATTGGTGGCCGCAATCCAAACGATGTTGCCCGTCTGAGCTTGCTGACGGAGCTTCCTCGCCGATTGGCGGGCAACAGGACCTGGATGGCTCGTTTCTCGCCCGCAGATATTCTGGAGAGTTTTCGCGAAACTCCGTTTCTCCTTGTCATAGCCCGTACACCATTCGCCGCAGCGTGCGGCACCCCGACGATCACGACTGCGCGGAAAACAGTCCCCGGAAGAAGTTGACGGTGTTGAGCAGCCGGCTGTGCCGCCCAAAGTACGCCTCGGTGGTCTGCACCATCTGCGCCACGTTCGCGAACCCCATCTGGCCCACCAGCGCGGCGTTGAGCGACTCGATGCCCACGTCGCCGGGGGGCGGGTCGTCGCCGAAGTAGTCCCCCAGGCCGGCCGAGTGCAGGGCGAGCTTGAGGGCGAGGCAGAGGAAGACGGCGGTCGGGCGGCGCTCGCCCAGGCGGTCGAGCACCGAGATGGCGATCTCGACGCGCTCCTTGAGCTCGTTGTGAAGCGCCTGCAGGTCGCCTGCGGGGACGGAGGAGATCTTCTTGACGAGCATGATGTGGAGCTGTGCGGCACGACGGCGGCGTCAGCATCGCAGCTCCACAGAAGCACACCGCCACGCAGCCCACCTGGGTGGTGAAGATCACCGCCTCGGTCGCCCAGAACGGCAGAAGCTCCACCTCCACGGCCGGCAGCAGCCCCGTCAGCAGCGACGAGTGCTCCGCCGCCACCAGAAAGTCCGTGCTCGCCAGCCACTCGGCGTCCCCGAGCAGGTTGTACCCCTTGGGCGGGGTGTGCAGGAGCTCCTGCACCCAGTGGTAGTAGATCAGCACGTGCACGGCGAGGGTGCGGGGCATGCCGTCGGCGGGGGCGGGGGTAGGCGGGCGGCTGGAGACGTAGGCGCTGGATTCCTCGTGGGGGAGGCAGTCGTGCCACGCGCGGAGCTGCGCCTCGAGGAACTGCTTGTGCGCGGAGGTGCGGTGCACGTCGCGCTGGTAGTCGACGACCAGGGTCTGCGGCCGGCGGGCGTGTCAGCGGGTCCGAGGCGTCCACCGGGCCGACGACGAACCAGGATGTACTGCAGCACGATCCCCTTGGCCATGCTCGACATCTGCGGCAGGAGCAGCGGGTACGCCTGCGGTCCGGCCATGAACATGCCCAGCGTCACCGGCACCCTGCCCGCCGCTTCCGGCCCCGGCCCGCCCGCGATGAACACCTCGTCGTGGCAAGGCATCGGCAGTTGCTCCATCCTCTCGAGCGGGATGGTGAAGTACCGCACGGACGACAGCACGGTGAAGTTGCGGTCGTACAAGAAGAGCATCCACAGCAGCCGCCGCCGCTCCTCCCACCGGATCCAGTCGTCCCCCGTGCGGCCCTGCCGGCGGAGCTCCTCCATCGGGAGTTCCCGCCCGAGCAGGAGCAGCGTGTCGACGGTGCGGACGCCGGAGTACTTGTGGGCCGAGAGGGCGCCGAACGCAAAGGCGGCCTGCAGCAGGACGGCGACCTCGTAGGCTTCGACGGGGCGGGTGGGGATGAAAATCCGCGAGAGGATGGACTGTTGCACCCCGAGGAAGATGTGCTCGCCCAGCTCGGAGCGGGAGCGGTGCGGGGAGGAGGCGACGATGGGGTCGAGCGCGGGATCAGAGGAGAACTTGATCGCCATGGCGAGCACCGAAAGGATGACATAGGAGGGGTAGGCCGAGGGTCGGTAGAGCAGGCTTGGGGGGTGGAAGATGGGGTTGGTGGGCCAGACGTAGCGGAAGTAGGTCCGGATCAGGCTGGTGTAGAGCGCCTGGTCGACCATGAAGGGCATGTCCATGGCGGCGCTGACGGCCATGAAGGCGGGTGCCGAAGGCGCCGGCGGCGAGAAGGAGGCAGGGTTGGAGGGGAAGGCGGCCTGAGCGGCAAACGCCGGCGGCTCGTTGAGTGGTGCCATGGCGGCCGACTGGTAGACGCCGATGGAGCTGGATCCGCTGGTCCCCGGGTAGCCGAGCGGGACAAATGGCATGCCGTTCGGGGCATGCACGGGCGAGGGAAGCCCGGGGAACACCGACGGCTGGAACGCGAGCTGCTGGCCCGGCGCCAGGAACTGTGTCTGCAAGCCAACCTCGAACGGCACAGGCGAGGCGACCACCATCTGCCTCGGGTCAACGGGGTGCGCCGAGCCGTTGCCGAGCATCCCGTCCGACGGGTACCGCGCGACGGAGCCGTACTCCGACTCGGAGGGGATGGAGCCCGAGTTGCCCGACGCGCCGGTGCTCGAACGCTGCACGGGGCGCGAGCCGTTCGTCTCGGTGGGCGAAGTCTGCTGCAGCGCGCGCGCCTCTGCCCTGCGGGACTCTTCCAGCATCTGCTCCAATTTTTCGAGGCGCTCTGCAATAAGGGGGGGGGGGTTGGAACGGGGATCAGCGGGGGATGGGAGGCAGGCGCCCCACCCTTCATCGAGGTCGAGCCCTTCGGCGGCCCGCGCTTCTTGACGCTGCGCGTGAACAAGCAGTCGAGGTCCTTGCGCTCGCAGCGGCCGCACCGCGGCGCCGCGCCGTCGCACTTTGCCCGCCGAGCCGAACACGCCTGAACGGGGAGGGAACGGGGCGCGGCCACCGGGCGACCGCGTCAGCAATACAAACATGATTAGAAAGCAGGTTACCGCACATCGCAGGCCGTCGTCGCGCGCTGCGGGCGGGAGTCAGCGGTCGCCCGGGGTGGCAAGGCCACCGCGCCCACCTGCCGTCCGCCGCCGCCGCCGTTTCCGTCCATCTCGCTGCGGTGCGCGCGTTCGACCGCTGGGAGGCCCGCGTCGCGCCGCGTTGGACCCCGAGGCCGGCCGGGCTGTGGGTGGTGGTCGGCCGGCGGCGTTCGGTCGGGAACCCGATGACGGCTGGGGTTGGTTGTCCCTACTTCGCCTCCTTCGCCGTTCCACAGAAACTTGGAATCTGGCGAAGTGCGGAGGCAGCGCTGCTTAGTCCGGATAAAATGGATTCTGCCAGCCGGATGGCATGGCGGAGCCAAACGGGAGCGTTTGAGGACCCGGCGGGAAGGGGAGTCTTTCCGGGGGCGCACCGCCGCTTTGGCCGTCGGCCAGCTAGTCCGCACGCGCCGCTGGCATGCAGGCATCACCGCTCGCTCACAACATCCGGAAAGCGTTTCCGGCAAATGCGGAAAAGGTGCGGCGCGATCCCGCTTCGCCAGCGCTCTCCGACTTCTACCGCCCCCGGGGGAGAATGTGGGATTCCGGTGCTCAGCGCAGCCATCCGCCGCGAGGTACCCACCCGCGTGGCTCCGCTGGCGATCCGCGATCACCTCTACTGATTCCGAGCGGACGGGCACAGGGCTTGCGGGGGAAGGACAGCCGAGGGTAGGGGCCGGGAAAACGGAGAAACCGGGGTGGCAACGGCCTTGGGCCCCGCGACTGCAAGGAAAAGGCGACTACCTGGCGGAAAAGTGGTCTCCTGGGTTGTGTCTCTTGTTCTTGTGCCTCGCTTCCACCCAGCGCGACAGAAGAGCCTCACAAAGCTGACGTGGCTTCACGCACCCCAGCCCTCGCCGGGTGATTCCATCAGCTTGTCTGTCGTCCTACCGCAGAAGAATCCAGTTTTTCTGGAGCGGATTCGCCGATCTTCATGCTTGATGTTGCGGACGTTGCGTGACTTCGTCCTCAGACGACGCTAATACCCCCTTGGAGACGGCACGCTGGGTTGGGGCAGAGGCGATTCGGACGTGGCGGAATCCCGACGTGCTAAGGCTCCTGCTCGATCTCGACACCATCCGTGCCGACACATCTCTTTGTTTGTTTTGCACATTTCCTCGGTGCAGCAATTGTCGCAGATGCGTGATCGCGGCATCATAAGAAGGCTTGCGAAAGCGACATCGGGCACGTCGAATATCCCCGAGCCCCGCTTGCTCTATACAATATGCTCCTACGCAGAGGCGAGTACACTTTGACCGGTCCCAACCCTGTGGAGATCCAAAGTCACCCAACACGCCACAATCATTTCGCTTGCATGCCGCAATCCAACGTCATGCGAGGAAAGCCGCGCCGAGCGCGCCGACGGTCCCCCAGATCCCCCAACCGGCCGACGTGCGCGGGGCGGATGCGGGCCTGATGGTGACGGGGGAACCCTGGGACACCGTCGAAGAGGAGGTCGCCTTGACTGTCGCCGTGGTCGTCTGCGCGGCCGGGAGAACGGACGTCTGCGTCGCCTGGGCGGTTTGCGCGATCGAAGTGCCGCTGCGGGTCCTCGAGGCGCCCGAGGTCCCGTTGTTGGCACCGTCGTCGAACAGGAAACCGGCAGCGTCCTCAGTTTCGGTGTCGCCTTCGGTAGCGGGATCGGTTCCGGGAGCAGCGGTCGGGCTCGCCTCGGGGTCGGCTCCGGTAGCCGGATCGGTACCGGGAGCGGGGCTCGGGCTAGCCTCGACGGCCACGGACGTGCCCGGCGGCGTCCCCTTGGCGTACTCGCCCCCGTCGACGAAGAACGTGATGCAGCGCCGCTCCTGCGGGAGACCACTATTGATAAAGGTGTCCGGCGTCACGGAACGGCCCGCAATCTCGAAGTTCTGCAGCTCGATGAAGATGCACTTCCCGTTGAGGCCGGCCAGGTCCAGGTTGGGCGCGGCGACGACCTTTCCTCCCTGGATTTGGAAGGCATTGCAATCGGCAGCGTTGAAGGCGCCGGGGATGTGCAAGCCGTAACTCGTCACCTCGCCCAACGGGGTGTACCTGGACGGAGGCCTGAACGCGGCGATGGAGGACGAAACCACGCCTCCGGCCGGAGTCACGGCTAGGCGGGGAACGTTCAACCCGCTGTCGACGAACACAAATCCACAGGTCTCAAAGGGATCGGCGGTACAGTCGAATCCCGTCGAGAGGATCTTCATGCCAGCGTCGAATATCGGCCGGCCGCATTCGTCCGTCTTCTGGGCTGCGCCCGCTGGCGCAAGCATGAAGGGGAGCGCGAGCACGGCGAGAAGGGTGGCGGGTCGGGGCATGGTGTTGCCGTTGCTGTGGGGGAGAAGAAGATCGGGGGGAAGCGGGCGGGCTATGCACTTAACTTGATTGTTGCGGGCCAAGAATTGTCGCGCGCCGCGTTTCATGGAACGACGCGGGAAGCTTGAACGGCGGCGGAGCGCGGAGGCAGCGCTGCCCAGTCCGGATGAAAGTGGCTCAGCACAGGTTGGCATGATGGGGCCAAACAGGAGCGTTGGAGGACCCGGCGGGAGGGGGAGTCTCTCCGGGACGAGCACCGCCGCCGCGGCCGTCGGCCAGCTAGTCCGCACGCGCCACTGGCATGCAGCACCGCCGCTCGCTGCAGGACATCCGGAAAGCGTTTACGGCAAAGGCGGAAAAGGTCCGGCGCGATCCCGCCTCGCCGGCGCTCGCCGACTTCTCTACGGTCCCCTGGGGAAGGCAGAATGTGAGATTCCGGTGCCCAGCGCAGCCATCCGCCGCGAGGCACGCACCCGCGTGGCTCCGCTGGCTTTCCGCGATTACCCTAAATAATAGCGAGGGGACTGGCTCAGGGCTTGCGCGGGAGGGACCGCTGAGGGTAGGGACCGGGAAAGCGGAGAAACCGGGTGGCAACGGCCTTGGCCTCCGCGATTGCTGTTATGGGAGGTTCACCAAGCGGATAATGAGTCCATTAAGTTCGTGTCGCTTGTTGTTGTGCCGCGTTTCCACCCAGCGCAGGAGAATGGCGCGACAAGTGGAAGTGGCTTCCTCGGCCCAGTTTGACTTCGACCAGTACCCTTAGCCCACCTCTCGATTCATCGGATTCTGAAAAACCCCATTGGAGCTGCTTCAGCTGTGATAACTGTTGCCCGTGGACTGAAAACATCAGACGTTTGTTTTGCGCTTTTGTCCTCCACGTCTCGAACGAGTCACCCACTCATAGACAGGACACTCTCACCAACGGGCGAAGACGATAGACATGGCAATGCTCTTCCGCAACGACCTGGAAGTGGAAGCCGGGGGCCACGCTAGTGGTGAGGTTCTCCTCCCGCACGCCAGCATGTGCATGGACGACCGGCCGACCGGCTCCTCTGGATCAAAGCGGCCTGCCTGGCCTGCGGCCAGAAAGACGATCCCCTGCGGCGCTGCGGTGCCTGCCAGACGGCGCCGTACTGTTCCAAGGAATGCCAGCGGGGCCACTGGGCTGCGCACCGGGAAGCCTGCCCCGTCCTCCTCCACCCGTTCGACTGTGCCTGAGCGGCCATCGCCCGTCCGGCTCGGAAACAAGCACGGCCGGGAAGCCACGCGCTCCAAGCCGACGGCCCCGTGTCCCGTCGTGAACATCGTCAGCGACGCGGGCGCCCGGGCGCGCTGATGGTTGCGGCCTACAACGCCGAGAGAATGACTCTACGCGAAAGACGTTGGAGATCTGCGAAAAGAAGGGGATCGAGGTCGTGCCCGACGCCTTCGACTGCAACGCAATCTGGACGTCGACCAATGGCTTCACCACGTAGCCCGTCACGCCGGGCATAATGAAGGACGGTGCGCAGCGTGATTCGAGGGTCATGACCTACGTCGAAACCATTATCAACGAGGATGGGCAGCGGACGCTGGCACTGGCCAATGATCTCGGCATTCGGGCGAAAGTTCTGGTCAGCTCCTTCGGCGACATCGCAAGCCGCGCATTCCCGGCGCTTCCGCCTGAGGCACCTCCTTCAATGGCCGATCTGTCGGCAACGAAGGTCAAGCGCACATGCGACGGCCACCGCAAGCCCGTGCTCCCCGGCTGCGAGGAATGGGAGTTCCTTCACTGCCTTCTGCCTTCGGCGCCTGTAGCTACGCCCTCCGCACTCGACCCATCAAACCCCGATTCGCCCCTCTTCTTCCGCCGCACGCCCCCTGCTGCACCGTACGCGCCGGATGCGATTGAAGGCCGCGTGCTGACCGCCTCGGACCACCCGGGCCCCTTCTTCGCCCTCCCGGGGGACAGCATCACCGCGTTCGCGCTGTGCACCGCGCTCCCGACGAACTCCCTCGGCCTCGCCCCCGGATTGCACGTCCAGCACGTGGAGGTCAACACGAGCACGGGGCTCTTCCGGGTGCTCGGTGCCTCGGGGTGGAGCTTCGGCACGGTCGTGCCGGACAAGATGGGGCGGTACATCGCGGCGATGGGGGCGCGGTGCGCGGATTGTGAGGGGCCGGAGGGGCCGGAAGGGTGGCGGCGGCCGGCCAGCAAGAAGGCGATCGATGAGGAGCGCGATCGGAGGTTCGGGGTCAAGGCGTGCGGCCAGAAATACGGCAGCAACCAGTACGTTCCCTATCCTCTCAAATAACGTAGCTCTGGAGGGTACAATGGTTTTCTTCGAGTAGATCGACGACAAGGGGAATCGGCGACAGGGGGGAGTGACCGGACCCAGCCATCAGCTGGAAACCTCGCAATGTCCTGCACTTGTGGCGCCTTGGACGAGGTTATGGCGCTACGGAGACGCGTCGAGGTGTGCGAGTGGCAGCTTGCCAACGCCGAAGCGCGAAGCGCGGAGCTGGAGCGCGAGAACGACGCGTTGCGAACCTCTGCTGTAGGGGCGCGATCCGGCGCCTCCCAAGGGCTCGGGGCCGCCGGCTATGGAACCTCCGGACATTCTGTGGCACATACGGATCCGGTCGTCGGGACTGCGCCCGCTTTGGCGTCCCCAGAGCAGGAGAGGGCAGAGGCATTCCCGGAGCTTGACTTGTCTGAGGACGGGGACAGATCGAACATCGGCGACGCGTTCTTGGAGCCCGAGCATGCTCAAAAACAAGCTCGGAGAGCAGCATTGGAAACCGACGACGACTCAATGGACCCGCCCTACGACTCGGACGCCGAAGCGGATCTCCACTCCCGCACACCCCTCCGGACACCCCTATCGGTGTGCGAATCCGCCGTCCGCCACGCCGACGAAGCGTACCCGGACCACCTGACCCTACTGGAGCTCAAAACCCTGCTGGAATCCGACGCCGCGTTCCCCCCGCTGGGGGTGCCCGACACGTTGCCCGCGCTGTGGAAGCTCCTCCTCAACAACCGCACCCCGGGGACGCTGAGGATGTGGTCGTTCCCCGGCAGCGGGCAGGGGGAGCAGCGGAGGCTCGTGGGGTCGGGGGAGACGGAGGTGCCCGAGGAGCATCAGGGGAGAAGGGGGTTCGTGGACTACGGCACTGACGGGGTGGAGCCGGTGAACGATATGTACCGATGAAGGAGTCGAAGCATGTTTTCTGCTGCGCCAACGTGGTCTACCGGGGCCTGTGTCGTAGCAAGCTACGGCCAAGTGCGCCCGCTAGCCCGTCGAGCAGGAGCAAGAAGTCTACTTCCGATTCCATCGCGCTAGTAGCTCTTGGGCAGGTCCAGCACCTTCTCCCCGATGAACGACATGATGAGCTGCTCCGACACGGGCGCCAGCCTCGTGATGGCCACCTCCCGGTAAAGCCTCTCGACGTGGTACTCCTTGGCGTACCCCATCCCCCCGAACGTGGCCATAGCCTGCCAGCACGCGTCGTGCCCGGCCTTGCCTCCGAGGAACTTGGCCGCGTTGGCCTCGGCCCCGCACGCCAGCCCGCGGTCGTACAGCCGCGCGGCGTGCAGCGCCATCAGCCACGCCGACTCGAGGTACATCCACCGCTCGGCGAGGGGGTGCTGGATGCCCTGGTTCTGCCCGATCGGCCGGTCGAAAACAACGCGCTCGCGGGCGTAGGCGGCCGCGCGGCGGAGGGCGTCCTGGCCGATGGCGATGGCCTCGGCGGCGATGAGCACGCGCTCGGGGTTGAGCGAGTGGAGGATGTACGAGAACCCCTTGCCCTCCTCGCCAATGCGGTCGTGCTCGGGGACGAAGAGGTCGTCGATAAAGACCGAGTTGGAATCGACGGCCTTGCGGCCCATCTTTGGGATGCGGTGCGCGGTGATTCGGCTGCGGTCCAGGTCGGTGTAGAAGATGGTGATGCCGTCGGTGGGCTTGGCGCACTCCTCGATGGGTTTGGTCCGCGTGAGGAGCATGATCTTGTTGGCCACCTGCGCCGTCGACGTCCAGACCTTCTGGCCCTTGACCACGTAGCCGCCGTCCACCTTGCGCGCAAACGTCTTTATCCGGGTCGTGTTCAGGCCCGCGTCGGGCTCCGTGAACCCAAAGGCCACGCGGTCCTGGCCGGCGATCAGCCGCGGGATCCAGCGCTGCTTCTGCTCCTGCGTGCCCTTGAGCACCACCGGGTGCGGCCCGAACAGGTTGACGTGCACCGACGACGCCGCTGCCATCCCCCCGCCGTGGCTCGCCACCTCGTGCATCATGACCGCGGCCTCGGTGACCCCCAGCCCCGCGCCGCCAAACTCGGGGGGCATCGTGATGCCCAGCCAGCCGGCCTCGGCCAGGGCCGCGTGGAACTCGAAGGGGAACTTGCCGTCCTCGTCGCGGGCCAGCCAGTACTCGTCCGAGAAGCGCGAGACGACGGATCGGACGCCCTCGCGGAGGGACCGCAGGTCGTCGTTGCCGGCGGCGAGATCCGCCTGCGAGGGCAGGGCGGGCGCGACGGATCCCGACGTGCGGGCAGGAGGGGCGGCCGGCGTCGCCAGCCCGCGGGGCCGCGAAAGTGAAGGAGCCGGAGCGAGGGAGAGCCGCCCGAGGGCGCCCCGCGCGCGGCTGAGCGACAAGAAACGCGCTCCACGCATAGTTCAGAGGAAGAAAAATGGACTTTCTTTTGTACCTTGGCCGCTGCAGGCTAAGGTGAACGCGGGAGACGGTGGCAAGGACGAGACGCGGCAAGTTGTGATCGCGGTCCGACAAACAACCGACGCCGACATGTTGCAGGCCGCGCGGAGGGTCGGCATTCTTCTCCATGGGACTCGTTTTGCTCTTCGGAATGTACCCGTTTTCGCCGGCGCCGCAGTGGACTGCAGATCGGAACGCAGACCGGACGGACCCGCCGTTCCCGTTCGCGGCTACAGCACGGCCTCCGGACGCGGATTCGGCACCCTGGACGGGCTCAAGGTCGTCGACCTGACGGCCGTGCTCATGGGCCCCTTCTGCACCCAGATGCTGGCGGACCACGGGGCCGACGTGGTCAAGGTCGAGGGCCCCGAGGGGGACACCACGCGGCAGCTGCCGCTGTTCAAGGGCCCCGGGCTGGGCTCCATGTTCCTCAACCTCAACCGCGGGAAGCGGTTCGTCGGCCTGGACCTGAAGAACCCAGCCGGGAGGGACGCGGTCCTCCGCCTGTGCCGCGAGGCTGACGTGTTCGTCCACAGCATGCGGGCGGACGCCGTGGCCCGCCTGGGCCTCACTTACGCCGACGTGGCCGCGGTCAGGCCTGACATTGTGTACGCCAACGTGTACGGCTTTTCCCGGCGCGGCCCGTACGCCAAGATGCCGGCGTATGACGACGTGATCCAGGCCATGAGCGGCATGGCCGGGCTGCAGCAGAGGATGCTGGGCTTCCCGACCTACTCCGCCACCCTCGTCGCGGACCAGGTCTCGGGCATCACCGCGCTGTACGCGATCCTGATGGCGCTCTTCCGCCGCGAGCGCACCGGCCGCGGGCAGGAGATCGAGGTGCCCATGTTCGAAACCATCGCCAACTTTGTCCTCACCGGCCACATGAACGGCTCGCTGTACGTCCCCGCCGAAGGCGAGCCCGTGTACCCGCGCGCGGCCTCGCGCAACCGCCGCCCGTACAAGACCAAGGACGGCTGGGTCGCCGCGCTCGTCTACACGGACAAGCAGTGGACCAACTTCTTCGCCACCGCCGGCCGCCCCGCGTGGGCCGACGAGCCGTACATGGCCTCGCTGAAGCAGCGCGCGGCGCGGATCGACGACGTGTACGCCAACCTGGCCTCGGAGGTCGAGAAGCGCACCACGGCCGAGTGGCTCGACATCTTTGGCCGCGCCGAGATACCCGCGGCGAGGGTCAACTCGACGCAGGACGTGCTCGAAGACCCGCACCTAAACGAGACGGGGTTCTTCATCGAGCAGGACACGGAGCTGGGGAGGATGAGGTTCCCTGGCCTGCCGGCGTGGTTCTCGGACACGCCGGGGAGGATCGACGGGCCGGCCAAGGCGCTGGGGGCGGATACCGCGCAGGTGCTTTCGGACTACGGGTTTTCGGACGCCGAGATCGCGGGCCTACGGGAAAAGGGCGCGATGGTCGAGCCGAAGTAGGCACTTGTCGATTGACGACAGAGGTGCTAAACAGCAGAGCCAAGAACATTGATTGACGATAGAGGTCCTAAACAGCAGCAGCGCCCATTGCCCATGTTGAGTTTCACTGTCCATTCGCGCGCAGTTTTGATCGTCAGCTCCGCCCCATCTCCCTCCGGCGCCTTCGCATAGTGCGAGTTAAGCCATTTTGCCGACAGCCAAGATACGCGGTCGAGAGACGGTGTAGCTCCGTGGCGATGTCCGCCATCGCCGGCCGCTTCGCGGGTTCTTCCTCCCAGCAAGACTCCACGAGACCCCACACGTCATCCAGGACTCCGCCGGGGCGCGGAGGCCGTTTACCGCTGAAAATGGCCCTCATGATCTGGCCGGAGAGGTCAGTTGGGGCGAGGAGAGCGAGAAGTCCATTCAAGAAAGACCCACCGCGGCCGGCGAGGTCAGATCCGAGTACGGGTCGTGTCCGCCCGAGAGCACCTGGTAGCACATCATGCCGAACGTCCATACGTCTGCTTGCCTCCCCATGGGTTGGTGGTCGAAGAACTCCGGGGGCGCGAACCGGATCGTGGCCCCGTGGAGACCCTTGTACTGGTACTCCTTGTTGCCGTTGCTGTCCTCGATCCGGGTGCGGATCTTGGAGATGCCAAAGTCCGCAATCTTACCTACGGGGTTGCCCGAGCCGTCGACAGCCACGAGTACGTTGTCCGCCTTCAGATCCGAGTGCACGACGCCGAAGGAATGCAGGCGGGCGATCCCTGATGCGGCGTGCGCCAGCATGCGAACCGAAAGGGGCTTTGGCCAGCCCTTCGAGGCAAGGAACGACTTGAGGCTGCCACCGCTGCAGAGCTCCGTGACCAGAAAAGTGGGAGCGGTCCTGTAGCCGAGCAAGGGTACGACTGCGGGGAACGCGCGGTTCAGCAGGAGTTCAAGGAGTCTTGGCGTCGTACCCGCGATTGTCGTGCCGAGGGACGTCGATCCACATCTTCAGCTCGGCCTCAAACATGGCCTTGGCTTCCTGTTCCTCGAGCGTTGCATGCAGAACCTTGACAGCGACGTTCTCCCCTAGGAACCG
>JAIVFI010000052.1:0-21474 GCA_025558095.1 Hyaloraphidium curvatum
CTTGTTGCGGAGCGCGCTGGCGAGGGCCTGCCCGCGGTCCTGCAGGCGCATGCTCGGCGAGTTGGGGAGCGAGGCGGCGCCGATCGCCGGCACCGACTTGTGCGGGGTGGCGGGGGGTTCGGCGGGAGGCGGGGTCCCGGCGCCGTCGGTCGTGGCGCCTTCGGGAATCGGCAGCTTGACGATGAGCGAAGGCTTGCGCTCCGGCTTCGGGGGCGCCGGGCGGGCCGCAGGCGTCTCGGGCGCGGGTGCGATCTCGCCGGGTGCAGCGGCGGAGGGCACCGTCTTGCCCATCCCCTGTTGGCCCGCGGCCTGCTGTTCCTCGGCGACCGGCGCCTGCTCGCCCGTTTCCTGCGTCCCCTCGGCCTCCTCCATCGCCACGTCCCCGCCCTCTTCCTCGCCGGCCTGCTCCACCATCGCACCCGGGCTCTCGACCGTCGCCGGCCCCGTCGGCGGCTCCACCTCCATCGACGTCAGCGGCGCGCCCTGCGTCGCCGGGCTCTTCTCGTGCTCCTCCACCGCCTCGACGAAGTGGTCGTCGTCGGAGGAGTAGTCCACCAGAGGTAGCCCGCCGGCGCTGCGGGGCTCGGGCTCGGGAGTGGGTTCGCCGGCTTCCTGCTCCGAGGGGGCCGCGGGGTGCTCGACCTGCATGCTGTCGACCGAAGCCTCGCGCGCGTCCGTCCTGTCCTCGGCGGTCTCGGTCGCCGCCTCTTGCTCCGCGGCGGCGGCGGCGTCCTCCTGCGCGGGCGGCTCCTCCACAGCCGGCGTCCCGGGCCCCGCCTGCTGCTCCTCGACCGCTGCTTCCGGCGCGGGTTCCGGTTCCGCCGCCTGCTCCTCCTCGGCCAGCTGCTCCTCCGCCCCGCCCTCCTTGCCCTCCTCCTCCGCAGCAGGCTGATCCTCCGACTGCGCCGTCCTGGCCCTCTTGCTCCTCCTCGGCCCCTCATCCTCCTCCGCCTCCCCCTCCTCCTCGTCCTCGTGCGCCGCCGACGCCTTGGACCTCGTCCGCCGGTTGGCCGCCGGCGCCGCCTCGGCCTGCAACCTCGCACGCTTGCCCGACCGCGACGCCCGCCTGCCTTCGTCCTCCTCCTGTTGCCCGGCGGCGGCGGCAGGGAACTCGTCCAGCGCCACCGACGCGGGCGTATCGCCCCCCGCGCTCTCCTCCTCGGGCGAGTTGAGCGCGTTCAGATCCGGCGCGCTCGCCGACTTCCTCGGCCTCCCCGGGCGGCGCTTGCTCCCCGGCGCGGCGTCCCCGGGGGGACGGCAGCGCGCCGGGGAGGGTGACGGCGTCGACGGTGACCGAGATGGGCGCGGGAGCTGAACCGTGGGGGGGTGCGAGCGCCGGCCGCGGCCGCGCCGGGCTTCGGGCTCCGCGTCTTGCTCCTCCTCCCGCCGCCGGTGGCTCCTCCGCCGGCGCCTCCTCCTCCTTCCCGGCCTTCTCCCGCCCTCCCCCTCGGCCGCCTCCTCCTTCCTCGGCCTCGCATCCGGGGGGAGGCGACCCCGCCGCCGCGTGCTCCTGCTGCGCGCGCTTGCTCCGCGTGACCCTGGCCATGAGCGGCTGGCTCCTCCTCGTCCTCCTCGGGCTCCTGCGCCTGAGCCGGCACCGGTTCGGGCTCCGCCTCGGCAGCCTTGCCCTTGCCCTTCCTTGTCCTTGTCCTTTTCCTTCTCCTTGTCCTTGTCCCTTGGGCGCCTCATCCCCCTCCTCGGCCGCCGGGTCGATCAGCCTCCTCCTCCTCCTCCCCTTTTCCTCCCCCTTCTCCTCCCCCTCCTCCCCCCTCTTCCCCCTCCTCGGCCTCTCCTCCTCCTCCCCCTTCTCCCCCTCCGCCTCGGTCTCCTCCCCCGCGTGCTCCCCCTCCCCCCCTCCCTTGCGCAGCTGCTCCAGCACCCCGGCCCACAGCGCGCGGCGCCGCGCGTGGCCGTCGAGGAAGTCGTTCATCGCGCGCACGTTGCTCGCCGAGACGGATTCGGGGATGTAGGACCAGCCGATGGGGTGCGCGGATTCGGAGGGGGTGGAGGAGCGCGCGGGCGGGGGGCGGGAACTCGTGGCTGGGGGCGGGTGCGCGGCGGAGGCGGGTTCGGGGACGATGTTGCGCTCGATCTGCGGGTTCCATGCCGACAAACGTCAGCCGAAGGACGGCGGACGGCGCGAGCAGGCAGGCGACCCACGTGCTTGGCCAGGTCCTTGTCCGCCCCTTCGACCGCCTTGCCCCACGCCATCAGCTTGTTCACCACCTTCTTCCTCTCGACCGGATCCTGCTCGTACCCCTCCGACGCCGCGAGGGGCAGCTCCACGCCGCTCAGCCCGGCCTCGGCGTCGGCGAACGAGTGGCCCGTGAGCAGCCCCAGCCGGCGGGCAAGGTACTTGAGGTATCCCCCCAGCGACGCAGCCACCTCCTCGAGGAAGGTGGCCATGTCCGGGTAGCCCCCCTTTTCGACGCGGTTCTCGATGGCCTGCAGCGAGGGCACGCTGGTCGGGAACGAGCGCGGGGGCGCGGAAACGAAGTTGGGGTCGAACGGGATGAACAGCGGGGTCTTGGTGCTCTGCTTGCGCCCCGAGAGCACGGTCAGCAGCCCCCGGACGGCGTAGAGCGTGTCGGGGTGCATGGCGCCGGGGACGGGGGATTTGCTGTCCGCGGGGGGGTGGTGCAGCTGGCGGAGGGGCTCGGGGGGTTCCGTTCGCCTAAAGTGGGGGGAAATACGGGAGTGAGTGGCATGGATAAGGGGCGGAGGACAACGCACCGCCGCTTCCTGGCGTCCTCCCTCGCGTTCTTTGGCGGCGGGTCGCCGGCGTCGGACGCCTCGTCGTTGGGCAGCTTCAGCACGGGGCTGCTGCTCCGCACCGAGTCGCGTGCGCGGCCGCGGCGGCCCTCTGACGCGTCCGACAGCTCGTGCTCCGAGAGGCCCGACGAGGCGGCCGAGGGCGAGCGCTCGGGCGCGGCGGGCGGCTCGGCGCGGTCGGCGGCCCTGCCGCGCTGCCTGGGCTCCTTTGGCTGCTCGGGCTGCCCGGACTGCCCGGGCCTGGCGTCCTTAGCGTCCTTGGCATCCCTGTCCCTCGGATCCCGCGCCTCCCTCCCCTCCCTTGGGTCCGGCCTGGGGTCCTTCCCCTCCCTCGGTTGCGGCCCGGGGCTCCCGCTGCCGTCCCTGTCGCCGCGCCGCCGCCTGCCCGCGGCCTCCATCTCGCGCTTCTGCTCGGCGGCCGACGGGCCGAACCGGCCGCGCGGCGGGTTTGCGGGCGGCGCCGAGGCGGGGGCCGCCTTGTGCGCTGCGGCTTTGCCCTTCGCGGGCGGCGGCGGCGGCGTGGCGCGCGCGGGCGGGGGCGTCTTGCGGCCCGTGTCGCCGAAAATGTCCGAGATCACGTTGCCGCCGCCCTTGGCCTTGGGCGGCATCTTGAACGACGGGTGGAGGGAAACCAGGAGCGGACCGTGCGGAACAACAGCGCGTCTCAACACCGGCCCGTGTTTCAATATGGAGGTCCGTCCCGGCCGCCGCCGGAGAGTGGAACTGTTCAGCTGGCGCTCGTGGCGTCGCACTATGCTGGAATTCGGCCTCGCCAGCCGCTCGACGTGGGACCTCGTGCGGCCCTCGCTGGACACAACCCGGGGATCGCGCGCGGAAACCGGCCGACGCCGCCGTGAGATTGCTGGCGAGGACCGACGGCAACGCGCCGCGGTTTCGCGTTCCCGTTGTCCGCGGCGGCGGCCCCACCCTGCGGTCGGACATCCCCTTGGATTCCGCGGCCCTCCAGGCCGTCAAAAGCAGCGACCGTGCTGTCGCCGACGAATGCTCCCATCTAGCTTCTCGAAACAATCTCATACCGCTTTCCGCGGGCCATCTTGCACGGCGTGGGGCAGGCGAGGGTGTACATCCCCGTTGCCTCGTGTCGCCCGCCCGGACCCATTGCGCCGGACCAAAGATGCCTGCTGACCAAAGACGTTTTCGCGCGACCTCCAAGCGCCCATCTCGTCGTCAGGGATCCCCCGCCCGCACAAGGGGTCGAGGTCGCGGTTGTCGAGGGCCGAGCGGGCGGAATGCGTAGCAATCTACGTCTTCCGCAGCGAATGCGGGGCGGCCTCGGCCCGCGGCCAGCTTCCCATGCGCAAATCCCGCCCACAATCGATGCTCGGTGATGCACGCCCGGCGCTTCCGCTGCATGCCAGCAAGGCCGATCGCCGTGTGGACCCCGCGATCGTGCACAGCCGGGGAACCCAAGCCCCGAACGAACCCCCGAACGAACCCTCGAGGTCGGCCGGGCACTCTCCCGGCCCACCGCTCCCCGCGGCCGAATGGCGCTGCCGCCGGCGTATTTCGCCGCGCAGCTTTCCGCGCTCGCGGCGGTGTTTTTCTTCGCGACGCGTGCGCCGCGTGCGCTGCTGGCCCTGGTGCTCCTGTCGTCGGCGTTCATCCTGGCGCGGGCGCCGATGTCGCCTGCGGAGCGCGCCAAGGTCGCGGCCGAGCTGCCGCTGGGGCTGGGCGCGGTGCTTGCTTTCCCGCTGCTGCCGCCGGGGCCGCGCGCGCGCCTCCTGCCGCGCTTCTCGCGCTTCGTGGACGCGGCCGTGCTGGCCAACGTCGCCGGGCCGGGGGCCGACGCAGCAATGGCGGGGGTTGCGTGGTGCGTGGCCGGCTATGCGGCCTACCGGACGTGGCGCATGTAGGCGTGGAAAGGTCGATGTTCGAGCCGGGACGGGAACGCACGAAGGCGCGAGGCGCGTGGAGTCCGTTCTGGTCCGAAGCGTACTCGGCTACTTGGCCTACGGGACGGATGACCAACCGGACGGCCTGCGCGGCATCCTCCATCTCGACGCGTCTCGCAGGCCGCTCGCAGTTCCGCCCCGACGGGGCGCTGAGCGATCAATCGCGCCCATCCAGCGCCTCAGGCGCGGACTTGTTTTGCTCCGACAGCCAGAGGACCTCGCTCGCAACGGGGACACCGCCGGCAAGGCCGGGGACTAGGCGAGCGATCCTATCAGAGGAAGTGATCAAGCCGCCCGCACCAGACCTCTGTTTGCTAAGGAAGCTATGGTCGTGGCGGCGCCCGAAGCACTTGTTGAGAACTGGGTTGAGATTTGGCGAGCCGCGCACTCGCAGGTCGATTAGCCCCCTCCCGAGCCCCACCGCCGAGCGCCCGACGCGTTTTCGCAATGGACGCGTCCCGAGATGTGCCTTCCGCGGCGGCGGACGTGCCCCTCGCGGCCCAGGACGCGGGCGACGCTTCGCCGGAAGACCCCCCGATCCTCCCCGCGGAGCTGCTCATCCTCGTCTTCCGGCATCTGGAGGCAATGCGCTGCAAAGCGACCCTTTTAAAGTGCGGCCTCGCGAGCAAGGGGGCGCTCGGGCTCGTCCTTCCTCTGCTCTACAGCCGGATCACGTCCGCGGACGCGCGGCGCCCGTCGTTCCTCGCCGCGGCCCGGAAGCACGGGCCTGGTGCAGATTCTGGACCTGAGCAGCTCAAGGGTCGGCCTGGCACTGACGGCCGCGTGCCTCGCATTGTTTGTGGACCTGCGCGAGCTCCGCCTCGCGGTGTGGCACGGCTGGAGCGAATGGGACGGCGAAGGGACCGTTTTCGGGCTCGTCGCGGCCCTCCAGAAGCTGGAGAAGCTGGACGTGCGAGCTGTCGGGAACGAGGCATCGGAGCTCCGCATTTCCTTGCCGCCGTCGCTGCGGCACGTTTCGTGGTCGGGCACGGTCCCGTCCGACACAGGTCGGCTCGCAGCTGCGCTGGGTACGGCGAACCTGGAGACCCTGCGGCTCGACATCGGCGGCAACTTCGTGTACGGCCTCTTTGTGCGCCTGGATCCGTTTCCCCGCGCCGTTTCGGCGATCGATTCGCTGTCGTTGCGCGTCGGCGATCTGGGGCAGGCCGAGCATCTGTTCCGGAACCCCGCCTTTTCGCCCAGCGAGCTGCGGATCAGCTTCCACCATCCCGGCCTCTTCGAGCCGCCGCTTATCCCGGGGTCGCTGCGCGGCGTGACCGGGCTGCGAGCGCTGGAGCTCGTGGGCGGGAAGACGGGCTGGTTGCTCCAGCTCGTGAACGCGCTGCCCCCGGCAAGGCGGCTCGTGCTCCGCGGCTTCGTCCCCACCATGCACAGGATCTCGCTTCCCGCCGCCGCGGGGATGCTGCAGGACTACGAGGACGTGGCGGTCTCCGAGCTCGACTTGGTGGAAGACGACGAGGATGGGGCGGCGGAAACGGAAATGTGGAGGAGGATTACGGGCGGGCGTTACTCCGAGGCCGAGAGGTAAACGGCGTCTTGGAGCTGGTGTAAACCGCCTGAGTTGGCGGGCCGAGATCCCGGCGTCCGTGGCGGCAAGCGGGCACTCTTGGCATCCGGCCCTCTCTCAGCGGTCTTGGAGGTCGGGACACATACTCATGCTCGCAAACGGCTCCCCCGAGCATGTCGTGGACCTGGGGAACACGCGCCTCCGACAAAGCTGCTCATCACCTCGCACTTTGGCACTACGCCGAACGCGGAACTGCTCCCGGCTCTGGAGGAGATGATGGGGCGGTTCCCTTTCGAGCAAGTCGAAGTGATTGGATTCAGTGAGGACGTGTGCACAGGTCCAGACGTGGAAGCCGAAAGGGAGCTGTGGAGGAAGATCGCCCGCGGGCGGTTCTCGGAGTACTGGCAAAGTGCGGGTCAAGATACGGAGCTGGACGATTGGTCGAGGGACGTTCGAGAGGCGTTGGACCCCGCGGAAGGACATTGGGTGGGACGGAGGTTGGCATTTCAAGACCATGGTATCACATTGATAGAACCGTCGACACAGTTGTCTCTCGCCCGGACCAGCGTGCGGTCCTTGGTCCCGCATCGGCGACGGCACGTTCGGTCCGCCTTCCCGGCTCCAGCTCCACGGCCCGGCTTTTCCTCGCCCCGCACGGACGGGCCGCAGCTCCCCGCGGCCCTTGTGCACGGGGCGGGCCTCCCGCCCGGGTCGCACCTCC
The DNA here is from genome assembly GCA_025558095.1 of Hyaloraphidium curvatum. Classification (NCBI taxonomy): domain Eukaryota; kingdom Fungi; phylum Monoblepharomycota; class Hyaloraphidiomycetes; order Hyaloraphidiales; family Hyaloraphidiaceae; genus Hyaloraphidium; species Hyaloraphidium curvatum. Next base: position 6,935 of record JAIVFI010000052.1, read on the forward strand.
GACCGGCGGAAGCCCGCCACGCCGCACGTCCGTCCCGGGGTTCCGATCGCACGGCCATGCTGCGCGGCGGGCCGGGCAAACGGCGGGCTTCGCGCCGGGAGACGCGCGCGGGGGGTGGTGCGGGGGCATGCGAGCCGGCCTCGGCACGATGCGGGGGTCCAAGCAAGGGGGTTCGTTCGGGTCGGTCCCGGCCCCGGGGGGACGTCGGGTCGACGAGCACGGGGACCGACCGGTCCGCGCGCACCCCAAGGGGGTCCCGCTAACCCGATCCCTCGACTGCGGTCCGGGCTTTCTCCCCGGAAAGCGGAGGTGCGGAGGGTAGGGATCCGGGATCCCCTTACGGCGGCGGCTTCCCGTCCCTTGGAGCTCGGTGCGGGAGGGGCTTCCCCGCGGCGAGGCGCCCCGAAACGGCCCCCGCGATCCGGAGATGCCCATCGCTCGTCCGTCCGCCGCTTCGCAGGTCCAGGCCCCCCCAGTGCGGGTCAAATCAGCAGGCTCGGCAGCCCCTCCCCCGGCGTCCCCCCGTCCTCCTCGGGCGGCCACGGCGCCTCCTCCTCCGCGTCCGGGACCACGGGCGGCTCCCACCCGCGATCGAGCCAGCCGCGTTCGGGGAGGTGCGGCGGGGCGGCGGGAGCCCACGAGTCCGGCGGGGGGTCTGCGTCGGCTGGGTCGGGCGGGGGCACGGGGAAGGCGGAGGCGGGCGACGCGAGGAGGAGGAGGAGGGGGAGCAGGAGGAGGAGGGCCGGGCGGGGGAGCGGCCGGCGGGGGCGCGGGGGCGGCATGGCGGGGGTCGGCCGGTCGGGTGCGGGGCGTGGCGGGCGGGTGCCGCGTCTCCCCGGCGCTGCGGGCGCGATGCGGGTGCGGCGTGCGGCGGGACGGCACCGGGACTTGCCGGCAGACGTCCGGGGCCGTTGCCACACCGTGTCGGTCCCCCGTCAGCAGGCAGGCTGCGCGCGGTGAGTCGGCGCCGACCGCGCATCGCCGACCTCGACCGCACACACCAAACACCGCCGCACGCCTGCCCCCGCGCCGCCGCCCGCCGCCGCCCGCCGCAATGATCCTCCGAAGCACAGGTGCGCACCGCCGGGGCCCGCACGCCGCCGCCGCTCACCCCCCGCCCGCCCGCCAAGCCCCCCTGCTGCTCGCCGCGCTGCTCCTCCTCGCCCTGCTCCCCCCCGCCCTCCCGGCACCGTTCCCGCGGCTCCCCACCGACGAGCCCTCGTGGGCGCAGCTGCTCCCCTCCGCTGACGGCGGCTGGGCCGCCGGCCTCCCCGCGCAGCACCCGCCCCCCGCGGACACGGACGCCGACGACGGCGGCCCCGAGGTGTGGCCGCCGGACGAGTAGCCCCCCGCCGCCGCCTCCCCCCACCCTCCTCCGCACGACCCGCGCGGCCCGCGCCCCGGCCGACGCCGCCGCACGCGCGGGAGGCACCCCCTCCACTGCTCTGGGCGGCCCCCGCACGCCCGCCCCCACCTACGACGCACCCCCGCGCACAATATCGCACGAAACCCCATCTACTGTAAATAAACGATGGTTACACCCGTTCTACATCCGATTCGGTCGCGCCGATCCGGCTTCCGTCCGGATGCGGAGCCGCAGGGTCCGCCCGGCCGGCCGCCGCAGGGCCCCGCAGGCCGGTTTCCGCCCCGCGAGAACCCATCGCCGGCCGGCCGGCCGGTCCCCGCCGATCCGCATCCGCCTTCCGCTCCGACGGCGTCCCCGGCATCGATGCCCGCACGATGGGGCGCTGCTGTGGCAACCTTCCTCAACCCCCGGGCGGTGCCGACAAAGGGTCCGCAGATCCCCTATCCCCATCCCCATGTCCTTTGGCGGTGCCGGCCGGCTTGGCGGTGTCGTCCGCGCCCTTTGGCGGTGCCGTCGATGGTGAGGGGGAGGGGCGGACGGGAGCGGCGCGTGCTGGGTTGGGTTGGGTCCGGGTTCGGGCGCTGCGGAGCGGCAGCACAGCGTGCCGGCCGGGGTGGGACGCGGCCGCCGGCGGCTTCCCCCTCTTTGCGATGCATCCGTCCGCTGCGCGGCCCGTCCCGCCCGCGAACCCCCCCAAAGTGTGCTCGCGGCGGGGCGAACGGCGTCCCCGGGCGGGAGGTCTGCCGAGAAGGGCGACCGCGGGCTTCCGGAGAGTTCCGGGCCGTCCGCGGCCGGGCGAAGAAAATAGACCGCTGGTTGTATCAAGGGGCCCAATGCCGTCGCTATATCCACGATGTTGCCACCGGAATCCCGCACGCCGAACTGGCGCCATTCATCCCTCAGCGAAGCGACGCTACGGCGGCGACGCTCCCTCATTGCTCCTCCGAACGTCTCCCGCCCGTGATCCTCCTCCACATTTCCCCATTCTCGTCACCGTTCACGAAAGCGGGTTCGGAAACGACCGCGTTCTCGTGGTTCTGCAGCAGATTATCCAAAGCACGCTGGTGCCTTCGGAGGTGGGAGTGAAGTCCCGGAGCACGAGTTGCCTTGCCGGCGGGAGCGCGTCCCCAAGGTCGAGCAGCCAGGGCTTCCGCCCGCTCACAAGCTCCAGCACGTCCTCTGGGTCGGCGAAGCCCACGCCATCGAAGGAGATTCGCAGCCTGCGAGGAGTGAAGCCGGGGTTTCCGAACAGATCTTCGGCGTGCTCCAGATCGGCAACGTGCAACGATATCATATCGATCACGGAGACTACGTGGGCGAGCGGTTTGAGGTGCATGAAGAAGCTGTCGATACCGTCGCCATCGAAGTCGAACTCCAGGGTTTCCAGGTTCGCAGCCCCGAGCGCGTTCGCGAATGCATGTTCGGTTGTCCGGCGGCGCCTCCGACCACAAGAGGTGCTTCAGTGATGGCGGTAGGAGAACCTGGAGAAGAGGTTGGCCAAATGCCGGGGCGCGCACGTGCACGTGGAGCTTCTCGAGCTTCGGGATGGCCGCAATGAGCCCGAAAACGGCCCCTTCGTCTTCCCAGTTGGACGGCATCGCGAAGCGCAGCTCCCGCAGGTTCCCAAAGGGCGCAACAAATGCTGCTCGTAAGTCCTATTTCATGCAGGCGCCAGCCATGGACGTGCAGCCTTTCGCCTGCACGTCATTGCGCCCATTTGATTTGCTCAGCTCCTTGCCCCGCCCGTCCTGACGTCCCTCACTGTCCGGCCTCCCCCTTCTCCATCAGCGCGCCCCACCTCTCAAAGCTTTCGGCGCTCCACACCTCCCCCACGTCGTAGAACTCCGCCACGGCCCTCGCCCCCGCGGGCAGCACCACCCACGGCTGCTTCGTCGACGTGTAGATGTGCACGTCGGGCCGCACGGCGTCGGGGTCCTCGAGCGTGCCCGCGCGCACGAAGGCGCAGAGCCTCCCGGCCTGCGGGTAGTGCGACCACAGCGCGACGCGGCACGAGGGGCAGCGCGCGACGAGCTGCCCGCGGCCGCTGGCCGAGGGCGTGTCGACCTCCTCGGGCGCGCCCGCGAGGAGCTCCACGGCGTCGGTCTCGACGACGCAGTTTAGGGCGAAGGAGACGCCGGATTTGCGCTGGCAGTGGCAGCAGTGGACGATCAGGGGGGGGCGGGTGACTCGGTACCGCACCCGCCCGCAGGTGCAGCGGCCGGCGAGGGGGGGTTGGGAAGAGACGGGCATGGTGGGGGGTTACACGTAGGCAACGGGTGCTCGAGAGCCCTTTGGTGTGGAGCGTGTGGCTCGGTTTTTGGAGGTGACTCGTCGCCGGGCTCCGTTTTAGAAAGCCCCTTGTCTCCCATCTCTCCCAGCTTTCCCCTCCATGGCCATGAAGATGTGCAGGACCTGCTGCAGTTTCATCGCTCGTTCTCTATCGATCAGTCTGGGCACGTCTCCGGATTCATTCATTACGAAGACGCGTCGGCCCTTCGGCGGCGGGGTATCGGAGGAAGGGAAGGAGTATGAATTCACCGTGACGGATGTCTCCAAAAGAACAAAATCTCGGCTACGTATAGGTGCTCAAGAAGCAATCAGGAAACCCGGGCCACCAAGGGGAAAGGAATAAGGCACAAAAGATCGCCAGGTGGTTCGCGGGCTGCTATGGACCGTTCGCAGCAGGGCGAAGGCCGCTGGTTGATATTGATGGAGGGCCAACACATTGCTACATGATACTGACGAACCGTCCCCGCACGACAATCCTAGCCGTCCGGCTCCCCACCACCATTGGTGGACTCCCATCAGTCCGCCGAGGCCGCCGCTACAACGGCGAGAGACCTCCCTTCCTCGTATAGCGGCCCGCCCGTGATCCTCCTCCACATGTTCGTTTCGGCCTCTGCCCCTGCGGTGAACGAGGAACCGAGATTGGGCACGACACCCGCCCATACTTGCTTGCCAGCACCTGCTCCACGCCTGGAAGCGACTCCGGATCCAAGGACGGGTAGAAGATCGAGAGCACGAGCCGCTTTGCAGGGGGGGGGCAGGGGCCCCAGCTCGACGAGGCAGGCCGTCTCGCCCATGCGGAGCTCGAGCACCTCCAGCCCGCGCAGGCGGCCGAGGGACGGTGGGACGGGCTCCTCGTAGCGAAACGTCAGGCTTATCAACAGCCTGCGGGGGGCGAAGGCGGGGTTCTCGAACAGCGCTTGGGCTCCAAAGAGCTCCAAGACGGCCAGCGAGAGCGAATCGATGGCCGAGACAACATGCTGCATCTGGGCCAGGCGCACATACAGACCGTCGGGCGCGCCATCCTGGGTGAGGTCCAGTGCCAGCGACTCCAGCTCGGCGGCCCCGAGCGCGGCCAGGAGCCGGGGTACGTCTGCGGGAAACCCGCCGGCCCACGAAAGGTGCTTCAGCGACGGCGGCAAAGCTTCGGCGAGGAAATCCCGATCAAAGTTCCACTCCCCGCCGACGTCCAGCTTCAGTCTCTCGAGCCCGGTGAGGCCGGCGATGAGCCGCCCGACGGTCCCGTCCTCGTTGGCCCGGTACAGGTTGAGAGCCACCTCACGCAGGTCCTTGAAGAGCCGCAAGCATTCCACGATCAGCGCGGTGTCCGTCTCCTCGAAGTGCGGAGGACCGAGGTCCAGGATCCGCACCAGGTCGGCGTGCCGCCGGGCGGCGTCGAGAAAGGACTCGGCGTGCGCGTCCGCGTGCGTTATCCGCCCGTAGAGGACGGGGAGCGCGAGGTCGAAGGTCGCTTTGCTCGCGAGCGCGCACTCCAAAAGGGGAACTCAAACTTCGCCTGCGCCTGCGGCCGGTCGCTTTGCAGTCCACCGAGGCCAGTTCGCCGAAGATGAGAGACAGCTCAGGGGGAAAGTTGGGACCGCCGTCCGGCGGCGCGTCGTCCGCGTCCTGTGCGCGGGCTGGGGCGTCCGCCGGCAGGGAAAGCGCGTTTCCGAGCGTCTCCATCGCGGTGGCTGCGAGTTCGACGGGTGACGGCGAGGTTTCGGTGGGCGTCTCGACATCCAGTGAACGCAGTAGAAGCGGGTTCGCGGAGCGGCCAACGCGATCCCATGGAACCATGCCAGCTACCCACGATACATGCATGAATGAAAACCCCTGCTGCTTTTGAGATCAGTCCATCGCCTCGGCTGTGCCCGCCTCTGCCATCCCCGAGCTTACTCATCCTCAGAGTATTCGCCGCCAGTGATCCTCCTCCACATCTCCTTCTCGGCTTCCGCCTCCCCGGCGGGACGACCGGGCGAGGAACGGCGCTGATCGTAGACGGCAACGCTGCCGTAGTCCCGCCGCAGCATCGCCTCAACGGCCGCGAGCGATCCCGTCTCCAGCGACGGGGAGAACTCCAAGAGCTCGAGCTGCCCTGCCAGGGGGAACTCCAGAGCTCCCGCTGTGGCCTTGGTTTGTTCCACAGCCCTTCGACCCGGATACTGGATCCTTGCGGCCGCTGTTCGATGATTGAGGCCAGCATGGGCAAGTAGTAGGATTCACCATGGATACCTTCCAAGCCATCGCGAAGGACCGATTTCCGCAGGATCACCAGCTCCGAGTGGCAGTTCAGAAGGATGGGGAGAACATCGTCGAAGAGGGTGTGTGGGGACATCTGGGGCTCGTGGAAGCAAACAATCGGCAGCACTACCAGCGCCCTGAGCAACGGCTCTGCTCCGTGTCCGGTAAGGAAGGTCATGACATCCGCCCTCTCGACGTTGGCGAATCACGGCGACCTGTCCTCCAGAGCCCGCGCCAGTTTCTGAAAAATGTAGCGCTCGTGCAGAAAGAGGTGTTTGATCGGGGACCGCGACCACGGAACGGTCATTTGGAGCAGCTGCTGGATGTAGCCCTCGTTCGTCCTCGTGGCGTGGAGCTCGCGTAGAAGCAGCGGCCGCGCCAGAGCGACGCACTCGCGGGACGCCAGGGCGAAGTGGAGGAGCGTGCATCGGTGCTTTCGGTCCGCCAGAACTTCCATGGCCGCGAGCATCAGCTCGGGCAGAAGGGCGGGGGCTTCGGGTGCGGCCATTTTGGCTTTCGGCAATGAGCCAGAGCCGCCTCCCTCCGAAGCTTCAAAGGACGGGAAGCACCGAAGAACGGGGCAGTTCGTCTCGATCTTCTTGTTATCGCACTTCTCCAGCAACTTCGTCGGATATTCCATTCGTTTCGTATGACATGGACGCCAACGGATTGTAGAGTTCGAACGAAGACATAGGAAGGCCTACACAATAGAAAACCTTCCAAAGCGAACACACGTTACGCCGCCGATAGTCGAGCCAGCTCCCTGGCAACGTCGGCCATGGCCGGCCTGCGCGCCGGCTCCTCCTCCCAGCACGATCCGACGAGCGCCCAGACGCCGTCGGGCACCCCGCCAGGGCGGGGCGGCCTCTTCCCGCCGAAGATGGCCTTCATGACCTGGCAACAACGTGTTCCCTCAGTCAGACGGCGGGCAAACATGGAACAGTCGGTGAATACGCACCGCAGCGGGTGAGGTCAGGTCATCGTACGGGTCCCGCCCGCCAGAGAGGACCTGATAACACATCATCCCGAACGTCCACACGTCCGCCTACCTGCCCATGGGCTCGTGATCGAAGAACTCTGGGGGCGCGAAGCGGATCGTTGCGCCCTGCAGGCCCTTGTACACGTAGCCACCGTTGCCTTTGCTGTCCTCTATCCGGGTGCGGATCTTGGAGATGCCAAAGTCGGCGATCTTGGCCACGGGGTTGCCCGAGCCGTCCACGGCGACGAGCACGTTGTCGGCCTTGAGGTCCGAGTACACGACCCCGCGGGAATGCAGGACGGCCATCCCCGCCGCGGCGTGGGCGAGCATGCGAATCGAGAGGGGCTTGGGCCAGCCTCGGGCGGCCAGGAAGGACTTGAGGCTGCCTCCATTGCATAGCTCTGTGACCAAGAAGGTGGGGCCGGTGCGGTACGCAAGCAGAGGCACAACTGGATGCGGGTCAGTCGAGAGCAAGTCTCGCATGGTTGCGTGGACCCACGATTGTCGTGCCTGGGCACATCAATCCACATCTTGAGCTCGGCTTCGAACATGACCTTGGCGTCCGCCTCCTCGAGCGACGCATGCAGCAGCTTGACCGCGACCTCGGCCCCGCGGAACCGCCCGCGGAACACCTCCCCGAACCCGCCCGCGCCCAGCGGCCGGTCCCTGAAGATCTGCACGTCGGCTTCCTCCGCCCACACGGCCTTGGTCACCGCGGGCTGCGCCGCGGCGCGCTTCAGCGCCATCGCGACGGATGCCATCGTGGGGCGGGCGCCGGGGTCCTCGGCCCAGCACGAGGTCACGACGTCCCACACGGCGTTCGGGACACCTTCCGGCCGCGGCGGGCGCTCGCCCTTGAAGATCGCCCTCATGACCTGCGGCAGCAACGGTGCGTCACGGCGGCGCACAGGGGGCTCTTCGGGAAAAGGACACTCACGGCGGATGCCGAGCTGAGCTTGTCGTACGGATCCTTGCCTTGCGACAGGGCCTGGTAGCACATCATCCCGAACGTCCACACGTCCGACGCCCTGCGCGGCGGCTCGTCCTCGAAGAACTCCGGCGGCGCGTACCGCATCGTGGCCCCGCCCACGCCGTGGTACACGTACCCCGGCCCGCGGCTGTCGCCGACCCGCGTGCGCACCTTGGCCAGGCCGAAATCGGCGATCTTGGCCACGGGCATGCGGCCGCCGTCGTCGACCAGGACGTTGTCGGCCTTGAGATCTGAGTGGATGACTCCCTTGGAGTGGAGGAAGGTGACGCCGACGGCGGCCTCGGCGAGGAGGTGGATCGTCAGGGAGGGGTCCCAGTTCTTGCGGGCAAGGAACCTCTTCATGCTGCCCGCCGGGTACAGCTTGGTGATGAGGAGCGTCGGGCCGGTGCGGTATCCGAGGAGCGGGACGACGTTCTCGTGCGCAGGCAGATCAGCCCACGCCTTGACTTCCGCGTCCAGCATCGCGTTCGCCTCGTCCGTGCTGTACGTGTCCAGGGCCACCTTGACGGCGACGTCCGTGAGGCCGAGGTACCTGCCGCGGTAGACGGCACCGAAAGCGCCCCTGCCGAGCAGCTCGGACCGCTCGTACGCAATGTCGGCCTCGTCCACCCAGTACGACGTCTTGGAGCGCGCCGGAGCGGGCTTGGCATCGCCGCCCCCGACGACCACCGTCGCGTCGGAGGCGGAGGATTGCCCCCTCGAGAGCGGCCTCGGCGGCGGCGCGGGCGCGGCGAGCTTGCCCCTCTGGGCGGCATCGAACTCCTCGAAGATCTTCTCGGCGGCCTGCCACGCATCGTAGCGCTTGGGCGGCCGCGCGGCCTCGATCGCGCGCACGATGCCGTGGTGCTTCTCCTTGCGGGCGACGTCGAGCCCCGTCTGGCCCTGCGCGAGCGCAGCCGCGTCCGTGCGCTTGTCAGCAAGGAGCAGCTTGACGACTTCGAGGTGGCCCTGGTGGCATGCAGCGTGGAACGCCGTGAGCCCGTCGCCGAAGGAGGCGTTCACGTCCAGCTTGGCGTTTCCGAGCATGAGCGCGACCGCCGCGGCGCGTCCCTCGAGGCAGAGCATGTGGAAGCCGGTCAAGTTCTTGGTGTTCCTTGCGTTGATGTCCACCCGCGGATCCGCGACGAGGAGTCGGATGACCGCCTCGTGCCCTTTGCGGCACGCAAAGTGGATCCCCGTCCAGCCGTCCTCGTCCTTGGCGTTCACGTCCAGCCCGTCCCGCTTTAGCAGGAACTTGACCACGTCGGCGTCGCCCTCGCCGCATGCGTGGCGGAAGACCCCGGCAGCGAGCTCGTCCGAGAGGACAGGCGGCCCAGGAGCGGACTCCGGGTAGTCCATCTCCCCTCCCCCGACGCCCATGAGCGCCCGCACCCAGGCATCGCGCATGTCCATCCAGCCTTCCACCTGGCTGGAGCTGCGGATGTGCTGCTCGACCGCGAGCAGGCACGTGGCCGCATGTGCGACGGTGCAGGTCGGCCCTTTCATCTCCTTGGCCCAGTGCTCGCGGCGGCCGCCGAGCCAGGACGACCTCTGGGCTTCGGCTTTGATCGCTCGCTCGTACTTGTAGAGCAGGTTGTAGAAGCTCGCCAGGTCCGTAACATCCTCGGGCCTGGCCAGGGGCACGTGCTCCGTCACGTACTCGGGCCGGAGGCTGCCGTGCAATCCACGCAGAGACGTCCACAGGACAGCCGGGTCGCCCTGCTTTGGTTCGGGGTCCGCGCACAGGACCAGGTCGTAGCTGCCTTCGGCGCCCCAGCGGTAGGTGTTGCTGGATCCGTTGTCCCATCGCACGGTGAGAACGCCGCCCGCCTTGTCGGCATCCTTCACTTTCCCGGCGCCCCCGCCGTCCTGTGATCCCCACTTCCAATCGGGGCCTCGGCGCACGCGCATGCCGACCATCTGCTCGCAAGTTGGACGGAGCGCCCTTACCACAAGATCCCAGCAGCCCTCCGCCCCCCAGCGATAGTTGTTGGTCTTCCCGACGTCCCATCGGACGGTGACCCATCCCTTTTCCTTTTCCAGCACGCCGATTACGGCGCCCTCGCGGCCGGCACCCCCGTCCTGCTCGCCCCACTTCCAGTCCTTGCCGCGGCGCACGCGGACGCCCACCATGCCCTCCCACCGCATGCCCCTGGGCCCGTGGCTGCGCACGACCTCGAGGTCGCAGCGGCCGCCAGCGTCCCAGCGGTAGACATTGCTCCGGCCCGCGTCCCAGCGCACGTGCACCCAACCTTCATACCCCGCATCGTAGTCCAGGGCGACCACCGTGCCTTCGCGGCCGGTGCCGCCGTCCTGGTCGTCCCACTTCCAATCCCTGCCGCGGCGCACGCGCGTGCCCACGGCGTGCTCCCAGGGCGTGCCGCTGGCGGCCCCGGGCGGCGCTTCTTCGAGGTCGAACGCGCCATCGGCGCCCCACCGGTGCAGGAAGGCGCCGCCGGCGTCCCACTCGACGCGCAGCCAGCCGTCCAGGGGCGCGTGCGCCGCGGCGACGGTGCCCAGGCGGCCCGCGCCGCCGTCCTGCTCGCCCCACCGCCAGTCGCGCCCGCGCCGCACGCGCCGCCCGATCATCGCGGCGATCGGCGGGCGCGGGGCGTCCCGCGCGGGCATCGCAGGCGGCATCGCGGTGCGCCGGCTGCCGGTGGGGGACCGCTGCGGTTGGACTGACTGACTGACTTTCGACGGCTGATGGGTGTTGGGGGACGGACCCGGCCACGGGGGACTAACCGTTCCTGGCAGGCGAGACCTCCAGCATTCTCTTGGATTCGATTCGAAAGGACACTGATCAACTGGCAATGCGATTCCTGAGACAGATGACGTCGTCGTGTTTGCCGTCCGGCTCCGTTCGGGGGGGCGGGGCGGAGTTTCGGAGCGGTTTCCCCCGAATGCCACTCCTGGCAGAGCTTCACTTCCCCGATTCCATGACAACCAATTCCCATCAACTGGCCAGCATCCGATTGGCCCGATGTCAACGTCTGGCCGGTGACCTTGGCGTGAGCGCGCTGCCCTCCCCCTGTGCGCGCGGACCCCCGCAGACACTGCCACAAACTCCGGATCCCGTGACCCCAACAGACGCCCATGGCCCCCGCCGCCGAGCGGCGCGCCCCCGCCGGCGATCCACGACCCCCTCCCGCCGTCGGCCGCGGGGCGCCGACCCCGCCGCCGGCCCCGCCGGCCCCGCAGAAGGCCCCGCCGCGCGCGGACCCCGCTGACGGCTCCGACTCGGACGGCACACTCGGCGCGGACGAACCCTCGCCCGCCGACTGCACGGCGCCGAAATTCACCCCGCGGCGGTGGGCCTCCCCGCCCAAGGCCCCCGCCTTCCGCACGCCGGTCCCCGACCGGATAGCGAAGCGCGACGCCGCCTCGGCCGCGCTGGTGGCCGCGCTGCTGCGCACGGGGGCCCGGGACGAGGACTGTGAGCTTGCAGAGGAAGACATCGAGGAGGTACCGCGCGTGCCGGCGGGGTGCGCTCGTTATTGGGAGTCCGGATTGTGCGACGACGACCTGAGGGAGGGGGCAGAGCATTGGGAGGAGCGGTGCGCTGGCGACGCTTGGAGGACCGGGGCGTGCATTTGAAGGGGTTGTGTCAGGTTGTTTGGGGTCCGGGGTGCGGGGATGGGCTTGCTTGAATGGAGCACGGCATGGTCGGCTGCGCGCAGAGGGAGTGTGTTTGTTTCTGGGCGCTTCTCTGCGTCCGCAATGTTTGGAAGCGTTGGTTTTTGGTGAAGCCGGTCGAGTTCCGCGCGACGGTCGATGAACAGACTTGTAACATAAGCACCTGTCAAATGGACGAGCACGTGGACACACGCAGATGACAGGCGCCGGGAAGCTCCATCACGCGGAACACTTTGCTTTTTACCTGCTTGTTGCATCGAGGAGGATCTTGTCGTCCGGCGCTTGTCAACGCGCTGTGGAACGCCCCTACGAAGGACCGAAGCTCTTGTCCGGGAACGCAGTTCCATGACAGGCGCCGGAAAACACTATCTCGCCTGACCTTCTCTTTCTTTGCTTCTTGATCCCTCGAGAACAATCGTTTCTTCCGGCGCCTGTCAAACGGCTACTATGGCCCGAGTCAGCTCCTCCGGGCCATTCATCGCCCAAGGAGCTCGACAGCACCGGAGGTTGGAATCAGTTGTATAATCTTCATTGTTTTCCTCCAGTTAGGCGAGCGATTGACCGCAGATCGCCTCCCTTGCCCTTCGTGCTTCGGGCTGCTTGGCGGCGCCGATCCAGCGGGTCCCGGCTAAACCCAACTGTCCCCCGAAAGCAATGGCCGCGGCCTCCAAGCTCGCCGTCGCGGCGGCGGCGACCGCCGGCGGGCTCCTCCTCTCGCTCGCCGCGGCGTACCGCGTGCTCCGCGCGGGCGCGTACTCGCCGTGGTCGCACGTCCTGCTCGGCACCCCCGCGCCGGAAAAGGCCTCGAAGCGCCTGCAGTCGGCCGCCAAGCCCGACGGCACCGTCGCCGTCGACATCGAGACGGAATTCTACAGCGTGACGGGCACCGTGGATGCCGCCTACACGGACGTGGTCGACGTGTTCTGCCGCAACGTCGCCGAGGGCCACGAGGTCGGAGCGTCGTTCTGCGTCTACGTTGGCGAGCGCCGCGTGGTGGATCTCGCGGGCGGGCAGAAGGTTGGCGGGCGCAAGTACGACCTGGACAGCTGTAGGTCGACCGACGGCCGATCGCGGTCCACTTTCTGATTGGGCCTCCCCCGCTACCGACCCTGATCCCCTGGTTGAACCGCGGTCCCGCCGGCCCACAGGCAACCAGGTGTTTAGCTCCGGCAAGGCCATCATGTCCGTCATCGTGGCCTACTGCGTCGGAAAGGGCTACCTCTCCTACGACGACCTGGTCACGAAGTACTGGCCCGAATTCGGCCAGGGCGGCAAGGAGCATGTGACTGTCAAGGAGATCCTGCAGCACCGCGCCGGCGTGGGCTGGCTCGACCCCGAGAACCGGCTCACGTACGAGGAGTGCTGGGACCTGGACGCCATCCGGCCCAAGCTGGAGCGGCAGAAGCACAACTTTGACGGCGTCAAGACCCAGAGCTAGTCAGTCCCTTCGGGGCCTTTTCGCTCCGCCGTTCTCACACGCGGCCGCAACGTTACGTTACAGCCACGCCGTCACCCGCGGCTACTACATGAATGAGATCCTCCGCCGCGTGCACCCGCAGGGCTACACCGCGCGCGACATCATGTCCAAGGAGATCCTCCCCCTCCTCGTCGCCGACGCCGACCGCACCGGCCACCCCGTGCACATCTCCGTGCCCGAGGACCCCGCGGTTTTTGGTCACATCTGGGACCTGGTCGCCTACCCCATCCCCCGCGTCGTGCTGCGCCTCTTCTACCCGCGGTTCGCCAACCCCGACCCCCTGCCGGAGCAGATCGTCCGCGGCATCCGCAACCCCAACCCCATCGCCAACAAGTCCATGGCCGAGACCATGCCCACGTTCGCCGGCCCCGACCCCGTCACGGGCAAGCCGGTGGGCAAGGGGCTGGACTCGCAGAACTCATGGAACGTGCGGCGCGGGCAGCACACGAGCTTCGCGGTGGTCACCAACGCGCGGGCCATGGCGAGGCTGGGGGCGCTGATCGCCAACGGGGGCAAGCTGGAGGGGAGGGAGGTGATCCCCGCGGGGACGGTCGGGGTGGCGATGGAGGAGGACCCGTGGAGCGGGGAGGACAGGGTGCTGCGGTTCGAGGTGCCCTTCACGGTAGGGTCGCGCGCGGGCCTTCTCTTGATGAACGCGGCCTGACGTCGGGATCAGAACGGCGGTTGGGGGATCACCAAGGGCCGCCGCGTGCCCCAGACGCCCTCGGAGCAGCGCTGGATCGACCAGGGCACGGGCTGGAAATGGGTCGGCTGGGCGGGGTACGGCGGGTCGATGATGCAGTGGGAGCCGGAGAAGAAGATCGCGTTCGGATAGTGAGTGCTCGGCGCCGCGTTGGGATTTCGGGGACGGAAGCTGATTCGGACGACAGCGCGCCGTCGGCTTTGCAGATCTCGCTGCTCGGGGACTTCAGGTCGGCGAGGCTGCTCGAGACCGCGCTGGACTGCTGGGAGGCGGCGGGAGGCAAGGCCGCGTGAAGATTCCCGATCGGAATCGAGCTTCGGGCACAGCTGTGTGAAGCACCTGGAATGACAAAGCTGGACGTCCAATGCGTTTTTCGGTGTACATACGCTACGTTACCGCCGCTAAGATCCAATTCGCAAAAGATGAGCAAGATTCCGTACGTCCAAATCTCAAAGCGTGCAGTCCGAAAGAGAACGAACCCCACGGGTTGCCACGTCCATCAGCGGTTGACTTGGAGGTTCCCGTTACCCGTAGCGGAGTTGTAGCTGTTTGACCCCGCATGCCTGCACGAGACGGACCTCCGGCCCAAGGAATCCCACGAAGGATACCTGTACCGGTAGTTGGCCACCCCCTGCCAGTTTGTGTTTGCCCGCCCGACCTCGCGCCCGTTGACCGAGAAGATGATCTGGATGTTGTTCGCGCCGCCGCCGTTGTCGGTGCGCGTGGCCCCGCAGGTCAGCGTGACCTGCTGGCCCCTCTTGACTGTGCGGTAGGTCACGGAGATGCGGAGGTTGACCTTGCGGGAGCATCCACTGCGGGACGGCAGGCCCAGCTCCCCTCCTTGGCGGCGAGGTGCCACCCTGGCGGACTTGTAGTTGGTGC
>JAIVFI010000053.1:0-20658 GCA_025558095.1 Hyaloraphidium curvatum
GACGGACGGAAAACCCACCTTGCGTGACCGACGAGATCTCATTGATCCTGTTCAGCGTGGCCTGGGGGCACACGGAGCCGCATTTGCGGCTGTTGCTCATGTGGCACCTGTTGCGTGCGCCAGGCGAACAGATTCCGGGTACCAGGGCACGAACAGCGGTCCGGCGGGCGAGAGCAGGAACGGCGAACGGATCGCGGTTGCCGGGCAGCCAGGCACGGTCCGACGAGTGAAATGCACGATACGGCATGCCGCGGCCGGAGCACAGGCGCGTTTTGGGCGCGGGGCAGGGGGCGGGAGTCAGGACCCGTTTGCTGTGTCCGCAGCGGCGTCGCCTCCGAAACGGGCGAGCTGACGCCACGGGGCCGCAAGGAGGAACGTACCGATACATGGACATCCTTGAGACGTATCGCGGGGCCGGAGGAGGTCTCGGAAGGGTTGGGAGAGGGGGGAACACAGCCGGCGGCAAAGAGGCTGTCCTTGCGCTCGATCACTTTTCCCCCCCGCCTGACTCCCGGCGCCCTCGACTTTCTTGCCAGCGGGAAGTTTGAAGGCAACAGAATCATAATCATCGAAACAGAGCCATATGTACAGTTCTAAGCCCGACCCGAGCGGGCTATTTGAAACAGAGCATTCCCAGATCTACAGATCTACAAACCGACGAGACCGACGTCCATCTCTCTCGAAGTCCATCGCAGTAGCTGGTGCTATGCGGCAAAGACCAGCGGCCGGGCGCTCTTGAGCGCCGACGTGTCCGATTCCACTTCCTTTGACCGGAACCCGGTCGCCATCCCCGCGACCGGCTCGTCCGAGACTGTGAGCGTCGCGACCGACATGACGTCGGTGTCCGAGTCCAGGAAAGAGGAAGCATCGCTGTCGCTGACGCTCCCGGTCTCTGAGTCCGTGTCGGCTTCCGAGGCCTCCTCCGCGTCGCGGCCCTCCAAGAAGGGCGAAGGCGGAGGCGTCGGCAGGCCGATCCGTATGCGGGGGTCCTGGTTCCGAAGGTACCAGTCGACGAACTTGCGCATGCCCTCCTCGATCGGGTGCTTGGGATCGTACCCGAGCAGCGCCGCGGATTTGGTCAGGTCCGCGTAGGTGATGGGCACGTCGCCCGGCTGGTCGCCCTTCTGGTTGATGATGGCCTTCCGGCCCAGGGTGTCCTCGATCGTGGCGATGAACTGGTTCAGGCTCACGACGCGGTTGTTGCCGAGGTTGTAGACCTCGCACGTGCGCGGGTTGTCCAGCGCGGCGAGAATGCCTGAGACAATGTCGTCGATGAAAGTGTAGTCCCTGCAGGAGCTGCCGTCGCCGAATTTGTCGATCGGGATCCCGCGAGCGATGCGGTCGACGAACATGTAGGGAGCTGCGGAACAGGAGGTCAGCGAGGCCACAATGCACCCGGAACAAAGATCGTACCCATGTCGGGCCGTCCACGAGGGCCGTAGACGGTAAAGAAGCGGAGGCCAGAGACCTTGATGCCGTAAAGGTTGCTGTAGGTCGCGGCGAGCAGCTCGCACGCCTTCTTGGTCGCCGCGTAGGGGGAAACCGGATTGTCCGTCTTGTCGTCCTCGGCAAAGGGCACCTTGGCGTTCTTGCCGTACACCGAGGACGACGAAGCGTAGACCATGTTGGCGACGTTGTACTTCTTGGCCATCTCGAGCATCACGAGCGTGCCGTTGATGTTGGCCTTGACGTAGAGCTCGGGATCCTTGATGGACGGCCGCACGCCGGCGCGGGCCGCCAGGTGGCAGATCATGTCGGGCCGCTCGCGGGCAAAGATCCGGTCCATGGCCTCCATGTCCGAGATGTCGGCCTTGTAGAATCGGAGCACCCTGCCGCACGTCCGCGCGGCATCGTCCACGACCGTGAGGTTCTCGCGCTTGACGGCGACATCGTAGTAGTCTGGCGGGCGAGAGAAAGTCAATCGACCGGCCCACGGCGACGGAGCGCGGTTATCCTACCGTTGACCTCGTCGATAATCACGACGTCGTCCCCGCGGCGAAGGAGGGCCTCGGCAGTGTGGGATCCGATGAAACCGGCGCCGCCGGTGACCACGACCTTCATGACGTTCGGCCGATGTGCTTGCGGAGAAGAGGGCGGCGATGCGGTGCCGGGGGTCTCCAGCAGCGACGGTCGGCGCGACGCTGTCCTTTGCGGGAAGCTTCCAAATGCCCCGGTATCGACGAGGCGGACGCGGTCGAAGCGGCTCGAGATATGCGGAGGACTCGAGACGGTCGGTGCGTCGTTTGGAAACAGGGTGGAGTGGAGGCGGGATCGGCAGCCCTTTATGCGGCCGGCCGCCGCCAAAGGGCTGGCATCCCCCGCCCGGAACGATTTTGCCGATCCGACGCGGCCATCAGCACGATCCGCTTGCGCAACCAAAGAGAAGGCGAAACAAATGTAAATCGATCGAAGAAATGAGACATGTTTGGGCCAGATTCATGAAAGACGGGGCTGCTAGTGGTCCGCCCCTGCTGCAGATTGCGACTCTGGATCGGAGGCGCTTCTGTAACTCCCGTCCCCAAACTCGACAAACCGGTTCCCCTCCTCGTCGAACCAATAATCGTTCACTTTCTCCGAGAGACGGCGGACGATTTTGAGTGCTTTCTTGGTCTCCTTCTTCGCCGATCCTTCGCCATGTGAGACGTCGATCGAGCGCAACCGCGCTTCGTATGCCGCGAGAACCCGGCCGGGGCCCATGATCCTTTCCAGATCGCGCATCATCAACACGATGCGCGGGTCGGGAGCCTCGGAGTGGAGAAACAAGAAAGCCGCGGTCCGGCAAAGGTCGAGGAGCTCGGCGGGCGCAGTGCCGGAAACGACGTCCTCGGCCGTGACCCTCAGGAAAAGAAACAACCTCCTTCCGTCGCTGAGACGGTAGACGACGTGGCTCCCCTTGTCTTCGCACCGCAAGACCCTTGGCCAGAGCCAGTGATCGAGCGCCTCCTCGAACAGTGCGCGTTGCGAACAACTCCTCGGACCAAACCGTTGACCAAAGGGCGGCCAGATTACAAATGTACGACGCCAAAAACTCCACTTCCATGAATCGAGCATCTCTTTCTACATCAAGCGACCCTCTAGTCCTCATCTTCGTCGTCCTCATCCTCGTCCGCGGAACCCGATGCAGAAGGCACGGGATGGTCCAGTTGGAGCAGTTTTCGATGGAAGATGGCCGCATGGAAAGCTGCAAGGCCTTCCGGGTCCTGGGAACGCCAATAGCTGTGAGACACGAGCACAGTGCTCAGGGAGATCACAAACCGAGAAAGCTTTGCTGCTCGTCAGCGCGGGGCCGGCTTTCGCGCGATCCGCCCACTCTCCGAGTCCCTTCACGATCTCTCCCGACGTTAGAGCTGTCTCTGGACCGTCCCAAGAGGCAAGGATGTAACCGTCGCCCTTTTCCACCTCCTTAATGTGCCGCAGAGAGTGAGACGGACGAATCACACAGACCCAACGAAGTCCCGACCTTCTCAGCATCTCCATCCGAGTGCCAGCGCGTCGTGGTCCGGGACTCGCAGCATTCCCACACATCAATAAGCCCCGTCGTGTTGGCGTCCGCCTCAAGCTCCAGCACGATGACGTTCGTCAACGAGATGGTAGATTCCGGCAGAGACGGCAAGAAAGAGGAATGAAGAATGAGCAGAGATAGACCAAGGGCCTTGAAGGCTTCCTCGGACGGCACGGAAGGCGGGAGAAGGACAGGAACGCCGCCTGCAAAGGCACATTGAGCGCTAGTCAAGCAGAGTCACGTCCTGGGAGCCTCACCGGCCTTGATGTGCCGAGGCAGCAGATGGCAAACTTGCACGGGGAGAACTCGCCGCCCCACACTCCGATTCGCGGGGGTTTCCCCTTCACCCAGCGCCGTCCCAACGCCAACTTCCTCATCGCGCCGGCAAAGTTGTTGCTCTTGTCCCGAACCTCGCCGAGCGTCAGCTGCATGCCGGACGGAGGCGGGTCGCGGAAAGCAACGACGCCGGCATCGTGCTTCGCGAGTTTGCCGAGGATGAAGGAGTGCAGGTCCAAGCCCCGGCCCGAGAGAGTCCGTGGTAATTGTCCTCTCCCCCTTCGGGCCTTTGCCCTTGGCCGCCCTTCCGAGTGGTCGACATGGCGGCGCGAAGTGAACGCGGCAATGCGAGATCAGCCGCGCCGACGCGACTTCCTCGGCCGCGCAGCCCTTGGGCCCCCCCGTGCGACATCACCAAACATCGCCGAGAGCTCAACTCGATTCAGATCCATAGCGCATCGAAGCTGATGGCTACGATTCTATGCCCTTTTATTGGACCCAAACAGCGCTTTTCAAGAACGGTTAAGTTGACGCTGGCCGAAACCGCGCTGGCAGCCAAGAACCAAGTCGAAGATGAACGGAGCAGATCAGTGCTTGCCACATCAAGACCGATCTGTTCAGATGAAGCACACGTTTCTCGAAAAAGCACATCTTTTCCAGCTTGCTCGGGTATCTGGGCGGAGTGATCGGCGGCGGCTCAATCCGCCTGTCCCCCACGTTGCCACAACAGTTTGAGTCCGCCATTTCCCCTGGAGGATAATGACGGCAGCCGAAAATCCTTCCGATGGAAGTGCTTTGCCCGAGGCCTCGGCCTCCGCCGCGGACGTCGGCTCGGAGCACCCCGTTGTCGTCCACCATGTTCGTGAAGCCGCGCCTCATTCTGTCGAGCTGCAGGAGGCGCTGGCGCCGTTCGCACCGGTGGTCCTCGTCGACGAGCGCGAGTCTGTTGTTGAGCAAGCCGTGGACGACGGGAAGTTGCACAAACGTGCGGACGGGGACCTTGAAGTCGACGAGTACCCCCCGAACGTCGGGGCCGACGTCGTGGTGGTAGATTCGATGCCAGACGGTGGCTACGGATGGATTGTCGTTGCCTGCGTTTTTCTCTTCAACTTTTACACCATCGGAGTGCAGCAATCCTATTCCATCTTCATTGGTTACTACTTGAACGTGCTCTTTGCGGGGACAGTCAACGCGAGCCAGGTCTCGCTGACAGTGTCGATGATGTCTGGATTCTCCTTCCTGTTGGGGCCCTTCGTTGGCCGCTTGACGGACCAATACGGACCGCGGCTAGTGAGTCGGCCTCTCTTGCCTTGATCGTGGCTCGCCTGACCGTCCGTCCCCGCGTGATCAAGACCGCACTGATTGGCGTGGTTCTGATGGTGATTGCGAACGTCTCGGCCTCGTTCTGCACCACGATACAGACCATCTGGGTCACGCAGGGCATCCTGTTCGGGATCGGGTGCTGCTTTGCGCAGAACGCAGCCGTATCTGCTCCGGCACAGTACTTTTCGAAGCGCTTGGCTATGGCTTTTGGCATTGGAATTAGCGGCAGTGGCATCGGCGGCCTCGCGTTCTCGTTCATCACCGCCGCGCTGCTGAGCAACCTCGGATCGCCGTGGACCCTGCGGGTCTACGCAATCATCAGCGCCGGAATGCTCTTTCCTGCCGCACTCTTGCTGCGGCGGCGGGTGAAACCGCCGAAGGACGCGGCAAAGACGCCTTTCTTCAACGTCTCCTTCTTCAAGAACGCGCAGTTCCTTCGCCTCTTTGCCGGCGCGTTCATTTGCTGCATGGCTTTTCCCGCGCCCTTCTTTTTGCCCAGCTACGTTTATGACAAGGGCATGGATCCCTCGATCGGAACAAATTTGGTGGCCGTGACCACGGGCCTTAGTGCCGTCGGCACTGTTCTCGGCGGCCTTGCTGCCTCGCGCTTCGGGACGCTGAACGTCTTTGTCGTCAGCCAGCTGTTTGCGGCCCTGTCCACGTTCATGTTCTGGATACCTGCGGGGACGAACGCGGCGCTGCTCTACTTTTACGCCGCCTTTTGGGGCATCTTCTGGGGCCCTTTTTTCTCTCTGCTGGCGTCCGCAGCAGCTGTTCTCTTTGTGGACCTGGGGCCGTTCCCCGTGGTGATCGGATCTATATATCTTTCGATCTGCTTCGCCTTTTTTGCCAACGGCCCGACCATGGGCGCTCTAATTGACGCTGGAGCAGTCTATGACTCGTCGGGAACGCGTGTATCGAGCAACTATGTCTACGCGCAGATTTTCTGTGGATCAATGTACTTGCTTGGTGTGCTTTTTCTGGCCTGGGTGAGGTTCGTGCGGGCAAAGTGGAAGCTAGTCGCCAAGGTATAGAGGGGGCTTCTGGCGGCCGCGAACACATACTTGACGGATAGATCCTAACGACATTTTGCTTTACGGGAGCGAAGAAATGCTTTACATGAGCAGTGCGGCTGTGCAGGTGCACGGGGGATCGGAGCGGGCTGGTATGTAGCGGCGACACCCGAGCACGAGGTCACCTCGTGCGCGCGAGACGGACGTCGGGACAAGAGTCCCTGAAATCGCTCCGCATGTAAATGACGGCCTGCTGCCGGGCGAATCGGAGCACGGCGCGATGACCAGTTCGCCGCTCGTGCCGGTTTTGCGGCCTCTCGCGAAGCGGAGCAACGTCGTTCGCTTCCTCTACTCCCAATTCTACGATCCCCAGCGCTCCGCACCCCCGGCGTTGGCTCCAACTTTGGTTCCTTTCCCAACGCCGGAGACGGTGAGTACGGCCGAGTCGTCCACAAGGTCCGCTGTACGAAAGCGAGACTGGGGAGCAGGTCAGACAAGAAGTCCTGGATAACTTGGAGCTTCGAGTTCGCTACAACTGGCCTTTCGGTCGGTGCTCCTCCCACGTATTTCCTCTTTCAGGCCGTTGATAGCCTGATTGCAAGGCTACAAGAAAGGGGCAACGATCTCTTTCGAGCAGATCAGGACGCGCTTGCCCAAGACGCTCGCGCTGTACCGCTCCCTTCCGGCTTTTCTTTCGCCTGTCTTGGGCGGCCAGACTGTGGAGTGCACCAAGGACGATGACCTCTCCTCATGTTCGGTGCTCGTTTACGAAGACCCCGGCGATACAATCTTTTGGCATTACGACAACAACTTCTACAGGAAAGGAAGCGTATGATCGAGGGAAGCTCATGATGTCTAACCTCGAGGCCGCGCTGCAGAGGTCGTCACTACACCGTCTTGCTCCCGATCGTGATCCGAGGTTCGGACACGCGGTACGAGTTCATGGAGTGGGAGACCAACAAGGTGGCTAGCCTGGAGCTGGAGGAGAACCAATTGATGGCATTCGAAGGGTACTTAACCTGGTTTCGGCCACTATCGAGCCTCACAAGGCACCTGATCAGGGACAAGATCTTCCATCGGGCGACGCCCCAGACTCGAGGCCTCCGGATCGTGCTCTCTATGACGTACACCACGGATGCCCTGGCAGAACATAGGGCAGACACGGCAAGGAGGTTCAAAGACGTCGCGTACTTCGGTCTGGACGCGGTGGGGCTCGGCAAGCTGGAACGCCTGGTCTTTGGCGAGAGGGCGACGACGAGCTTCATGAGGCCGAGCTCCGTTGATAAGCTCGTTGGGAAATGATACCCTAGTGCTGTTTGGAGAGATTGCAGGCGGTAGCACGCCGATTTCCCGCGCCGCCTGAGCGATCAGGTGTCCCAGGCGACGTCGGGCAGCTCCATGATGAGCTTGATGATCAGCCGCTCCTGCAGGATCTTGTGCGGCTGCCAGGCGCAATGCGTGCGTGTTTCGGCTGGTGGGGATATCGGCCCATCACTACTCAGGGCCAGGCCACGAAACAAACGTGCCCGGCCGTTCCACGCATCGCTGCTAGAACCGGCTGCCGTCGCGTCTGCGGGGTCGTAAAGAGCTCCTTCCATTACTCTGCAGCAACTTGCGGCCACCTCGGCTCGGACGTAGGAAGAGCACGCGAGGCCCGTCAACATGTCGACGCTCAGATGGGCCGCGGTCGCCCTCTTCGTTCCGCATGTCGCCATGACCCTGTACATGGCCCTCCACCCGCAATGGGGCCTCCTCGACGCGGACCTCATCGGAGGGATCAACTTTGTGACCTGGCTGCTCTTTGCCTACGTGCACCACCTGTCGATGTCGCGCAGCGCGGCCGAGGTCGTCGCCATGTTCGCCCTCCAGGCCTTCGTGGTCTGGTTCACTTGCTACGTCGACAGCGTGCTCAAGTTGGACTGGTTCTTCGGACCCCACACCTACCATGAAAAAGCCCTATATGCTGGTTGGGTTGGACCAGTTCCAGTCTATGCAACGCTTGCAATGTATCCGGTACGCTCGTCGTCGTTTTCGTGCTCCATATGACCGTGTTCTGACCTCGAACGGCATCTTGCAGATGTGCTACGCCTCCATGGTCCTCACGGACCTGCTGTTCCCGCCGTCGGCCGCTGCTTCCCCTCTCATGTCGTTTTTTTTGCTCCCCATCATCGATAATCTCTACTTCACGGGCTGGGACGTGGTTATTGATCCCATCGCCTCGTTCGAAGGCGTTTACGTCTGGGAGTCGCACCAACCGTTCCCCTCGCAGGACGCCGACGGCACGCGCCACTCGCGCGGCTTCAATATGGAGAACAACTGGTTCGGCGTGCCATACCCGAACTACTACACTGGTTGGCTAGCGAGCTTCTTCTGGATCTACCTCGGCACGCGCATGGTGCGGCAGTACTACGGCGGCGGGCCCCGTGCCGAGGGCTCGGTGTACGAGCTCCTGCCCCTCCTTTCCTACGCCGTCAACTGGCTCTGGTGCTCTTCGATCGCCCTGTTTGGCAAGGTCGGCAATCCTGGGCTGGTTCTGGTCGGGATCTGGGCCATGGGCATGCCTTGCCTCCTCGCGTTCGCGGGCTGGTTGTCGAGGCCTGCCGCCGTCAAGGCCAACGGTAAGGCGAACGGCAAGGCGCACTGATTGGACTGGCTCTGATCCTGGATGAGTTTGTGTTGGATCGTGGATGTGGGAGGATCGGGACGGCAGCTACGTCACGGACGCGGACGCCAAGACGACAGTGGGCGGATCCTGGCGCCGGATTGGTTGATCGGGCAAACGTATTGCTAGATAGAGCCCTACTGCTAGTCTAGTGGTTGAATCGAGTGGTTTTGGAACAGCATCGCTGAGGGACGAATTCCCTCACGACCTCGCCACTCGAGTCCGAAGTGACACCACACTTCCGAGTCACGATGGCGCCGCCGTTCCTCCGGGATCCCCGTTTCCTCCCTCTGCTCATCCTCCTCGCCCTCCTCATCGGCACCACCGGTGCGCTCTGCTCCCCGCGCTTCCGGTGCGCGGGACTGACTCCTTCCCGCAACCTCCGTCCCCGCCTCTTCCCGCCCCAATCCCCCGAATTGCCCCCGGCACGACGCAGCCAACGCTCTCGTGCTCCTCCCCACCCTGCCTGACCCCATGCCCACGCACTTTGACTCGTCCGGCGCGCCGAACGGCTGGTCTTCCCCGGGGAGCTTCATCGGAATCTGGTTAGGAGTCGCATGGGGCATCGGCGTCGTGTTCGGGCTGCTGGCGCTGCTTCCCAAGGTTGGCTTTCGTCCATTACGGAAACACCGTAAAGTTAGGGCTGACCGTCGCCGCCGCCGTTCAGGTTCCACGGGGTTGCGTGAACCTCCCCTCCCGCGACGTCCTGGAGCGCTCCGGCCGCCTCCCGGCCGTGCTCCGCAAGGTCTCCGCGCTCCTTATTGTCAACGGCTGCCTGATTGTGGCCGTTATCTGGGTCATCTTTGCCCTCAGCGCCGCGGCGGCCGTCGCGGTGCCGCCGATGCTGCCCGCCGCGTCGGTGATCGTGCCGGTGGTGGTGCTGATCGCCGCCGAGATCGCGGTCATCGTGGGCATATTCTGGATTGTGAACGAGGAGACGAAGAAGGTCAAGGGGCCCGGATTGCTCTGAGCTTCGGATTCCAGTTCATTCTTCTTTGAGTTCGGGGCTCGTCATGACGTTCAGTCGCCTGGTAAACACCAACGAAGACTGCTTTTCGTGGTGGCATCAGATTTTGGCTCCTCATCTCACCACGTGCCACGTGCTGCGGATTCTGACCAATGCTCCTGACATTCACATTTCTCACTCTGTCAAATATGCCTCTCTTATGGATGCGCCATGCCTCAATGTGGATGTACACTGCTGACACAATACTTAATCACTCGTCGACCATCAGGCCCATCACGTCCCTTTCCGCGAGCGTCCACGACTCGGATGCGTCGTCCGCGTGCACCTCCCTCCCGGCCTCGAGCTCCTTCAACCTGGTTTCCAGCTCCACAACCTTGCTTTGGGCCTCTTCCCACGCCGCCCGGATGCCCTCTGCCTCCTTCCACGCCCTCTGGGACTTGTCCAGGGCCTCGTACACCGCAAACTTGGTGTCGCCATCCCCGAGATCGTAAGCCCACCTCCCCATCGCGTTCCTGGCCGTGATCCGCACCCTCCCAGGCTTCTCCAGCAACGCCTTGACCGCATCGAGGTTCTCCTTCATGCATGCTGAATGCAGCGCCGCGTTCCCATTCCTGTCCCTAGTTTCCGCGTCCGTCCGCGGATCCTCGAGCAGCAAACGGACCACCTCGGCATGTCCCGCAGCAGCCGCGACCCCCAAGGCAGCCGCACCCTCGGCGTTGCGCTCGTTTGGATCCGCGCGGCCGTCTTCCAGGAGCAAGCGCACGGCACGGGCGTTTCCCGTCGCGCAGGGCATCATGAACAGGGTCATGCCCTTGAACCCGTGCTCGACGGAGGCACGGCTGTCGGCGAGGAGGACCTCCATGGTGTCGGCGTGCCCGCAGAAGCATGCGGCGGCAAAGGGCGTAAGCCCGTCGCGGCTGCGGGCGTTGGGGTCCGCGTTGGGGTCGTGCAGGAGGAGCTTGACGATTTCGGAGCGGCCAGATGCGCAGGCGAGCAGCAGCGCGGTCCAGCCGTCCTTCGAGCGCGCCCCGCCGTCGGTGCGCGTGTCGGCGAGGAGCAGTTCGGCCGCGTCCGCGTGCCCGCGCGAGCACGCGTGCATTAGCGGCGTCCATCCGTTGCCATCTGCGCAATTGGGATCGAGCAGCGTGTCCGCGAGGAGCGACTGCACGGTTTGCGCGTCGCCGTCGCGGCTCGCCTCGAGGAGGCGGACGCCGTCACCCCAGAGGAAAGGCCACATGGTCGCGCGCGGCGAGCGGGAAGAGGGCGTACTGACAAGTCGACGACCGCAGTTCCGGGCCGAATCGAATGGGCGAGCGCCCGGGAGTCGCCAGCGGAGTTTCCTGGGGACGTGGCACAGCTCGGGCGGCAACTCGCACTTTTCAAGGCACAACAGTTGCCACGTCTTGCGAGCCACGTCAAACGTCGTCACCGGGCTAACGACGTAACGTCCCGGATGGACGTTGCCACGTCGCGATCTAGCCCGAATGCGATTTTTCTGGCCGAAACTCATCGCTAGTTGAACTTCTGGTTCCTGTTTACGTCCGATTTACTTCGCGCGCCGGCGGCGACGAAGCTGGCTGGCTGTTCCTTGCCGCCCGTTAGCGGTGTACATGGGCAAGCAGCTGGAATTACATTCGTTGCTGAGTGTTAGGTTACTGTGGCTTGCAAGAACCGCGCGGCCGAGTCGGTGGTTGCCCCCGTCCTTGCCGCTGTACGCCGCACCGGGCCTCTCGCCGTCCCTGGCCGCTCGGAACTGCAAACCTTTCTGTAATGGCATGAATCGGTGCCGTCTCGTCCACAGAAGGAGCGGCCCGATGGGCACCCTGATCGGTCCGTTGCGGCACCGGGGATTCGGCGGGGACGCGGACGGGCCCCCAGACATGGGAAACCGCCGGAACAACCGCGGGCATCCGAGACAATTCTCCTTGAAACAGATATCGTACGCGATCCGGAGGGCGCCAGCCGACCGATCGCGAGGATGTGGATTCAGGGACGCGATCCCAGATGATGTCGGGGTTCTAGCCCCGGCCGGCTGGCGCCCCCCCTTTTGGCTCGCGAGGACGGAATCGGGGAATAGCCGGAGTGCCCATCGCGATGCCGGCGTCCGAGCTGTCGTGGGCGCCAAAGCGGCGGCGGGCGCGGGGCCCCGGCATGCGCCGCTCGCGGTCGCTGGGCCGCGTTGCGTCGAGGGCCGTGCCGCCCCTGTTCCCGTTCCGTGCGGAGCGCCGCGTGCCTCCGCTCGGCGAGGCCCTCCGCGTTTTGGCGTTGGCGTTCATCGCCGCGACCCACCCGCGGCCGGTCGGCCTGCACGGGCCCTCCTTCCTGGCGGCTCTGGACGCGCGCGCAGAGGGACGGCCCCACACGGGCGACCCTCGCTGGCCGCGATTCTACCTGTCGCCAGTCTTTGAGGCTTTCTGGACGTACGCTACGGCGGCTGCCGCCCTGGCAAGCAAGGATCCCGCAAGGCGGGCCGCGCTCAAGCTGCCAATGCCCCTCCCCGACCTGGTCGACGCCCTGGAGGCGCGGCTCGAGGACGTGCTGGCCGCAGAGGTGGCCAGGTTCGAGAGGAACGCCGAAAAGACCGGCCCGGGACCGCATCTGCGCACGCCGGAAGCCTATGCCATCGTCTACGTGTGCAGCTTCGCGCCGTACCATCTGATGGCGCGCACGACCCGCACGGCAAACATTCGGGGCTTCATCCGCGTTGGCGCCCGCGTCTACCGCGCGACGCGGCTGCCGGGCGAGAACTTTGGGTCTGGGCAGGCTGATTCCGGCCCGCCGAACGCCGAGGACTTCATCTGGGACTGCTTCTGGTCGAGCGCCTTCTTCGGCCTGGCTTTCCACGACGCCTGGTCCGCCGCCGACGCATTCGGCGCGGCGGCCACGCAGATCATCGACCCCGCCCTCGAATTCCCCGACGCCGAGATCCTGCCCCACGGCGGCATCTTTGATCGGCTGCCGGCCGCGGCGCTCAGGGACCCAAGCGCGCCGGCATCACCAGAGCTGCTTCGCGCCAGGTATGGAGTCTCTTGGCGGGACTACGTTGGATGGTTTGACCATCGCTATTGCGACGCCGCGGACCCCGGCTCGCGCCTGCGCGCGCTCGCCCTCGTGCGCAACATGAAGGACTACGGCGCGCTCGTCACCTGCGGCATGGTGCTCTTTGTCCGCCTGGCCATCGAGGACCTCAGCACCTTCCTGCGCAGCATCGGCCTCTTCCGCCTGGACCTCCTCGTCGCCGAGGACCTCATCGCCAAGGGCCACGCCGTCCCCGGCCGCCCGCTGCACCCCCGGCCGCCGGTTCCGCCCCGCGTGGCCCGCCACCTCGACGTCGTGCTCTCCAACCCCGGCCTCCCCGAGGCCCTCCGTCGCAGCGCCATCGTCCGCTGGGCACTGGACGCCATCTCGATCGCCCTCCCCTCGGACCTCCTCTCGGCCATCCGCGCGGGGTCGTGGGACGATTTCGCCGCCTCCCTGCCCCCGCACTACTCTCCCGGCGAACGCTTCCAGATGCTCGGCTACCTGCCGTTCCTTCTCGAATCACGCACCGTCGTGCGCTGCCCCGAACCCTTCGTCGACCTCTCCTCAGACCCGGGCGCGCTGCACCCGCCGGACATCCGCTCCCCCGCCGGCGACGCTTCCATCCGCCCCGCAATGCTACGTCTCTGGTCAAGGACACGCGCGTTCTCCGAAGTGCCTGCCGAGGCCGGCGCAGCGGCCCGTATGGTGCGCATGATCCTTGATTCCGGTGGGCTCGCGATCGGCCTCGTGGTCGCCATCGCATGCCACGCCGCCGCCGTCGCCAGCTGGGCTCTGATCCTGACCGCCCGCGCCCTCGGCCCCGCCGCCGACCCGGGTGCGGCCGGCATGGTGGCTGCGTGCATGTCGATGCTCGCGGCCGGGGGCAAGCAGCACCGCGCCGTGGCGCTGCTCCTAGGGCGCGTGCTCGAGACGGGGTCGGTGGAGATGGGAGTCGGGGAGCTGGAGATGCTCCGTTCGGGGAGGCAGACGCGCCCCGCGTGCGGGCATGCGGGGGTGGGCGAGGTGGAGGGGGTGTGTTGGGGGTGCGCGATGGAGCGGATGGAGGCGTCGCGCGACGCGGAGGAGGGGGACGAGCGGTGGTCCGAGTCGGAGCGCGCGTCGGTGCTGAGCGAGGCGTCGGTCGGGACGGGGGCCAGCACCGCCAGCCTGGTTCCCGAGTCGGCGGCGGCGGCCGAGCCCGCGGATCCGGCGTTCGCGAGGCCGGTGTGGACGGTGCTGCACGATGCGCCCGAGGAGCTGGCGAGGAGGATGCCGGCGCTGCGGAGGCGCGTGACGTTCTCGTCGGTCAGGGAGGTCTACGAGACCTTTTCGAGCGACGAGTTCCCGGAGGGGCGATGAAAGGAGCCGCGGTGTATATCCGGCGATTGCTCAGCACGTGATCTTGATCCAAAGAAGGCCGATCTCGACGGGACTCCGAATCGCGCACCAGGAGACAGGAAGACCATATCAATTGCTTGGGAGCGCCCATACATCACACGAGCAATGCAAGAGCCGCCACCGTCAGTGCGATCCATCCCGACGCCCGCGACACGGCGGCCGCCGTGGATGCCGGAGGCGACGGCGTGGATGTCGGAATGTCCGCCGAGCTCCCTGTCGCGCACGTCCGGTCCGCCGAAAGCCCGCCGCCCAGGACCGCCTCCGCGGCCGCGCACCACCCACCCCACCCTTCGGGACATTCGAACCCCGCCCCGCTTGTCGACGGAACGGGCTCTCCCGGCGCCAAGTTGCGGCACAGGGGATCCGAGTACCACGAGCAGCCCCCGGCGTCGGGCCCCAGGCACGCGGGGCGGCCGGTACCGGGCGAGCGGCGCACGGAGACGTAGTTGCCCTTGTCCGAGCAGGAGCGCATGCACGTCCAGGTGGTGGGCGAGGGTGTGGGAGCGGTGGGAGGGGCGGTCGAGGTGGGAGGCGGCGCGGTCGGTGAGATCGCGGCGGTGGACGTCGGGACGGGCGCCGACCGGTCCAGCCACGGCCTGGCCGTGCCCGAGCACCAAAAGTCAGCGCAATTCAAGGGTCCCTGGCAGCCTGCCGGGTAGGGATAATCCAGCTCCACCTGCTCGCAAGTCCATCCATCCCCGAGCGGATCCGCCTCGGACCGCGGGGTGCAGCACATGGCGTCCCAGTCGTACGGCGCGGTGCAGTTGCCGTCCCGGTAGAAGAAGCACGATTCCCCGTCCGGGCCGCGGCACTGCGCCGTCCGCCGCCCGCGCACGCGCAGCCGCCGGAGGAGCATCCACTGGTGGTACTTCCTGCTCTCCAGGCACGTCCAGCCGGTCTCGACGGCCACCTCAGACGCCAGCACGGGGGGCTCGCAGCGATCAATCAGCAGCACCTCGCCGGAGACAAACACACACCCAGGCGGATAGAACTCGGAGTCGTGCAGGCGGCAGTACCTGACCGGGCGACCGAGGTCCCTGAACGAGCACACGCCCAAGTCTCGGGCGGGGTGCAGCAAGGGGGCCTCGAGGGCGGGGGCATACCCGCTGCCGCTGACATCGAGGACGACAAGGTTCTCGAGCGATGCCAGCCGCGACCCGGGGATGGGCCCGGTGGCGTTTGGCAGACGCAGTGTCAGTTCGGCGAGGTCGGGCATTCCCCAGAGGAAATCCGGGAAACCGCCCCTCGCCCCGCCCCAGAGCTCGAGCCGGATCAGGGCCTTGAGCTCCGAGATGCTCCCGCGTGGCTCGTTAACGTCGGACCCGTAAGGTGCGGCGGACAGGTAGGTGATTGCTCCGTCCGTGCACTCCACCCTGACGCCCGGCTGACGGTGCACGCCGCAGCACGTCTTGCCCGATCCGAAGGGGCCGGCGAGGAACTTTGCCCGGTCGAACGAACCCGGGTCGGGCTGCTGCGCCTGCAACCAGTCCGCCAGGTGCCCGCACTGCTCCTCGATCGTGCCCAACCCGTGATCCGTCCAGGGCTTCGGCACGTCGCCCCAGTGCGGCCGCACGGGTGGGTAGGCCGGGGGCGGCTCGCTGTACGGAAAGGGGTCGCCGGCGCAAGGCGGCAGACCTTGCACGCACGCGGGCGGGGTACCCGCGGCCCATTCGGCACCGGCGTGGCTGCAAACGGTCTGCGGAATGCGGCAGATCCTCAGCGACTTGGGCATGGGCGGCAGCCAGCCCGACAGGGCGGTGCCGGAGAGGTCCAGCTCCTCCAGCGCCGGCGTGAGCACGTCCAGGCGCGGCAGCTGGCCCGACACGCCGGTGTGCGACAGGTTCAGCCTGCGCAGCCACAGGCCAGCGGGCAGCTGCCGCGGGGCGATGGGCCCCGCGAGGCGCGGGTTGCCGGCGAGGTCGATCTCGTCGAAGACCGGCAGCGGCAGCAGCGCGGCGGACGCGCCTTCGCCCGGCAGCTCGGCCGCGGCGGGCAGCTGCCATAGCCGCGGCGCGCCGGCCAGCTCGCCCGAGGTCCATCGCAGCGACCGCACGCGGCCCGCCCCGTCGCAGGACACCGCGCGGCCGGCGCCCGCGGCGGCGGCGTCGAAGCCGCAGCACGGCTCGCCCGGCCGCGGCCACGGCTGCCCCGGCGCAAGGAAGGGCGCGAACGCCGCGTCGACCCCCGTGGCGTTGCGGAGGCGCAGGAAGCCGACGAGCGCGTCGCACTGGTAGCGCGGGTGCGGCGCATACACCGGCCCGCCGGCCCGGGACGGCGCCGCGACGATGGCGACCGCCGCTGCAACGAGGCCGAACGCTGTCCGTTTCTTCATTGTAACTGCGAGCACGGAGCTCCTGATGTGAATGTGAGTCGTCGTGTGGCGAAGCAGGGATCGTGAGCCTCCTGAACCCGACGGTCACGTCATGCAGCTCCCACCGGCCTGAAACTCATCATTTAATCGACATTTGATTCAAAGGCTTGCTACGCGCAATGACTCTGTCTCCTGACGGGAAAGAAGCCCAGGTAGCAATCGACCGGCTCCCCATCGAGCCGGCACAGCGGCTGCTTCACCGCCCGACCCGAAGCAGGAGCATCCCGCTTCTTACTTAACTGGGTCACACCGCCAGCTACCACAGGCCCGGAACCAGTCTCCACTTCACCGCCTCCGCGTACTCCGCGTATCCATCCAGCCCCGTCAGCATCTCCTCCTCCCGCTCCAACCTCGCAGCGATCCCCGCCAGCAGCCCGATCGCCGGCATGGCGGCCCAGCGCGACCCCAGCGCCAACGGCGCGCCGAGCAGCAGCAGCGCGCCGCCCGAGTACATGGGGTGCCGCACGATCCCGTACGGGCCCGAGGTAATGAGTCTCTGATCGAAGATTTGCACCGTCGAAGCAGCTTACGGGTTGGTGGCGAGCGCGACGGCGACGCCCAGGAATCCCAGCAGCACCAAGAGCAGCCCGCAGTCCTGCACGAAGCGCGGGAGGCGTTCCCCGAGCAGCCTGTATTCGAAGCCGGCCAGCGCGAGGAGCAGGCAGAAGAGCGCGCCGTTGGCGGCCTGCAGCGCCGCGTGGCCCCCGTCGGGCTCTGCGACCGACAGCCGCCGCGCGACGAGCTCGGGGCTGAACGCGAGGAAGAAGCACGAGAGCGCGGCGCAGCACGCGAGGAACGCGGCGAGGAATCGGCGGCCCGGCGGGAAGCCCGTCGTGTCGGCGGCGCCGAAGAGCAGCGCCGCCATGGCGCACGCGAGGAAGACGAGGCCGCCGAGGGTGCCGAGCGCGAGGGACGCGGGGGAGGGCGGGCCGGACGCGTCCATTGTCGCCGAAGAGACGACCCGCGTGCACGCCACCCGGGCGGAGGTCTGGATCCGCGCTTCCTTACACGTGCGCGATGCAACTCCTCGTCCGCTTCCTCGCCCCGACCTTCGCCTCCTCGTGGCTGCTCGCCCTCGTGCAATTCCGCCTCGCCCGGGCCGGCGCCCCACCGGCCGCCCTGCTCGCGGCCAAAGTGGCCTACATGTTCGGCCCGCTGCTCGGCGCCCGCATCGCGCTGGGAGCGGGGTTCGCGGACGCGGCCGGGGTCAAATGGAGGCCCAACGCCGCGTGGCTCGGCGCGTGGCTGCTTCCCCCGGCGCTGGCGCTCGCCGCACACGGGGCATCGGCGCTGGTGCCAGGCGTGGAGGCGAGCTACGGCGCGGAAGGGCTCCTGGAGAGGCTCGAGGGGCTGGTCGCGCCCGAGGACGTGGAGAAGGCGAGGGAGCAGCTGGCAAAGTACCCCCCGGGGAGGCTGCTGCCCCTGGTGCTGTTCCAGGCGCTCCTGGCGGGACCGACGGTCAATGCCGTCGCGGCCTTCGGCGAGGAGGTGGGCTGGCGAGGCGCGCTGCACCACATGCTCGGTGCCTCGGAGCCGGGCCGGTTCTGGCGCGCGTCGGCCATCACGGGAATCGTCTGGGGCATCTGGCACGCGCCGCTGATCCTGCAGGGGCACAACTACCCGCGTCATCCTAAATGGGGCGTGCCGATGATGGTGGCCTTCTGCACGCTGCTGTCGCCGTTGCTGGCGCACTTTCGGATCGCGGGAGGGTCGGTGCTCGCGCCGGCGCTGTTCCACGGGTCGCTCAACGCCAGCGCCGGCCTGTCGGTGATGTTCCTGAAGGGTGGATCGGACCTGGTTGTTGGATTGACAGGGGCCGCGGGACTGGCGGTGCTGGCGGCGGCCGACGTGTGCCTGTGGTGGATCCGCGGGTTCCGGTGATGGATTGATATTATTGAAGAAGGATCTATTGTAATGTTGAGGGGTTGCGGTTCCTCTTCGGCCGACTGTCCACGCAACTCCCGGCTGAGTGACTCATCGGTCCCCAAAGTCGAACTCCGCTCGCCTCCCATCTCCGTGTTCCAAAGATGCGCGTGTACCCCGTTGTTACGATCTGCGGCGAAGGCCCCGTCGTCGTCCTCTCCTCCTCCGCCGAGGCCGCCGCGCTCCGCGCCAAGGACCACTTCGGCCTTCCCCCCGACGCCTTCGGCCCGACGTCGTTCGAGGTCCGCGGCTCCCCCGACAAGGTCTACGTCGTCGGAAGCTGGGAGCGGGGATGCTGCGCGGGACTGCTCGGCGTCTACGCGGACGAGGGGACGGCCAACGCGGCGGCTGCGCGGCCGCCCACGCTGGCGCAGATACTGGCGAACCAGGTCGAGAAGGTGGTCAGGGAGTGCCCGGTGTTTGCGACCGTCGCGGAGTACGAAGCGTTCCAGACGGATGAGGACGAGAAGGGGAGGGCCGAGTACGAAGCCAGAGTGGCCGAGAGGAAGAAGAAGCAGAAGGCCGCACGCGACGCGGTTTGATCTCTGGTGGGATCGCAGTCATTGCCACCGCATGATCAGATTGACAGGATGCTGACTCGTTTCCGCTCCAGATGCGAAGGTGCCGGAACTGAAGTCGGCCGGAACGAGGCCGGGCGATTGGGCGAGTGCGGACATGAATCAGATCAAATGGAGGCGATGCCCGTAGAATTCAATCAGGGAGGATCAACACCTATCTGGCGCAATGTCGATCGCGGGAACTCGCACGGCTAAGGACCTTGACGCCCCCGTTCATTGCTGGCTTCGTCTTTCGTCCCCGTTTTGGTTGGCAGTGCTGCCGGCGGCCCACATGAAGGTTCCGGCGAAGGATTACGACCTCGTGGGCTGGAACATGGCGCTCCATACCATATAGGACATCGTAAACGCGTGATCGGCTGCCTCACGGGACCGGCGGCGGGACTGCGGTCGCCCACCGTCTCCTTTCATCTCGTCCGCCCCCCCAAAATGGACGAGGACTTTTCGGCGCCGACGCAGCGCGGCCCCCGCGCGCCGCCGGTCTCGGTCTCGGCACCGGTATTGCCGGCTGTCGTGATCCAGCCGGTTTTCGGCGCCGGCGGGCTCGTCGAGACGCGTCCGCCGCCGTCGGCGCAGTCCGCGCGGGCGCCGTCGCCGCCGCCCGCGAAGCCGCCGGAAAAACAGCGGCGATCGAACGACGCGCCGCGGCGGCCGCCGGACCCGCCGCCGATCGCCGTGGGGGGCCGGAACATGCTGGGCCGCGGTTGGGGCAAGCTCAAGGCCGCGGTCAAGGGCGCCCCGGCCTTCTCGCCCGTTACGTCGCGGGCAAAGGACATGCCGGAGGACTCGGATTCGGACGCGTCGGATAGGGAGCGCGATTCCGAGGATGTGGAAAGGGACAAGGACACCCAGCTGCTGAAGGTCTGGGAGGACGACGGCCCGGCCTCGGGCAAGAAGCTGTTCGGGAGCAAGGGCGATGAGGGCGAAAAGGTCGAAGGCGGCGAAGGCAGAGAATGGAAGGTCCGCTATTTGGCCGTGACCGGTGGGTGGTAGCGACCGCGCTGCCGCGAGACGCGTCCCAACGGTGCCGCCCAACTTCCCAGGCCTCACGTCGGCGCACCCGATACTGCACAAGCTGCGCCTGGTCGTCTCGTCGGATCCGACTTCTGGCCTCGTGCCCGTGCACTCGTGGCCGCTCTCGTCGCTTCGCTCCATCGCGCTCTACTCGACCCCGCGCTCGAGCTTCATCGTCTCTTTCGCGGGCAGCAAGCGCCTTGGCTTCCAGGAGGCCAAGGAATACGTGTGGGTGGCCGAGGCCGACGACAAGAGGGGCGAGTTTTTGCGGACCGTGTGGGGCGCCATGACCGCGGACGAGAAGCCGCCGTCAAGCTCGACGGGTGCGACTCGGATTTCGGGCTCCCGCCCATGGACAAGTCGGAGCAGCAGCGCGAACGCGAGCGCGAGAGGGAGCGCGAGCGGCGGCGTGAGGCCGAGCGGGAAAAGGCACCCGCAGCGGCTTCCACCCTCTCGCGAAAGCAGCGGCCCGCCGCGCAACCCGCTGCGACCCCCACCACTCCCGCCCCGGAATCCGCCGCCCGTCGCAGGTCTCACCCAGCCCTTCCCCGCGCTCCACCTCCCTCAAGCCTGCCTCCCCGGTGCCGCCCTCGGCCGCGTCTTCCGCCCAGGA
>JAIVFI010000054.1:0-20093 GCA_025558095.1 Hyaloraphidium curvatum
CAACGTCAGCACCACCACGGCGCAGGACGGCACCTACATCTTCGAGAACCTGCGGCCGGGGACGTACACTGTGGCTGCAGTCACGCCGGACGGCTACGTGAGCTCTCCCGGGGGGCCGATCGACATTCCCAATGTCAGTCTCGCGGACGGAGATGTCATGCTAGACAAGGACCTGGGGTTCGTGCTCGAGACCTCGACCACCTGGACTGTGACAGTTTCGGAGTCGGAAACACCGACCACTTCTCTCACGGCGACTTCGAGCACGAGCCTGACGATCAGCCTGACCACCGAGACATTGGTTGGTTGCTTTGCGGAGGCGGGAATCAACTGAACTCACGCGACCGTTTGCAGACCACGGAGACTTCGAGCACCACGTCCGAATCTCTCACCGCGACGCCGACTAGCACGTCGGAGACGCAGAGCCGCACGGCGACGACGTCGGAGTCGCAGAGCTTGACGGCCACGACCAGCGAATCTGCTTCTGCAACCGCAACGACTTCGGAGTCGCAGACCCCGACGGCAACAACCTCCGAGTCCCAGAGCTTGACAGCGACGACCAGCGAGTCTGCTTCTGAAACGGCAACGACTTCGGAGTCCCGGAGCTTGACGGCGACGACGTCGGAGTCGGAAACACCGACCACTTCTCTCACGGCGACTTCGAGCACGAGCCTGACGATCAGCCTGACCACCGAGACATTGGTTGGTTGCTTTGCGGAGGCGGGAATCAACTGAACTCACCCGATCTTTTGAAGACCACGGAGACGTCGAGCACGACGTCCGAATCTCTCACCGCGACGCCGACTAGCACGTCGGAGACGCAGAGCCTCACGGCGACGACGTCGGAGTCGCAGAGCTTGACGGCCACGACCAGCGAATCTGCTTCCGCAACCGCAACGACTTCGGAATCGCAGACCCTGACCGCAACGACCTCGGAGTCACAGAGCTTGACAGCGACGACCAGCGAGTCTGCTTCTGTCACGACCAGCGAATCTGCTTCCGCAACGGCAACGACTTCGGAATCGCAGACCCTGACCGCAACAACCTCGGAGTCGCAGAGCTTGACAGCGACGACCAGCGAGTCTGCTTCTGTCACGACCAGCGAATCTGCTTCCGCAACGGCAACGACTTCGGAATCGCAGACCCTGACCGCAACAACCTCGGAGTCGCAGAGCTTGACAGCAACGACGAGCGAAAGCCAGAGCTTGACCGCAACAACCTCGGAGTCGCAGAGCTTGACAGCAACGACGAGCGAGAGCCAGAGCTTGACCGCAACAATCTCGGAGTCGCAGAGCTTGACAGCAACGACGAGCGAGAGCCAGAGCTTGACCGCAACGACCTCGGAGTCGCAGAGCTTGACAGCAACGACGAGCAAGAGCAAGAGCTTGACCGCAACAACCTCGGAGTCCCAAAGTCTGACGGCGACGACCAGCGAGTCGCAGAGCTTGACGGCAACGACCAGCGAATCTGCTTCCGCAACCGCAACGACTTCGGAGTCGCTCACTTCGTCGACTTCGCTCACCGTTTCGCTCACGACGGAGACGCAGGTTGGTATCGTTCTGATGGTCGTTTTGGACTGAGAGTGCTGAGAAGAGTTGATTCCCGCAGACGACCGAGACCGTGACCTCGAGCACGACGTCCGAATCCTTCACAGGGTCGACGGTACGATCCTTTGCCTTGCTGCGGAAGTCGTGGCGGTTCTGATGCTTTTAGGGTCCCAGACCTCCGGGTCGGCAACACCGAGCTCGACTTCGGTGACCCTGACCACGGAAACGCCGAGCTCCACCTCGGAGACGCTCTCCAGCACCTCGTTTACGCCGTCCAGCTCGACGCTTTCCAGCACCTCGGAGACGCTCTCCAGCACCTCGTTTACGCCGTCCAGTTCGACGCTTTCCAGCACCTCGGAGACGCTCTCCAGCACACGGAGACGTTCCCCCCCCCGCACCGTTTAGGAGACGCTCTCCAGCACCTCGTTTACGCCGTCCAGTTCGACGCTTTCCAGCACCTCGGAGACGCTCTCCAGCACCTCGGAGACGCTCTCCAGCACCTCGTTCACGCCGTCCAGCTCGACGCTTTCCAGCACCTCGGAGACGCGGACGACCAGCTCGCTGACAGCCACAACGAGCGAGAGCTTGACCTTGACGGCCACGACGTCGGAAACCCCGAGCAGCAGCTCGCTGACCGCTACGACTTCGAAAACGCCGAGCAGCAGCTCGATGACAGCTACCAGCTCGTCGGAATCCATCACTTCGTCCACGGTGAGCTGCGTCGGGCTTGACTTGTTGGCTACGGTGCTCAACGCCCGTCCATAAGCTCACGCAGACGAGCTCGTCGCTCACCTCCTCGACGACGTCTCGAACGACCGTCTTGCCGGACCTGCCTCCGCCGACGACCACCTTCCGCACGAGCACCTCGCGGTCCGAAACCCGGACGAGCATGACCTCCTCGCGCTCCGAAACCCGGACCGCCTCGCAATCCGAGACCCGGACCCGCTCCTCGACCTCCCTCAGCCTCACGGCGACCCGCACGAGCACGCAGAGCCGCACGCTCACCTCGACCTCGGCCAGTTCGACCTGCATACCCCCCGAGGGCGACTGCCTCGTCGACGAGGACTGCTGCGACCACTTCTCGGGGGGGAAGCACCTCCACGACGGGCGGCTCGGTATGCTACGAGGCGAGCGCAGGCAGGAAAGTCTGCTCGGGCCCCAAGTGCTCCTCCGCCGACTTTTTGCAGTGCGGCCTCTGCCTGGACAACTGCGGCACGGCCAAGAAGATCGCCGTGTGCAGCGCGTACAACGCCACGCTCAACAACGCTGAGGGGACGTGCGACAACGTCAGCGCAAACATGGGGGGCGGGCGTTGCCCGGGAACGATGGTGTGCTGCTTCGTCGGTGGGTGCCTTGCTCCGCCCGTTTCGGGAAACCGGCGGCTCACGCGCGCTCCGCCGCAGTTCCGTCGGTTCCCGCGGATGCGAACGGCGACTGCCCGTACGCCTCATGTGAGCGGGCGCGCGGGCGGGCCTCGGAAGGTTCGGATGGAAGGAAGCCGCTCGCGGGGGACGGGCTTCCCGAAGCTGCGGCATGGGACGGAACGTGCGGGGCGGTCGCAGCACGGCTTTTGTTGGATATCGTAGACGAGTACGGCATAGAGCCATTAGATGCTGCCTCTTTCGCGATATCTACAACGGGAACTCCCCTTCCCACTTCCCGTCCATACTTAACCCTTCTTTCCCGCCCCTCGGCGATCAGAGCGCGGCGAACGCGCCCGCCACTGCGGCCAACGCCGCGATCGCCCCCGCTTCCACCCTCCCCGCGCCCGCCGGCCTCGCGGTCGATGTCGGCGCGGCAGGGCCCTGGGTGGTCGTCGGCTGCGCGGTGGGAGCCACGGCCGTCGTCCTGCCAACGAATCGTTCAGCAATCGCCGTCGAGGGCGGAAGGAAGGGAACCCACGTGGCTTCGGGCGCCTCGGTGGTCCTGCTCAGCGCGGTAAGGATGCTGGCCACGCTGCCGGAATTGATCTGACGGCAGGCCTCCTGGAAGTCTGCCAGGGTTTTGTAACCGAATTCGTCTGCTCGCGAGAGAGGAGGAACGGGGTTGATCAGTGAGCAAGTCGGAGGGCGTGGCGAGAGGGGTAGGTACCGCAGGTGGAGATGCAGCCGACCGCCTGCGCCGAGTTATCGCCTGTCCCCATCACGCACAATCAGTCTTCCATCGTCATTGATCAGCACCGCGGCGGGAACCCACATGCGCACTTTGCCGGCGCCAGCGGATCCGAGTTCCCCTGCATGCACCCCGCGACCTTCATACCAAAGTTCAGGCAGGCGTCGGTGGCGCAGCCGTTCTGCCGCGGCTGGATGCGCAAATGGGGGGAGGCCAATGCGAGGGCGGCGGCGTTGAGTTCGTCCGTGCGGGAGGCGAGGGCCAGGGGGGCGAAGAGGAGGATGGAGGCCAGAAGAAGGGCCGTTGCGTGCTTCATGGGAAGAGAATGTTTGGGGAGGTGTTTCTGTTGCTGTGACTGGTTGCTGTCGAGTGCGGGTTGTCCTGCAGGGAGGAGGGCGCGAGGTGTCAACGCCGTTCCAGAACATCCGGCCCGTGCAGCCCATTGGGCAGCCAATCCCCCGCACTGCCGAGCACTCGAGAGCATCGCGCGCCGCCGCATTGGTCGTGCACTGGGGCATTTGCCCCCGCGGGCGGCCCCACTCCGCCGCCGCTCGCCCCGACGCCAGCAGCCGTCCCCCGCACGCAGCCCGTCTCGGGCCCTCTTCCCCGCTCCAGGCACACCCCGCGCACGCCGGGTAGCGTACCTTTCCCGCTCTCTCTGCCTTGCTTTCGTTCGTGCGTGAATGTGATTCGGTGTGACTGGGTTGCGGCAATGGCTGTGCGCCATAGTCGGATCCCCGTGATTTCCGCTGTGATTCACAAACTTGCCACCGCCACGCCCGGCCGGAACGGGAACTTCAAGCCGCAAAAAAAGGGAGGTTGGCGGAGGTGGACGGCATGTGCACGGCAAGGTGGATAGATGGCTCGGGTGGGAACGCGGCCCGGCCGGCGGGCTTACACGGATCGCGCGGATCAATAAGCAACTCCCCCCCCTTGGTCCCCTTCCTCCTCCCCATAGACAACCCCCTTTCGATAGATACTCAGCTCCCCTCGGCAATCCGATGCCCGATCCCCCCAGATCCGGCCATCAGAGGGCGGCAAACACGCCCGCGACGCCGGCAAAACGCCGCCACGGCCACGACGCCGGCGCCGAGCTTGCCCGCGGCCGCGGGGCGCGAGGTGGTCACGGCGGTGGCGGTGGGGCCGGCGGTGGTGGTGGCCTGGGCGGTCTGGGTGGCGGCGGTGGTGGTGCTGTTTGGAGCGGGAGGCAGATCAGACACAGAAGGGTGCGTGGCGGTGCGTGGACACGAACGTGACGACGGCGGTGGTCCGGCTGGCCAGCGAGCTCAGAATCGAATTGATCGTGGACAGGACGCTGGCGATGCTCGCGGAATTGGAGGTGAACTCGGCACAGGCCTTGTTGAAGTCGTCGATGGAGTCGAAATCGAGCTCGCCTGCGTCCCGGCGTCGGGGAGTCAGCAAAGACGCAGGAGAGTGCGGCCCAAGGGAGACGCACTGCAGGTGGACACGCAGGCGGTGAATCCGCTGGGGTTGGCGCCTGCACCGCGCGGGGGCCTGGATCAGCAAAGGGCCGCGGGCGGCGCGGCAGGGAGACGCACAGGCGCACTTGTAGCCCGCCAGCGCGTCACCCGGGCTCTGCTGCACGCACTGGCCCAGGGCCTGGGCAAAGGCGAGGCAGGGCTGGGTGGCGCAGCCTGTCTGGCGAGCCTTGAGGTGCTTCTCCGAGAGGAAGGCGAGGGCGGCGGCGTTGAGCTTGTCGCGGGGGCTCGTGGACTCGGCGCGGGCGGAGCCGGCCAGGAGGAGCAGGCACAGGGCGAAGGCGGCGACGGCCTTCATCGTTCTGTCGCGGGAGGAGTCGGCGGTGGGAATGGGTGGGAAGTGCCTGCCGCGGGAAGGGGAATCAGCCCCGACCGCGCGTCCGCCGGCCGGAAATCCACGGCGGAACCGACGGCAGCGCTTTTGCAGGCCCGCGGCACGCGGCTCCGCGCCAGGTGCCCGCGCGCCACGCGGGGGACCATCTGCCGTTGCGCCCTCCCGCGCCCCTCCGCCCGCCCCGCGCCGCACACCGCACCGCCCGCCCGCGCGCAGCACATAGCCCTTTTCCCGTCCCGCGCGGATACGTACCTCGGCTGTCCCGGCTTCGGGGGTGAGAAGCGGACGGTTCCGGGTTTTGGTTGCCGCAGCGAAGGCTGGGGCTGTGCTCGATCGGTGGCTTGGTACTGGCCGGCGGTCGGAGGGTCGGACCAGCAATGCTGTGCTTTCAGGCTCGATCGGAGGGAGGCAGACAACGCAGATGCGATGCCGGGGTTGCAGCGGGACCACCAATCGATGAGTTCCCTCGCCGTCTCACGGTTCCGGTAATGATGTCCCAAACCATCATACAGCCAAAGCGCTGTCCTTCCGGTCGATGACCGCCTTCAGCTCGTCCGCAACCTGCCCGAACGTGGGCCTCTTGCCTGGGTCGGAATCCCAGCACCGCCTCATCAGGCCCCACAGCGCCTCGGGGCACCGCTCTGGCCGCTCTGGCCGGAAATGTGGGTCCGTCCTGATCCGCTCCCCGAGCATCTGCGGCGACAGACCCTCGTCGAGCATCTCCATTTCCAAGGGGGTTTCGCCCTCGGAGAGGAACTCCCACATCGTCATGCCGAAGGCGTAGACGTCCGAGGGCCGGCCGCGGCGTCCTTCCCACACTAGAATCGCCGTTGAGAATCGCGATACGAAGGGACAGCCGCGTGATGCCCACCTTCAGGCGCCATGTAAGATGGTGTGCCCCCCACGAACATGGTCTGCCTCGTCGACCCCGACCGGATCTTGCTCAGCCCGAAATCGGCGACCTTGGCCACCCCGTTCTCGTCCACCAGCACGTTGGCGCCCTTGAGGTCCGAGTGCAGGATCGGCATCGGCCTCGAATGCAGGTGGTTCATCCCCTTGGCGATCTGGAACAGCACGTCGGCGACGGTGGCGGGGTCCCAGCGCTTTGTGGTGAGGTAATCGGTGGCGGTGCCGTTGGCCATGAAGCGCGTGACCATGCAGAAGGGCTCCTTGCACCAGCCGATGAGGGGTTGGACTGCCGATCGCTCGTCAGCGACAGCGGGTGAGGCAAGGCGGAACAAGCGCACCGTTGTCGTGGTAGGGCAGAGCTCCCCACACCGTCATCTCCTGCTCGAAATCCGCCCTCTTCCTTTCCAGCAGCCGCGGCGTCCCCGCCATCTTGACGAGCTTCATCGCGACGCGGGTGTGCTTCTGGTACAGCCCCTCGAACACCTCGCCGAACGCGCCGGAGCCGAGGTACTTGCCCCTCTCCAGATCGGCGGGGAGGATCTCGTACGCCCCGTGGGGAGACAGCCCTCCTGGGGTGCCCGGCGAAGGCGGTGGAGCCGTTCGGATGTTGAGCTCGGCGAGCTCCTTCTCGAGCTTCAGCCTCTCGGCGAGCAGCGCGAGTTCCTTGGCCTTGGCCTCGTGCTCGAGCTCCGTCCGCCGGCGCTGCAGCTCGAGCTTCTCGCGCTCGTGCGCGAGGTCTTCATCCCGGCGGCGGCGCGCTTCGGCTTCCGCCTCTTGCTTCCGACGCGCCTCGGCCGCCATCCGGTTCCGCTCGGCCGCCTCGGCTTCCTCCCGCTGCTTTCGCGCCGCGGCTTCCGCCTCCGCACGCCGACGCTGCAGCTCGAGCTTCTCCCGCTCGTGCGCCAGCTCCTCCTCCCGGCGGCGCCGGGCCTCGGCTTCCGCTTCCTGCTTCCGGCGGGCTTCAGCAGCCACGCGGATGCGCTCGGCTGCGGCGGCCTCGCCGTTCGCTGCATCAATGGCTGATTGCGCCCTCTTGATGCCGACCATCGCATCCTGGTCACCGCCGGCCGATGCCTTCCGGTACAATTCCAGCGCCGTGGATAGATCCTTGGGAACGCCTTTGCCGTACTCGTACATGTAGCCGAGGTTGAACTGCCCGTACGCGTTGCCCTGGTCGGCCGCCTTGCGGTACCACCGCACGGCCTCGGCATGGTCCTGGGCCACACCCTGTCCGTTCTCGTAGCAGAGTCCGAGGTTGAACTGCGCGTTCGCGAGTCCCTGGTCGGCTGCCTTGCGGTACCACCGCGCGGCCTCGGCATGGTCCTGGGCCACCCCCTGTCCGTTCGCGTAGAGGAGTCCGAGATTGAGCTGCGCGTCCGCGAGTCCCTGGTCAGCCGCCTTCCGGTACCAACGCGCGGCCTCGGCGAGGTCCTCGGCCACGCCCTGTCCGTTCTCGTAGAGGAGTGCGACGCTAAACTGCCCGCCCGCGTGTCCCTGTTGGCCGTGGGGAAAGGTCCCCTTCGCGCCGGTTGCCCAGCGAACGGGCACCCCTCCTTCCTGGTCTGATTATACATCCAGCGAGACAGCTGCAGTGCGAATCCCCAGATCTATCAGGCTCAATGCCATACATATGTCAATCCCAGGTCGAGTGCGGCCTCCGCACGATCCGATGCCGATCATCCCCCGTTCACACCTTGGCCACCATCTCCGGCTTGGGCCCCGCCGCCTCCTCCCACGCATACCCGCTGCTAGCCTGGCTCGCCGCGTCCTCCCCCGCCCCGGGCTCCTCCTTCCGCCGCGTCGTACGGTAGAGGAGGGTACCCCCGCCCCGCCGAGCAGCGCGGCGCCGCCCAGGGCGCCGAGGGTGATCCACAGCGGGGTGAGGTTTCGGCCCCCGCGGCGATTCGACGGGGAGCGCGGTGGTGCCGGGGGGTGCGCGTGGGGATGCGGGTCGGGGTGCGGGTGGCGGTTGCCGGCGGTGCGGGTGGGGACGGCGGTGCCGGTGGGCTGCGGCCGCCGATCCGCGCCGCGCAACCCTCGCCGAGCTCGATACCGCACGCACCGAGGGGTTCGCGCACGAGGGTAGGCGCCCGAGTCCATGAGGAGGAAGGATTCCCCCGAACGCGCGGCCGAAGCCGACGATGCTGCGGAGG
Source organism: Hyaloraphidium curvatum (assembly GCA_025558095.1). Taxonomy (NCBI): domain Eukaryota; kingdom Fungi; phylum Monoblepharomycota; class Hyaloraphidiomycetes; order Hyaloraphidiales; family Hyaloraphidiaceae; genus Hyaloraphidium; species Hyaloraphidium curvatum. The sequence continues at coordinate 8,552 of JAIVFI010000054.1, forward strand.
GAGCCGGGGCAGGGCAGGCCGCCGCCGGAGTCGGTGCACCGCAGCGGTACGGTCTGCGTCTGCCAGATTCCTTCCCCGTCGAGCTCGGTGACGAAACCGCCGCCGTACAGGTCGGCGGAGAGGTAGGCGCAGGCCTTGCAGCAGGTCGCGGCGGCCGGGGTGGAAGACGCCGCCCCGTCACGGAGCGCGGGCCGTCAGAATGCTCGTAGATGAAGACCGGGGCGACGAAATCGGCGCCGGGGGGCGGGCCCTGGGGGCGGTACCGGTACGTGCCTTCGAAGAAGGGCCAGCCGTGGTTGGTGCCGGCCGTGACCACCGTGAGCTCCTCTTGCCTGTCGGGGAAAGGAATCGCATTCAGCTGTGCACATGGTGACCGCCGTCTTCACCGGATACGCACCTGTTCTGCCCGACGTCGCCGCACATCATCGTCTCCCCCTGCCCCGGGATCCAATCGCACCTCCACGGGTTCCTCAGCCCCGCCGCCCACGTCCTCGGCCCTCCACCCCTCGCCGAACACATCCTCGGTCCCGTACGGTGCCCCCTCGGCCGCGCGGGACATGTCGAGCTTGAGAATCTTGCCCATGAGCGACGACGGCGCCTGCGCGAGGTTGTACGGGTCCCCGGCGTTGCCGCCGTCCCCGAACATCACGTACAGCGCGGTCGAGTTGGCGGGGCCGAAGACGACCTGCCCGCCGTTGTGGTTGGCGAAGGGCTGCCCGATGCGGAGGATCTGGCGGACCTCCCGGGGGGGCGTCGAGGCGGCCGAGTATTCCGCGATGACCGAGACGTAGCGGCACAGGTCGGCCGACTGCGACGTGCACTGCGGGCGCACGCAGGCGCATTCGGCGGCGGGCGGGCAGGTGTCGGGCATCTCGCGGGAGTCGCAGGTGTAGGAGATGTAGAAGAGGCGGTTGGAGGCGAACTCGGGGTGGAAGGCGATCGAGAACATGCCCAGCTCGCCGCTGTAGCGCACGAGCGACGAGACGCTGAACCACGGGCTCTGCGGGGGCAGCCGCGCGTTCTCGTCGGGCCGCCAGCTGCGAAGATCGTGCAGGAAGAAGTTGCCCGACTGCGTGTGCGTGACGACGGTGCTGGGGGCGCCGGGGTACTCGTGCAGGGACAGCACGCGGTTCGTGGTGACCCGCGTGAGGCACAGCGGGTGGTGCGTCACGGGGCCCGTGACGGCGGTGCCGCCATCCGTGGTGCCGTTGCCGCCGTCGAAGGTGGGCTCGTAGACCGTCGACCGAGTAGCAGTAGCCGCCCTCGGTCGAGTTGAAGGTGGCCGCGGCGCAGAAGGCGTCGGCGGTCGGGTAGGTGGCCGGCCAGCGAGCCGGTGCGGTTGCCGAGGAACCGGGTTGACGGGCATCTCGACGAGGCGGCAGGCCGAGTAGAGGTCGCGGCAGAAGCCCGTGCACAGTATCGGCGCCGGGCGATGGCCACGTCTCGGCCGGCGGCGGCGGCCTCCTCGGTGCCGAACAGGTGGGCGCCCCAGCCATCGCAGTGCGAGCAGGAAATTCCCCGCATCAGCACGGAGCAGCGGTCGGTCTCGGGCAGGCCGCCCGTCCAGCGCCGGAACTCGGCGGCCCGCAGCGAGTCCTGCGCCGCCGAGCAGCAGCCGTCGGCGGCGTACGCCGGGCAGAAGGCGAGCGACCCGCGATTCGACGGGAACTCGACGTTGTTGGCGCACAGCGGGTGGGCGGCGGCGGGCAGCAGGCCGGCGAGCAGCGAAAGCGCAGAGGCCGCGAGCAGCGCGGAAACCCGCGCCGTGCGGAGCAGCGCCCCGGGCGCGGTGGCGCGCATGGTGTCCGTCGGCATCGCGGGGCGTGCTCGCCGGGATCTGGCGCCGATTCGAGTGTGTGCGTGTGCGAGGGCACACGGTGCTGCGGCCGGCCGCCGGGGGCGGAGCGGCTCACGCGGACGCAACACCACCCCCAGGGACCCGGCAAAACGAAAGGAAATCGGACCCTCGCCGCCTGCAGACACGGGATTCTGACTGATGAGAGGGCGCCGCAGCAGTGGCCGGAGGGCCGGCCGGCGATCCGGTGACCGGATTCCGAGCCAGGGCGCCCGCGGAGAGATCCGACCCTGTAGGGACTCAGCATTCGGAGGTCAGGATCCCTTTATGTGAAAGGCCTTTCTGCAGCTGCTACAGGATCAGCCCTTGTCGATTTCGTTCGATTTCCGGTTTTTCGCATCGTCTCTGTTGGACACCGCAGGTAAGATCAGGCAGCCGAAGGGGCTTCCCCCGCTACAACACAACTGTCGCGGACATCATGCCAAATCCGGGCCCAACAAGTGCCCGGCATCGTCCAAGGACGATGATTCGCCAGTCCGAGGTGAATCGGGGCCGACTGACCCCCGATGCCTCCGCCGATGCCTGCACAGCGACGCAATGCCTCTCCGCAAGACAATCCTCCGTACGAGACCTGGACCGGCCAGCCGCGGACTCCGCTGCCTGATCGACAACCGTGGCGGACTCATCCAGCGAGTCTTTCTACAAGTAGGGGATCTCAACCCCTCCGGCATACCCCAGATCCCTTGCTGGCCGCCGACGTGTACCCGCAACGCCATGGCCTCCTCCTCCGGCGGACCTACGGACGGCCACGCGGTACCTGCGACCGAATCTACCTCCGCCCCCTCCAAACCGCCGAATCCGGGTCGCGATGCGCCTCCGGAGCCCTCCGAACCCGACCCTCCCCCATCCTTCATGCGGCAGACAATCTCCCCGAGCTATGCGCGATGGCCGCTCATCGCCTACTTTGCGGTTGCGGGGATCGTCGATGCCGCACCCTCGTCGGCTTCTCCCTTGTCTTCTCCTCGAACCAGACGGGCAACCTGCTCATCCTCGGCATCTCTCTCGCCGGCCTCGCCGTCCCCTCCCTCCCCGCGCTCGCCCCACCCATCCCACACGCGGTGTCCATCGCCTCCTTCATCGCCGGCTCCCTCCTCGCCGGCCTCGCCCTCCCCCCCGCCCCCGGCCCTCGGACGCGCGGCGCCTTCGTCGTTTCGGACCTCGCCCAGGCCGCCCTGCTCCTCTGCTGCGCCGTCGCCGCCATCTTCGGCGCCCCCGGCAACGCGGTGCTCGCCATCGCGTCGCTCTGCATGGGCGCGCAGGCGGCGCACGCGAGGAGGTCCGGGGTCGCGGAGCTGTCGGCGACGACGGTGGTCACCAGCGTGCTGTCGGACCTGGCGTCGGACCCGGGGCTGCTGAGGGGCAGGAACGCGGCCAGGGATAACCGGATTTTGGGGGTGGCGGGGATGTTCGCGGGGGCGTTCGGCGGGGCCGCGCTGTGCGGTGCCGCGGGGGCCGGGTGGGCGCTGCTGGCGTCGGCGGGGGGCAAGGCGGCGTGCGCGACGTCGTGGCTGCTCCTGCCGGGGGAGAACGGATAGGGCTCTTGTTGCAGCTTCCGTCGGACTGGCTTCGAATCGACAAAGCTCATTCTCGGGCCTCGAATACAAACGAAACAGCAAAACTACAGATCGCCGCCTCCCTCCTCCTCCACCACCAATCTTTTCTCCCGGCGCGGCCCTCCAACCCCTCATTCGGCCTTCTTCTTCGCGGCACCCGAGCGCGAAGCCCCGATGACCAACAGCGCCCCGAGCAGCGCGGCGTTCTTCATGACGTGGGTGATCTCCGCGATTTGCTGCGGGCTGCCCGCAGAGTAGGTCGAAGGGTTGTGGTACACGGGCGTGACGGCGGCCAGGAAGGCGATGAGGAGGGGGACGCCCATGGAGTTTCCGATGAGGAAGAAGAACCCGCCTGGAGGGAAACGTCAGCCTCTGTCGGGCGCGGGAGGGGGCCGCGGGGGCAGGACCCACCGAGGAGTTCCATCCCAATGGCGGCGTAGACGGCGTAGGTCACGGCGTCGGTGTAGTGCGAGCCCAGGAGCTCCGCAAAGTTGACGGTCTTGAACTCGTCGAACTTTGTCCGCGTGCCGGCGACGACGGGGCCCATGTCCTGCAGCTTCGTGACGCCGGAGAGGATAAAGAGCGCTGGAGGAGGCATGTGCGGGGTAGCGGAGACGGAGACGGCAGCGGGAACGGTGTCGGCGTGGCGGCGGGAACGGGGTCAGCGTGGCCCGGCAACTGCGGCCGCGGAGCGCCCACCGGAGAAGAGCGCCCGGCCGACGAACTTCTGGAGCGACGACATCGCGGCAAGGAAGAGCGGGTGTGTCTCGGTGTACGATGTGGTGGTGGAGGCGCGGCGGTTTCGGGGTGGGCGGTCTTTGAAGGGGTCCGGCCCATCGCAAGCTCGTGTGGACCCCCAGTGAAGTCAGCAGCGCCAAGTCGGCCCAATACCTCCTGGGAATGCGACTTATAGAAGCAGAAGTGCGGGAATACAATGCAAATGAGAGCAGAATGAATACACGGCTGTGCGACCCCGGCGGCAAGACTCCACATCTCTTGGTTCGATGTCAACTGTCAAGTTCCCGGCCAGTTCCACGTCCCCTGCAGACCATCAACGACCCAGCGCCGAGCTCACGTAGCTCCCCACCCTGCAGCGCGGCACCACCCTCGCCGTCACCCTGGTCCCCCAGTTCTGCGGCTTCCAGCGGAAGTAGGTGAGGGCGAAGAAGTCGACGTGGCACGGGTCGAGCCCCCATCCCACGTCATCCACGCGGACGCAGCCGTTGTGCACCTTGCCGCCGGTGCCGGGAACCACCTTGCCGTAGAGCTCGCGGAGGAAGAGAAAGGTGCCGAAGGGGAGGTCGTTGACAGCTGCGTGGCCACGGGCGAGTCGGTCGGTCAGCATCACCCGCAAAGCAGCACTGCCGACGGAAACCTACCGACGCTGACGAAAGGCTCGAGCGCGTTGTTCCTGCTCCCGATCCCGAACGGGAACCTCTGCCTGTTCAGCGCACGGAAGCACTGGTGTCCCACCAGGTTGAGCAGCACCTTGTTCCTCGTGAAGCACGTCCCCTGGGTATGGCAAGCATCGTAGAAAGCCCGGCTGGTCTTTCCGAACGAATGGTTGGTCCGGCACTCGATCAGGTCAAGCTCGTGCGGGCCGCGGAGGCACCGCGGGGATGCCTAGGGGGGCGTCCTGCATGCCCTCGATGGGGATCCAGTACTGCGTGAAGCGGGCGGTGCCACCTCCGCGATACGAATTGCAGGTGTCCAGCACAGCGCGCGAGGTGAGGTTCCACCGGCCGGGGGGCTGGTTCTGGTCCGCGCCCCGGTTGCTCAGATCCGAAAGCACAACCGGGAGGTAGCTCGAGGGGATCTCGGGGTCGGTCATGTTGGGAGGCACCGGGAAGGGGAGGTTGAAGCTGATTTCGCCTTCCGCAGGGCTGGGATCAGCCGAAGACGTCGCCAGAGGGGCAAGGAGGGGCGAGCGCCGCGAGGAGGAGCGAACGTGCCGATGCAAAAGAATTGCTTCGGTCCCACGCTCGTCGGAGCCACGAGTGGGCGAGAATCGGGGGCGGCGCCTCTGAAGTCCCGCCTCCGGAACCAACAGAAGCGGCTCTGGCCCACAATTCTCCCCGTCCGCACCGCCGCGAGCATGCGGGCCAGGTTTTCCGCCTTTCCCTGGCGGCCACAATGGCCGGCCTGCCCGACCCATGGCTCTGAAGTCGGGGACGGCTCACCCGGCCGGTCCGCTTCGCCTTCGAGCCCCCGCCGCCGCCGCTCGGCCGCAATGGCCGCAATGGCCGCACCGCTCACGCAACAACAAACAGGCACCAGAAGTCTGCGCGGAGTGGGCAGAAGCTCGGAAATAGGAGGGGAAAGTGGGCACGCCCCGGTCAATCTGGACGGAGAGCCGATGGAAGAGTGCCGGGACTTTTGCTCTTTGGCGGGCGGCGTTTGCCGTTGCGAGCCCCCCCACGGGCCCCCAAGTCCCCCGCTTAGCAAACCCCGCCGTTCAGGGCTCCGGCCAGCCGACCTAGCTGTCAACGCACATGAACAAGAAGACGTTGGACTTTTGGATGGCATTTGCACGAACGGAAGAAACTGTGGCGAATAGCGTGCGAAGACCCGTTTGACACGAGGCAGAAGCAAGCCAGACTATCACAGAGCACTCCCACTCGGTCCAGTCTGACCGACGTTCCCCTGCCCTTGAACGCATCCATTTCCCAATGCCCTCCGTCCCGATCGGGCAGGCGGCGCCCGGGGCAAATGGAAGGCCGCGGCCGGCGAGCGGCATCCGGCCTTACGGGTAGTGAACCTCGTATCGCCAAAGCCCCGTCCCTCGGAATTGCCGCCAACCCAATTGGGAGCGGGGATTCGGGCCAGCGGCTCGACGTGCGGCCCGAGGCGTTGGGAGGCGGTGCAGCGGCATAGCGGCAACCTCGAGAGCCCAAAACGGATCCCCTCGCATGCAATTCTCGCGATCACGTCACCCGCACTCAGCGAACAAGCAAGCCAACTTCCCGACACAACAACTGCGCGACAAGATGAACGCCCTCCGCGTCCTACTGCTCCTTGCCGCGGCCCTCGCGCTGCTTCTCGTGTGCTCCCCCGCCGGCGCCGCTCCCGCCGACGGGTCCCTCGAGCGCCGGGCCAAGGGCGTGAACAAGGGGCCAGGGCGCCGCCAAGAAGAGCGCCGGTGGAAACAACGGCCAAGGCTGGGGCAAGCCGACTGCGCTGCCGCCGAAGGCAAAGGGCAAGGCGCTCGGGCTGAAGAGCAAGGTGGGTCGACCTCGTCCCCTCGGCGCTCTCGTCTTACCCCTTCCGTCTGCGCAGTCTGCCAAGAGCAAGAAGGTCGCCAAGACGGTCAAGAGCAAGAGCAAGTCCAAGTCGCACTCGCGCGAGATCGAGACCGAGACCGAGCGGGCCACGACCCGCACTGCCGTGGAGACGGGCACCGCCACTGCGAGCGGCACGAAGACCGGGACGGTCGAAGCTTCGGAGACCGCGAAGGCCTGAAGGTGGGCAGGGTTGGGAAGCAAGAAGTTCGGTTGCTGACCCGTCCGCCGCACAATAGGGGCTTCCCCTGAGGCAAAAGGCTATACGTATCTGTCCGAAACCCATATATCCATCTGCTTCTCGCAAACTGCACCCGGCAACGTCCGTAAGGCGACGGACATGCCAGCCGTTCCCTGTCACGCGACCAGCATCTTTAGCAACGCCGACAGCTCCTCCTCCCTGTCCTTGGGCAGCTCCGGCATCCGCGAAGGCCTCGATTTCGCGACCTTTTCCACGTCTGCACCGAACACCGGCTCCCGGATCTCGTTGGCCTTGGGATCCACCATGTCCGAAAGCCTCGTGATGAGGAAGGTCGCTCCAAATCGGTTCCTTGAGCTCGTCGAGGTACTCGAGCGAACGCCCAGGGTAGTGTGAACAGATAATGCCCGACTTGTGCTTGTACCTGTCGGGCGGTCAGCATCGTCAACAGCGGCCCGTGCTCGAACGATGCGAGACGACGCACCAGCCGCCACACTCGACTGACCACACCGTCGGCTTGAGCCTCTCCTGGATACCGTCGTGCCACTGCTCCTCAGCCTCCTTCTTCGGCTCGTACGACACCTCGTCCGTGGTCTGCATCCGCCGCACGACCTGGATGACGTACTGCATCTGCGCCTCCTCGAGGATGTGGATCGACTGCGAGGCCACGGGCGCGTTCACGCCCATGAGCGGGAAGAGATTCGGGAAACCGTGGTTGCACATCGACTTGTAGCTCCACGGGTACTCCTTCCAGAGCTCGGCAAGGGTGATGCCGCCGCGGCCAACGACGGGGAAGCGCGGAATGTAGCTGCCGACGCACAGTCAGGTAGCGCTCGGTCGGGCGGAGGCGCGGAAACTTGCTTCATGTCGAAACCAATGGCCTTGATGATGACGTCGCACTTGCGCTCGACTCCGCCAGAAACGATCCCGTCGGCGGTGAAGCGCTCGATCTCGCCGCGGACGATGGTGGTTGTGGGCAGCTGGAGCACGTCGAGCTGCGCGGGATCGTTAAGGAGCCGGCGGACCGGTAGCAGGCAAATGGCCTACGTAGTGCTCGTGGGGCGTGAGGCGCCGGCAGCCGAGGGGATAGGAGGGTGTTAGGGTCTCCCGGACCTTGGGGTCGGGCACGAGCTTCTCCTCAAGGCCAACGCGCCTGTCGACCAGGTCAGAGCCCAACGAGCGGTCCTTTCTAAAGCACCGCCCACCTTTCGTGGCAGCCTCGCTTTCCGGGGAATCCTTGACGAACAGCGACCTGCGGCGGACGGCAGAGTTCAGTCGGCGCAAGATCAAGGCTGCGCGGCAGCAAACCAACCACAAGTTGTCCATCATCTGGAAGTTGCCTCTGTAGAATTCGTAGTTGTACTTGCGATCTTTGAACTTCTCCCTCTCCTCCGGCGTGTAGACGTGCACGTCAATATGGGGCTGACCATCCGGGGTGACCTGGGCGATGATGTAGGCTGCGAACCTGGTGGGCACCGGGTAGGACAACGAGACTATCCGCTTACTATTCTGCCGCTGGTACGAATGAAGCTCTTTGACCTTATGCCCGATGGTCCCGATGGTCTGGATCCCCGAGGAGCCGTTGCCAATGACCGCGACGACCTTGCCCTCGAGCTGCACGTTGCGGTTGAAGCGGGCCGTGTGCATCACGGGGCCCTTGAACAGCTCCTCCCCCGGGAACTTGAAGTCCTTGACGTTGTTGAGGAACCCGCTCGCGTTGACGACCACGTGGCTCCAATCCGTCTTGACACCCTCGGGCGTGCGTACGTCCACGCGCCATGCTTGGCGCTCCTCCGACCACGTCAGGCCGATGACCTCGGCGTTGTACGTTGTGAAGGCGTCGAGGTTGTACTTGTCGCCGACTGGGCGTACGTGAACCATCAGGACCGTGAAACGGGAGAGAATGGCGATGGCTCAAACTTACTCCGCGTGAAGTATCGCTCTATTTCGTCTGCCTCGGAGTATTCGGCCGTCCAGTCGTTGAGCTCGAACCTCCACGAATAGAAGTGGCTGGCTGCAATCGAGAAACGATTAGATTCTGTTTGCTACACCCATCTTGCCTGTCGCTTACCCAAATCACAGCGACATCCAGGGTACTTGTTCTCGTTCCATGTCCCGCCGTTCTAAGAAAACAAAGAAAGAGAGAAAGAAAAGGGGAGATTGAGCTCTCGCCGCAAGACTGTAGGAAGTTCGGCCACCAACCTTCGGGTTCTTCTCGAAGACCTTCAGGTGCACGTTCTTGAGCCTCCACTGTGCCAGCATGGCGACGGTAATGCCGCCGAGCCCCGTCCCGATACAGTCTGCCGGGCCAGCGCCCCGTAAGCTGCCGGCGGCGGACGAAACAAGGCATCGGCGCACAATGTCGATCCTGCGCAGGTCCTTGGCTCCTTCGGGGTATCCGAGCTCCGGCGCGAGGTGCCAGTCCCTGACTTCCTCCTCCGTGGGCATGGCGAGGTCCACAGCAGGGCGGACCGTGTCGTTCGGATCATAGAACTCGCGGAAGTCCACAGCCTGCAGCCGCCCGCGTCAACTGCACCGCGACACGGGCAAAGGAGCAAAGCACGCACAAGGCCGCCATTTTCGGCGCGCAGATGGGGTCGCTGAATGCCCATGGCGCCGGCGGGTGTGAGCGGCGCGGGAGACAGGTGAGTTGTGGCAAAGGACCCCGAGACGGCCGCCACACATATGCGCGCATTCGATCGACCCATGAATCTTCTGCAATAAAGTCGGATCACTACAGTTTGACTTCCGGCCTCTTCCAAACGACGGGATGATCCGGATGTCCGACTAGCTTGTCGCCGTTGGTGAGCCCCTGGCTCCACAGATCGACCACGGGCCAACCCCATTCCCGTCCGGGCTGATCGAGGAACGCGTGGTCATCACCAACGAAACGGAACGCCCAAGCACGCCTCCTCGTTCCCATCCTCAGGTTCCCCTTCGATCCGTGAACCGTCATGGCGTTGAACACGATCATGTCCCCCGGCTCCATGTCCCACGCGAGGAACTCGTGTTCTCCGGCGGCCTTTGCAGCGTCCATGTCGGGGAGAACGGGAAGGTTGGCGCCCCGGTACAACGCGTTGCCGGGTTGGAACTTGATCGCATTGAACTCCCGCCATCGGTGCGATCCGCGGACGTACTCGACTGCCATGGGGACGCTGGTGAGCTCGACAGACATGATGTTGGCCAGCCAAGATGGTCGCCCCACCGCACGTAGCCTTGTCAATCGGATCGAGGGGAACCCAGAAGGAGCACACTTGGTCTCCGCCCACAGCCCTAACGTGGCAAGCCATCACGTTAGCAAGGTAGTAGGATATGGCGGACATCTTGACCGCACCAGTACGGTCTGTCTTGGTGAAAAGGCGTCGAGTCCTCCGTCTTCGGTTCCTTGACCTATCGCAGGCTCAACTCGAGCACACGTGCCGCACACGACGGCACTCACGAATAGCTGATCGTAGAGAAAACACGCGTACGAGCTGCCATGAGCTCCGCCGCGATCTGCCCCATGGGCCCGTCCCTGATCCAAGGCATGACCTGCGGCACGAGTCGTCTCCAGACGTCCAGTTCCTGGTAGAACCGCCCGGGTTTCCCGGCGGGCGTGTAGGTGGCGCCGAGTTTGGCTGCACGCCGGAGGAGAAGTCCCGTCAAAGGGCTGTTGGGTCCCGGAACGCGTCCTGTCTCCCACCGTCGCCGCACGTCTCGAGGACGTTCTCGACCAGAGCCCGGAGGTACGCCACCCATTCTTGCGACAGTACGCCGCGTAGGCAGACGACACCATCCTCCTGATAGCGCCGCCGGTCCTCCTCCGTGACCCTGACGCGCGAAGGCCCCGGAACCGGGGGAAGGGGCAAAGGGAGGGATGTCGTCGGTTTTACGGCACCGATACGGATGATCCGGTTGAAGGGCTTCGTCTGCTCCATTTCGGAGTATCGATTCGGAAGAGCCAAGGCGGGAATGGAAGCAGCGGACGCCGGGGCGGCGAACCAAGGTCCGCGCGGCGAATAATCCGCAGGCTGCCTCTCATCGATTCTCCCACTCTCTTCACCCATCCGGGGCACAAAACTCCCCGTCGGAGCACCACTGCATCCACAGCGGCGCCGCCTCCACCCCCCACTGCACCATCCTCTCCCTCGCCGCGCTCATCGCCATCCTCGCCGCCCGCAGCTGCTCCCCCGTCGGCGCCGATCCCCCCCTGGCGCCTCTCGCCTGCCACCACCTTCCCGCGGCCCCGATCGCGCGGGGAAAGACGGTGGAGATGAGGTTACGGGGGTCGGTGGATTCGGCCCACATGGCCAACTCCCCACCAACCACCCTCCCGGCCCCGGCGCACCACCCGGCTCCGGGTCGTAGAGGTACGCGCTGACGGCCGTCAGCGGCGGGTCGCACCACGATTTGCGGCCGCCGTCGATCCAGTTGCCGTGTCCGCAGTCCAGGTAGTACTGGTTCGACGGGCTGGCGATGACCCCGTACCCCTGCGGACGAGGTCGGCGATGTTCCCGGCGTCGGACCAGACTGCAGCAGAGAGCCCGCGGGGGGCTGCAAGCCGTGGTGCGTCACGGCGTCTCCCACTGCACGGAAGTGCGGTTCAGCGCGGCCAACTGTCGCAAAAGACGGGGTCGAAGAAGGCGTGCAGCATGTCGGCGGTGTAGCCGGGTATGAA
>JAIVFI010000055.1:5000-17650 GCA_025558095.1 Hyaloraphidium curvatum
CGGCGCCCGCTGCCTTCTTCCCGCGACCATCAGCCCGGGACCGGGCGCGATCGGTCCACACGCGCGACCCGGGCTGCCGATCCCGCTCGACCACGGTCCCGGACACCGCTGCCGGCGCAGGAACGAGCTCTCCGCCGCCGAGCCGGGGGACAAAGCTGCACGCGGGGAGCGCGTCCGCTCCCGAAGCGCGCCGAGACCAGGTCCATGCCTTGCATCGGGGCCAGTCCGACGCGCACGCTGCGGCGCACGCGTCCGGCGAGGCCTCGGGGCCCAGGTAGTCCGGCACAGAGGCCGCGCGCCTGACGGCGGCTTCGTATGCCACTCCGTCCGTCCTCCCTCCCTGCACGACCTCCGTCCCCGCCTCGGCACCGCGCCGGTATCCGCCGAGCGAGAAGGCGAACCAGTCCCTCTCGACGCCGTTCAGCGTCGTCCTCACCGCGGCCGACATCGCGACCGTGTGGTTCAGGGTCGACCCCGGGTATGGATCCGTGGCCACCAGCGCCGGCCAGAGCGCATGGCACCGTCCCGGGAACGCCTTGAGCACGGCCTCGAACCCGCCGACGTCCAGGGGCTCCCTGCCCGCCGCCATCCCCGCGGAGGCGGCTGCCGCGGCGCCGCGGCGGAAGCCGACGGCGTGGGCGCCGAACACGCGGGCGGGCTGCACGAGGCCGCGCTCGGCGGCGAGGGTGGCGTTGATTCCCGGGTCGTGCATCAGCGTCGCGCCGAGCCAGATGGCCTGCCAGTCCGCGGGCACGCGGCGCACGGAGGCGTCGAAGGCGCGGGGAAAGTCGGCGTGGAGCACCGCGTCGTCCTCCAATATGAGCACGCTCGGCCCGTCCGGGGTCGAGACAGTGGCGTTCCCCACGGCGCCGAGCAGCCATCTCATGGAAGCCCACAGCGCCCACACGCCCGGCGTCCGTTCCTTTTCCGCGGCCATCTCGCCGCAGCGTTCCCGCGCCTCCGGATCGGTGAGGCCGTCGCGGGCGGCGATCACCGCGTGCGGGGCCCCCAAGGCGGAAAGCTGCGCCGAGACGGCGAGCGCCCGCCGGGACAGCCGATCAAGTCCGATCACGAGGACCAGATCGAAGACGTGCCCCAAAGTGCAGACTTCTGGCGGCCGAGGGCATCCTGCCGCGGCGGGATGGGGGACGGCGCGGAGAAGGGACGGCACGCGGTCCAGAGGCACGAATCCCGGCTGCATGGTGCCGCCCCGCGACGACAGCAGGTCCGCAACAAACAGGACGGCCGCGACGAGGACCGCGGCGCGCCGGAAGCCGCGGCGCATGCCGGCATCCAGGGGATTTCAAGGGATTGCGGGACGGCCGACGCGTCGAATTAGGATGGGCGTCCCATTGCCGCGGCCCGGGGTGCGCCTCGTGGCGCCGGTTGTGCTGGTGGCGCTGCTCGCGTACCGGCGGTGGGACGATTGGGAGCCGCCCGCCGCGCCGCCGCGGAACCCACGCGTCGCAATCGTCACGGCCTTTGTCGGAACGGCGTTGGCGCCGCTGGCCGCAGTCTCGCGCCCGTTCAAGGAGCGCCACGCGGCCCGCAACGACTACTCGCTGTTTGACGCGGCGTCGCCGTCCTTCGCCTCCGAGTTCGGCCCCGACGCGTCCGCCTTCGAGCCGCCCCCTCCCTCGGCCGCCTCGACGATGGAAGGGCTGGACGCCATCTACGCAGCCCGCCGGCGCATTAAATTGCGTTCCCTGCGCGCCGTCCTGGCCTCGGGCCGGTTCGACTGGGTCGCCTGGACCGACGCCGACCACGCCTTCCTCAAACCCTCCTTCTCCTTTTCCGCCGCCGGGCTGCTCGACCCCCGCTGGGACCTCGTCCTCCCCTCCGCCTCGCACCATTCCGCAAAATGGCACGGCATCCCCAACCTCGGCTTCACCCTCCTCCGCCGCGACCCTTGGACCCTCTCCCTCCTCGACGCCCTCCTCGACATGTCCTCCCGCCCGTGCAACCGCACCGCGCTCGCCGGCACCCGCGCCAACGGCTGGCTCGAACTGTGCACGCAAGAGGGGAGGTACTGGCTCGGCGACCAGGGCCTGCTAATGGCGTACCTCGCGCTGCACCCCGGGGAAGCGTGCCGCGCGAGGAGGATACCCATCCGCGCGGCGGGGGGGCTGTGGCCCTGCGTGAAGCCCGGGGATCCGGCCGTGCATTTCGCGGGGGCAAAGGATCCGGGGAAGGCGGTGCGGATGCTGCACGCGCTCGATGCGCACGCGCGGAGGGATCCGGAGGGGGGTGTGCCGGGTGGGGGGGCGGGGGAGATGGGGGAGGCCAAGGCAGCGTGGGAAAAGGGGGAGTGCGAGGGGGCGGAGGACACTTCCGAGGTGCGGGCGAGGATGGAGGCGGATTGGCCGCCGTGCGACGGACGGAGACGATAGTGTGTCACAATAAGCGGGCCGGGCAACCCGCTTCTTTTGGCCGGCCCGATCTTCCACGGCCGAGCAATCGCCGTCATGCCCGCTTGCCTAGAGGCTGGCGGTTCCGGTGTCCCCCGCCTGCTGCGGCGCGAACGGATCGCCCTCCCCCCCCGTATGGCACACGCACAGGAAGTACTTGCACACCAGGCAGTTTGCGCACCAGGTCGGGTACCTCCTCGCCACATCCAGCGCCGCCTCGATGTCCGGATGCAAATAGAGCACCGCGACGCCGGCAACGGAAACCCCGGCACCCTCCAGCGCCCCCAGCACCGCGTGCACCTGCGCGCCCCCTCCGATCCACTCGTCGACCACGAGCGCGCGGGTGCCGCGGGGCAGCAGGTCCGCGCGCATCTCGAAGGACTTGCGCGCGCCGTCGTAGTCGTCGAACTCGGCCGAGCGCAACAATCGGGACGCGTCGAGGGGGAGCTTGCCGGCCTTGCGGGCGACCACCAGGCCGCGTCCAGCACGGGCTGCGACGGCGCCCCCCAGCACGAATCCCAGAGCGTCGAGGGCGACGACGGCGTCGAACTCCTCCTGCGGGAACCGCGCCAATATCGCGCCGCACAGGTCCGCGAGCGCCGACGCGTCGGCAAAGACTGGCGAAACGTCGTACCGCGGCCGCGCGGATTGGTCGACCAGGCGCAGAGGGCCGGAGCGCGATTCAGGCCGCGGCGTGGCGAGGATGTCGAGGACGGCGGGCGGGGCCATCGCCGGCGTGCGGGATGGCACCAAGAGAGCTCGAGCGCGCGAACGAACCCCATGCTGTGCCCCTCCGGCGAATCGCGGACGGGCACCAGGATCATCCATAGAGGCTCGGAAGCTTGCTCAGACGCCGCTTAGTCGTGTCCAGGGGTCGCCAAGTCTGCGCGAGGGACGAGGCGGCGGCAAAACCACAGCTCGTCCCCACCGAGTTTCTTGCGAGTGCCCGCCCGCAACGCCCACTTCTGCATCGCCCCGGCGGCGCCTCCCCTCGCCATGGTCAGCGCGGCAACAGCATTCGATCTTATCGACACGGACAATGACGGTGAGCGCGCGCGCCGCGCCGCCGCCACCCGGGGCGCCAAGATGCCCCGCCGCAGGGACACTTTCTGTCGACGAGTTTGTCTCGGCTGGCCTGCTGGCCTTCAAGGGGCTCAACGAGGACGGGCTGCGCGAGATGTTCCGCGCCGCAGACGGGGACGGCTCGGGCTCGCTTAGCCGCGACGAGTTCGTCCGGCTCGCCGCGGACTACGAGGCGGCGCAAGGCGGCGGCGCGGGGTTCGCGAACGGGTTCACGGCGCTCGCGGACCTGCCCAACGTGTTTGCCTCGCTGGACCGCGACCGCAACGGAACGCTGGACCTGGAGGAATTCTGCACGGCCCTGCGGCTCTTCAACTGCTCCGAGACCGACGCCGAGATGGAGGCCATGTTCCGCGCCGCGGACGAGGACGGTTCCGGAACGGTGACCTACGCCGAGTTTGCCAAGCTCGTCCGCGGGTCATCGGTGGTCAAGAAGCTGTCGCAGAAGGTGGTCGCGAGCAACGTGGAGCTGGAGGCGGTGCACCGCAGCATGGCGGCCTGCGAGAGCGTGATCGATCCCCTCGCTATGGACGTGCTCCGGTTCTGGTTTCCGCCCACGCTGTCGGAGTGCCTGAATCTGTGGTGCGTGGTTCCGTCGCGATTCTGATCGATCCCGTGATCCTAACGCAGCGTGGGCTCAACGTCACCAGGTTCGGGAAGGACCCCGAGACGGACAAAACCATCGAGCAGCGGTTCGGCAGCGCCGTCCGCGACGCGCGCGTCGGCAAGCTGGACTCGTGGATCAACTCGCCCCTGGAGACCGTCGCCCTCCTCATCCTCCTCGACCAGTTCTCCCGCAACATCTTCCGCCACTCCGCCGAGACCTTCAGCTGCGACCCGATGGCGCTCAGCGTCGTCACCCGCTCCCTGTACTACGGCTATCCCAGCAAGATGTCCAAGCTCGAGGCCGTCTTCTTCGCCCTCGTACTGACTCATTCGGAGAACCTTCATCATCAGCAGCTCTGCATCGAGATGTGGGAGGGCATCGTGGCCGCGCTGCCGAAGGACGACCCGCTCCGGAAGTTCGACACGATCTTTCTGAAGCACCTCCAGGTGATCGAGCGGTTCGGGAGGTTCCCGCACCGCAACGAGGTGCTCGGCCGGGACAGCACCGCGGAAGAGGTCGAGTTCCTCGGGGATCCTTCTTACCGGTGCGTTACCGGCCGCTCGGCGCGAGAACGACGTGGCTGAGCCCGCACAAGGTTTGACCTCCCGATGAAAGCGGACGGGCGAGGATTCCAGGAGACGCAAACGTTCAACGACACGGCCAAGAAGCGCAAGTTGAAGGAAATGGTCGATGCCGCGCAACTGGATGGCCCGGATGGAGCTGATTGATGTGCTGGACGTGTGCGGGGCTTTCCCGAGGTCGAATCGGATCTACTTCGGTTCAATGCAAAACAGACTAATCAACGAGGCTTCGTTTCGACGAGCCCTCCTCTTTGAGGGCACGAAGCTGATTGGGACGATGCGTTTGAGGCACCCCTTCGAGTTCAATTCATTCGCCTTCGAGGCCATGGTCTGGCTGGTCAGGTCTGGTCTGGTATTTCCGTCGGCGGATCGCGCCAAAGTGATGTGTCCGCCGTCAGTTGCTCTCCGTCAACCCACTCCGCCATCGCCGCTTGGCGACTCAGAGCTTTGATACTGTATAAGAGCTCTTGATCGGGCTTTTTCTTGCGCATCTTCGACCCATTTCCGATTCCAACAAGGGAGGCGTTCATCCTCCAGCCTTTTTCGAAAGATCCTGCCACGTCGTATTGTTAAGGCGGGCGACCATGTGCGCCCAACTGTCGTTATAGGTGGTCGATGAGCACCGGTGCTCCTTCGGTCGGCACCGTTGGGCGCGCTCCGTGCCTCCCGGCACAGCGCAGCTAGACCCCCGCCCTGTAGACCGCCCTGCAGATCGGGCAGGTACCCGACGGCCCCTTCGGCATGGCTTCCATCGCGACGGCGTCGCCAGCCATGCAGCAGCATTTGTCGTCGGTCGGCGCGCCGAGTGCGGTGCCCGCGGCCGACGAGGCTGCGTCTTCGGCAGCGTGGCACACCTCGAGCGTCCCCGATGCTGGAGCGGAACTGGTCAGATCCACTTTACCGTCCGTCGGAATGTCGACGACCGTGTGCGCGCCGGAATCCGGCGCGTCTTCCGTAGGTGCCTCCCCTCCGGGCGCCTGGGCGGCGGGCGCGGAATCACCGCTCCCCGCCCCCGGCGCGCCGCACATCCACGCCTCGAGGCACGCGGCATGAAACGCGTGTCCGCACGCCGCAAGGGTCCGCAGCTCCCGCTGCTGGTTGCCTTCCGCCGACGGGACGGCCACCAGGGGCTGCAGGCAGCACGCGCAGTCCCCATCGGTCCCGCGCCCAAACGGCGGTTCCGTACCGGGCATCCAGCGCGGTGCCACGGTGTCCAGCTGCGCAGCAGATAGGCGGGCACTCGCCGCATGCGCCGCCGGGGTGCGCCAAGCCGCAAGGCTGAGCCCTATCGAGGAGTCCGCCGCGGCGCCGGGATCAGC
The DNA here is from genome assembly GCA_025558095.1 of Hyaloraphidium curvatum. Lineage (NCBI taxonomy): Eukaryota > Fungi > Monoblepharomycota > Hyaloraphidiomycetes > Hyaloraphidiales > Hyaloraphidiaceae > Hyaloraphidium > Hyaloraphidium curvatum. The sequence goes on from JAIVFI010000055.1 coordinate 10,996, forward strand.
CCCGCCGCGCCACGCGCCCGACGGCCATTCGGCAAAGTACGTGCAGAAGCAGATAACGAGCAGCGGCGCTGCGAAGGCGAGCAGGAAGATTGCGGGGGTGTCGATGCCTCCGGATGCCGCCGCGCCCGGCGTGGGGGTCGCCGTCGCGCGCCCCGCCGCCGTCGCCGTCGCGGCAAAAAGCGCTGCGGTGCTCGTCGTCATTGGTGCCGTGGTGCGGCGGGAGGTCAACGATTGGCTGGTTGTGCCAATGGCCGGCCGAGGTGTGACCGTTTGTAGGCTCGGAAGTCTTGCGGCGATGCGCCAATCGACGTCTGCTTTGCGCCAATGGCCGGACCGCCGTCGCTCTTGTATGCAACCCCCCGTACAGCCAGGCGTTCGCCAGAAAATGGCCCGCACTTGCACCATGACGAGTTTTGGTCTGACTCTGCCGAAGATTGGGCGACCGGCAAGGAGCGGCCACCGCAGCTTGCAACACCACCGCGCCTCGCCGCAAGTCGGCAAGGACATCACATCGGTCTCCCAGCAGGAGGCGAGTGTGACTACGAACATCCGCTGGATATCCCCTCGTGCCAGGGCACAAGCTTGTGTGTGCCGATCCGCCTTGCCTCTGCCGATACCAACTCTGCTGCTTGCAGAGCTTGGGTCGCCCAGCGAGCCTATATGGTGGTTCTCTCTGCACCAAGGGGTATGAGCCCCTACTCGCAGTCACGGCGCGCGCGTTCTGCGCACCCGAACAGATACCAGCTGGACAGGATTCCGACGGACGCCACCCTTTCCGGCCTTCATTCCGGCGGCGAAAAGAATGGGACATGCAAACGCGTGCTGCTTTTGTGAGTGTGATTGCGTCCATTGTCGGCAACATTGATTTCGCATGCGCGACACGAGCCTCCCCCCCCCCCTACGGCCCCGTCCGTAGCTCCCTCTCCAGCTCCGCCAGCAACCCCGCCATCTTCTCCCCGTCCGCCAGATCCAGCCCCATCCCCTCCGCCCTGCCCTCCAGCACCAGCCTCCTGAGCAGCCTCTCCCTCGCCGCCAGCCGCACGATGTAGTCCCGCGCGCGCAGGACGACGGAGGAGCGCGTGGCGGAGGAGGCGCCGGGGACGGCGGCGGCGAGCAGGCGGAGCTCGGCCGCGAAGGCATCGCGGCGGCGCTTCTCGATCGTCTGGATGGATGAGGGGAGGGAAAGCGAAGCAGTGGTTAGATTCGGTTTGAGAGCGGGGCGGGACGGCACGGTACGCACGCTCTTCTTTATGGTCCTTCCGCGCGGTGCGAGCGGCGCCGGGTCTGGGGGGGGCGTCCGCATCGTGTACGGCGGAATCAGAGCGTCCAGCGGGGATGCGCAGCGGGATGGATCCGCCGGGTTCGGGCCTGTCGAGGGCGACAGGGGAGGGGAGGGGGGTGCCGAAGCGGACTCGGAGGCCGACTCGGTGCCCTGGGCAGGTTCGAGAGCTTCGGCCTCCGCGGTGCGCTGTTCCATGGCGGCAAGGAGGGGTGCAAAGTCGGAGGATGCGCTGGAGAGGGGTGCCGGCGGGGTTTGGATGGGTGTTTGGGGGACGGGGTGGCCCGCGGCCGGCCGGTCGGCCTCGGGGTTCGGAGGGCCGGTCTGGCGCAATGATGGCTCCCATGCGGGCGGTGCGTTGAGGGTGACGGGTGCTCCGCCCTTGGCCAGGTAGTCGGCGTACCACTCGCGCCAGGGCCTGCGCGGGTTCGGGGCCGGCCGGTTTGCGCCCCACGCGGTCGCGGCGGGCGCGGGCGGCGGCGGCGCAGAGAAAGCCGCGTGGCCATAGTATGGCGCGTGCCAGCCGGCCCCCGCGGCTGCCGATCCGCTGTTTCCCCACGGCGTGCCGGGCGCGGGTGGCGTTGCGCCCACGTGGTGCCCCGCGGGCCCCGCGGCGGGCGGCGGCCACCCCGGAGGCGGCCGATATTGCTCGTACGGCGACGTGCAGCGCGGCGGGAGACCGGCGCGCTGCGGGGCGCTCATCGCGCGGGCGGTGTCAGCAAAACGCGGCGAGGCCGGTCCCGGGCCGGTCGTCCGGCCACCTTTCCGACGGTTTTGGAGCCCGGGCCCGAAAACGCCGAAGACCTGCGGCGGACGTCGCGCCGGGATTATCGCGCACGGGCCACTGTCTGCCGCTGCTGTCCGGGGCGCGAGGGGGCCGGACGGGCCGCGCGCCTTGGGCGCCGAGCTGGCTGATCGAAGTCGGCAGGGCATCGCCTTCGCTGCTGCCTCTGAAAAGGGGGCGATAGACGACATGCCCGCCGGATCTCTTGCGTTGATATCATTTCGTCAGGAGTGGGTCAGACGAAGGCGATAGGCTGTCGCGGGACGGAGGCAGACGGTCCATATTTAGGAATGCAGCACTCCTCTCGCTTGATCACCCGCCGTGTCCAGCGCCGAGACAAGACAACTTAAAGAGATCATTCCACAACGCTGAAGGATGAACGCGTGGCTCCCCGGATTCGGAAGTGTTTGGCGTCTTTCGTGGCATGGGGTTTGAAGGTGTGCGAGAAGAACCCGATCCTGAGCTGAGAAGCGCCAAACTGCGATGACGGGGTGGATTTGACGGAAAGAAATGCCGCCGGGCGCGAGCACTTTGGCGCGATAACTTAGTGGCATCGATTCACTGCCTCACGTAGTAGACGCTGGCGGATAGGCCTGGCCAGACCAGACTTGCCGCAGACCACGCGTCGGTCGCGTCGGTTCGGCAAGCGACGGTGGCGGCCGCGGACACATCACTCCTCCAGGGTCACGGGAAAACGTCAGTGAATGTTCCGCGGCGGGAAGTAGGCCCCTCGTGAGCAACAGAATGTGCGGCCTGGTCAGGGCCAGCAATTCCCGCCATGCAGCGTTTCGCACGGCCCCCGCGGGCATCGGGCAACGTTTTCGGGCTGGAACCTTTCTTCAGAAACGATGCGGGGCCCGGCAAAGCAACCGGTGCGTGTTTCCACGACGGCGAAACGCGGGTGGAGGCGGCACAGGCCACATGCACCGCACGCGGATTCTCGCATCCCGGCGCCTGGAGCGCCTGCGGGACCGCTAGCGGCGATATAGTTGAGCAGGCGGCCGTTACGCCGAGGACTGCTCGCCCGGTCGAGCCGGGGTGGATGCCCCGCGGGCGCCCAGGGCCCAATCGATTCAGCGGGAACCGCATTTCCCGCCGATGACCAAACCGCGCAATCGGCCGCTCCCAACCCAATCTCCGCGGCAATGCTGTCCCCGCGCCTTTCCTGCGCGGCGTGCGGGGCGGGCGTCGCGGCGGCGTGGGCGGCGTGCGGGCGGTGCGGCGCGGCGGCCGTCGGGGCGGCGCGGGCGCCGGAGGGGACTCCCCGCGACCCGTTGGCCTTTTTCCGGGCGCTGGAGGAGTCGGCGGCGCGGTGGGCGGGCGGCGCACCCTTCCCGGCTGCGACCGGGCGCCGGGCCGCCGGGGACGCGCTGTCCCTCGCCGGGTTCGCGCTGCCCTCGCCGGTCGCCGGCCCGCCCGACGCCCCGCACCTCACGGCCGAGGCCCGCTTCCTTTTCTTGAAGGCTTTCTCTGACAGAGTCCCGCGGGGTGCCGCCGCACCGGTTCACCCGCGGGCGTTCCGCGCCTGCTTCGTTCGCGGCCCCGACTCGCCAGACCCGGACGGCTGGTACTTTCGCGCAGCAACAGACCCGCTGTATGTCGACACAATGTGCTGGATCGGGGCTAGGATGGTGCGCTCGGGGGCACACCCCGGCCTTTTCCTGGGCCGCTATTCGCACGCTCACGACCTGAACGGTACCGTTCGCGCCCTCCAGGCCGTCGTGCAGCGAGGCCTGCGCGACAGGCTCGCGGACTTTTGGGCAGACGTCGCGGATGGCATCCGCTCCAGCGCTGCAGTGACCGGGGAGCGCCTGCGGACGCCGGCCAACTACGCCCTGATGCGGTCGCTCATCGTCTGTGCCGCCTTCTGCTTCCTGCCCATGGGCCAGGTGGTGACCGCACGGGCGACCTTCGCGCTGGTAGCCAGCATGTGGGTCCACACAGGCATCGAGGGGACGGGCCCCGCGCGGGCGGCCAGCATGACGGTCGACGACTGGCTCTGCCGCGAGCACTGGGTCCGCACCTTCTGGGTCACGGCCACCTTCGAGCTCACCCTGGCGGCGGGCTCCCAGACGCGGCCCGCCTTCGACGTGGTCGAGTACCCGAACGTGCCGCTGCCGGCCTCGGACGAGGCCTTTCACTCGGTGATGCCGTCGGGCGCCGGCGGCCCCGACCCGACGCCGGTCGCCCGGCTCCTAGCCCAGGCACCCTCTTTCCGCGTGCGCGAGGTCTTTGCGTGGATGGACCCCTCCCTGGCCCCTCCTTTCCCGGCGGGCGCGCGCTCCATGGTGCTCTTGCGCCTCATCGGGGATGTCGAGCGCAGCATGACTACCTTCACCGCCGCCATCGACAGCTACCTCCTGGTGCAGGTGCACGCCTTCTGGAAGTGGGCGTCCGAAGACGCGGCACTGCTCCCCCTGGAGGTGCTCGTCGGGGAGCACCTCCTCTCCGCGGGCGCCGGCTCCTCCTCGCCGTCCCTGCGGCTCCGCGCCGCCGGCATCAGCGAGACCGAAGCCGCCTACATCCTGTCGCACCCGCACCTCCGCGCCGCCGTCTCCCGCCTCGCCTTCCTCCGCTCGGCCCTGGACGCGCTCGAATCCGCGCTCCCTCCGCGCATCCGCAACTCGGAAGACCCCCTCTCCGCCCCGCAGCTCGCATCGTTCGACGCCGTGCAGAGGCACAAGCTCCTCGCACACATCGCTTCGGTCCGCCTCGCGGGCATGCTCCTGTCTTCCCCCGGGCCCCCAGACCAGCTCGCGCAGGACGCGCCCCCGGGCACCCTGGCAGCCTGGTCCGCGCTCCCCGCCTTTGTCGACGCCTCGCAGCGCGCGGTGCTCGTGGCCCGGACCATGCGCGTGCTGCTGGCCCGCTTCGGCCCGCGGGACCACGCCTCCAACCTGCAGCTCCCCGTCATCTGCTCCGCCGCCTCGCACGCGGGCGCGTTCCACGCCCTGCTGCTGCGCCGGGGCGGGGACCGGACCGGGGAGGCGAGGGATGGGCTGGCGGCGTGCGCGGGGATGCTGAGGGCCAGCGGGAGGAAGGACGCGGCGGAGGCGGCGGGTGTGCTGGAGAGACTGGCGGCGGGTGGGATTGTTGGAGGGGACGAGAGGGAGGTGGTGCTGATGACGAGGGAGGCGGCGGGGGAGGACGAGGAGGGGGAAGGCTGATGTGTCCTGGATTCGGGGGAACGCGAATCGAAAGACCAAGAAGAAGGTTTCTCTGGGTATCCCTCCCACACCTTCCGCCAGTCATTGAGTGCACCGGCACCGAAGTCAACTGGGCGCAAGACGTGAGCCCCTGGACCGGATGAACAACCAGAAGATCTGTGCAAGCGAATTCGATTACGGAGCTCTCTACACTAGATCGCCCGGCTTCTAGGGACATCCGTCCTTTTTCAGCAGCGGCTTCAAGCCGAGGCGCTGCCCCAGGCAGGCACCTTGGCCGACTCGAGCCCGTCCACAAGCCTCTGCTTGATGAACGCGTCCTCCTCCTGGCGCTTCTTGTCCTTGCGGCGCATGGCCAGCAGGACGAAGAGGGTGCAGCAGGCGGCGAGCAGGGCGAGGGTGCCGATGACGATGGCGGCGATGACGAGGGCCTCGTTGGAGGAGGTGGCGGCGGCCGGCTGGGCGACGGGGGCGACGGGGGCGGTGGTGGGCTGGGTCTGCACCGCGTTCGGGTTCGGCGGCACCGTCAGGGCGGCGTTGGCGTTCTGGTTGCTCGTGGTGGTCTGACGGAGGGCCGGGGCGGGCACCTGCACGTCACGGGCGAGGAGACGGCGGCGGCGCTGGCCGGCGGCGGACTGCTGGTCGAAGTAGATGCGGAAGGTGGCGTAGAAGGTGTAGTCCTGGGAGGGGAAGGGGCGTAAGCGACCGATCGAGTGCAGCCCGCATGCGTCCGCTACTCACGGTGATCGAGTCGAAGTCGTCGGTGGTCAGGAACGAGTTGTCGTTGAAGTCGACGCCGGCCTGCTTGGGCAGCATGTTCGGCGTGACTTTCATCTCCACGACGTTCGGGTCGGCCGTGGGCAGGTACGTGAAGTTGGTGTTCACCGCGAGGGTCGAGAGGGCACCGACGGCGGCGGGGCCGGCGGCCGAGTCGACGAGCGTGGTGTTCACATTGCGGGTCACGGTGGTGGCGGCGCCGATGTTGGGCGTGCGCTCGACCTTGTTGCGGCCGAGGATCATCTTGGTCAGGCGGGCCTCGTAGATGGGCAGGTCGGGCGAGGTGAAGGTGGCCGTGAGCAGGACGGTGTCGCCGAAGAAGTAGCCCTGGGGCTTGTCCGCAACCATCACGCCGGTGACCGAGGCGACCGTGTTCAGGAGGGCGTTGCAGAGGTCGAGCTCGAGGGCACCCGAGGGCGTTGGGCGTGCCGATGAGAGCATTGTCCGTGAGGACCTTGCCCGTGCAGGTGTTTGTGTTTGCCGCGCCGGGGAAGCAGTTGGTATCGAAGTTGAACGCGTAGGTGCCGCCGACGTTGCACACGTCCCCGATGGCGATCTTGAGCTGGCCGTTCTGGTAGCAGAAGTCCTGGGTGGTGAAGGCCGTGCTTGACGAACCGTCGGTCTTGACGCAGGTGGGCAGGGTGTACGAGA